>JAOTOM010004048.1:72500-210000 GCA_034440615.1 Ashinkailepas kermadecensis | reverse complement strand
TCCGTTGGGCCCTCCAGGCGACCACACTGAGGGGCAGAGACATAACGGAGGAAAAGTTTAACGCATCTAACAGCTTGTGTGGAAAGTGCCCATAAGACATGAACACGTCCACCCTGAGGGCTAGCAATGGCCGTGAAGACAAGAGAGAACCCGGCCGAGAGCTGGAATGCTTATACCAGCTGGAAAGAGCAGTCTCAGCTAGAATGGGCCACAAACAGCTGAGAAATAGACAGGACACGTGAGGGTCAGATAAGGCTGGGATGCTCATTGTGCTTGAAATGACCACTGCGGGATGAACAGGATCCCTGAGAGCTGAAGAGGACTAGTGAGGGCCCAGCTCAGCTCTGAAATGCCCCAATATGAGAGCTAGACAGGATTATTGAGAACTGTGATGGGTCCCTACAAGCAGCAGAGGGCCCTGAGGGATGAAGAGGGTCTCGTGAGAGTCAGAGGACTGGACTGTGATTCTTCTGATGTTGAGAGCGGCCCATAATGGATGAACAAGGTCACCCGAGAGGTAAACAAATTCCCTGTTGGCTGGTAATTGAGGTGAGGAATACCGAGGGCCAGCTTCAGAGCTAGGATGTTGTTAAAACCACAAGAGCTGACGATAACCAGGAAGGGTCCCTAGCAGCTTGTGAGAGCCCTTAAGGACTCACAGAGCTCCCTGAAAGTCCTAAAGATTCCCTCAGACTAACGATTATTGTGAGAAATACTGAGGGCCAATGTCAGTGCAAGAAAACCCTTTAAGCCCTGTCAAGGACTGGGAAGGGCTCCTAGGAACTGGAGAGGAACCCTGACGATTGAAAATGGTACTGAGCGCTAGAGCGGAATGGACTGGGATACCCAAGAGGCTATGAAGGGTCCCTATACAACGGACGGAGCCCCTTGATACATAGAGTCCCAAAGGGCTAGCGGTGATTGTAAGGAACACTGAGAGTCAGTTTCAGGGCTAGAATGTCATTACCAGCACGAAAGACTGTCGATGACTAGGGAGGACCCTGAGAGCTAGAACGAACCGGACTGTGACGCTGCTTAGGCTTAGGAGGAACACATAGGGAGAAGCAGAGTCACCTTAGAGCTGAGGAGAGTTCCGAGAGCTGGTGATGTTTGTTGGAAATTGAAACGAAATCAACGAAATGCAGCCTCTCTCAGAGCTGCAGGATTCCTCTGAAAGCGAGATAAGTTTGTTGAGGACTGTGAATGGCTCATGCAAGATCGAGAGAGTTCCTGACAGATGAATAGGTCCCCTGAGGGCCAGAGAGGACTGGACTGGGATGTTCCTGAGCTTTGGGATCCTGATCGATGCAAAATTTACACAGGCGTATTCAGGGTATAGGATAATCCCGTACAATAATTATGGTTCAGATCTGAGAGATAAGGGTACCGGGCCCTGGTCGATTTGTCGTGGAATGCCGAAGCTGATGACGGTATATGATGATAATGATGATAACATAATCCATCCTGTACGCGGATCGTCGGTGCACGGAACACCTATCCCACACGTAGCCCCGCATTCGGTTTCCGGGGTCAAGTATTTGTCCCCGGAAACTGTGTAGTATGGAAGGACATGCTTTGCGCCCACAAACCAGAATAAGAAGTACACATACACAGACACACGGACATGGATTAAAGATGTTGGTCGGAAATCAGGACAGCACCATCCTTAGGTGCTCTGTAGGGTGCACTCATACAACACTGGGTGGATGAAAACATGCACAAGTACTGACGAATAACATTATTTTGGAGCCCGTCGGTTAAAAGTGCCGGATCTGTTATGTCACGGCAAGTGTATTCTCTGTACTTGTCTGAGGAAGATTAGGTCGTGCAGGATTTCAGTTGATTCCTATCTTTCCGATCACTGTGCTACTTGAAAGGACTATTTGGACCACGAAACAACTTCTTTTATCTGTGACTGCATATTTTTAATATTATATTGAATGCATCAACCTCCACGTCGTTTGGGTTTCATGTGAACCACAACTCGCCTGTCAGGATTTATTTATGCCCCTCCTATCATTAGACATATTAGTTTGGGACTTTGAATGTGGAAATAGTAGGGAAAATACGAGATAAAGGTTTCGGTGCATGAACGTTTTTGTGTGTGTTGGTGTGGCTTGGTGTGTGGATACGCATGCGAAGTTCAATGCAAAAGTACTGAATGAAACAATGTTTAAGTTTTGTGCCATCATTGTCTTTCACACGCCCAAGCAGTCCGTGTTTTACAAGATATGATAATGATGTTGACCGTTAGCATAGCAACAACCATGTTTGAAATGCGTCTTGCGTGCTTGAGACACATGTCTCGTGCAGCATTCGGTTTCCGAAACCGAGATGACCCCAGAAACCGGGAACGAGAGATATATGTTGTACCCACAAACCGAAAAAAGAAGCACACACGCACACACGCACACAAATACGAATTATAGCTGTTGACTGCCAAGCAGGATGACTCTAGCGCTGCGAACTGTGTGGGGCACTCGCACAGCACTGGGTGTGTGAATATATTGTGCATCGAGCACTGACAAATCGCATTGTGTTCAAGCCTGGCAATTAACAATCCTACCTTCGATGCCATGGAACATGTGTACAAGTGTACTTATTTTGCAAGCATGATACATTACAGGATTTCCAATCCCTGCTACCAAGCGCATTCAAGCGCAGTGTTCCTTGTAAGTGTTATTTGGAGCAACTTGCTTGTTATCAATGGTGTCATTGTATTCGGCGCACCGAAACCCTGGGGGTCATCTAAGGGCAATAAACCATAGCGATCTCAAGTGATTTGAAATGCTACTGAACGTACTAAGATTATATACGCCGTCATCAGTAACTCTCGTTTAGTTGAAACAAGTTGGATATTGTTGATTTACCCAGTATTTATCTGAAATATTGAAGTGATCCATTCAGACACACCGACCTTGCCGACAAATATAATAACCTTTGACCTAATTTGGTACTTTATTTCAGTTTTACCAAAGGGCGACGAAGTGTTCCACGTTTAGCTATGCTCAATTAACTTGATGAGCTGCTTCAAGCACTTCTTTGGAAAACAAAATGTTAACCTTCAGATCATACGCCAGTATAAGGCTCCGGACAATTTATTCGTTTAACCCAGCATTCTCTAGGGGGTGTTCAACATTTACTATTAAAACAAATTTTCTGTAGTATTACTTTGTTGTTTAGCTATTACTTTAGTGTTGCCTGACATTCTCAAGAAGGCGCCACGTGAAGCGAACACAAATCACTGATTCAACTAAAAATATAAATAAAATAGCACACACGAAGTGATTTACGGTCAGCACTAAACCTGCATTCTATTAATATTGGCTTCGGTAAGCTCAGTCCGTGCATATCTGGTTTTTGGCATTGCATAATTCCGGTTAAATCTCACATTCAAGATCATGCTTTTTCGAAGCTCTTACAAAGCAACATTACCTGGGAACCTATGAGCCAGCCTGCTCGACATCTTGGAGGGATTTTATACCTCAGAAAATGAGCATAAATTAAACTGGCAACACGACAATGTGCGCAATACCGGTACAATTCACACAGGAAGTCCCACAAATGGTTCCACCATTGATGCAAGCCATTTTTAATTGTGGCTTCAATGCCAGTGGTATGCAGAAAGAGCAGAACATGTCATGAGATGACTACTGTGATGTTATTTACGATGGGAAAATTACAATCCAAGACGAAACACGATTAGAGACTCTACAAGCCAGAGCAGGACGATTAGTAACCACGACACTCTTAGGTCATGTACTGACACAATTCGACTCGACCTAGGATGGACCTCAATATACATCAGACGACGCATACACAAGCGGATATTTTATCATAAATTAAGCGACTCAGAACAGAACACATTATACTATATCAGTTCTATCATACCTCAAACATGTGTGCACGAAATAGGTAGGGAACTTCGTAACGCCAGCCATCACATAGTAACTGCAAACCATACATCATCCTTTACAAAATCTTTCTTCCCAACTACTGGACGTCTCTGGGGGAGCCTAGGCGAAAGCACACGCTGTATCCCCCACATCTCCTTAAAAAAGCGATTACGCAGCAGTTCGGTGTGCCCAGTCCATCAAAATTATATCTTTTGTACCAAAGAAAAGAAACTCCCTTCATACCAGACTTAGGGTTGATAAAATTCATTTAAAGTCCCATCTATTTCAAATTCAAAAACGTGCATCTCCCCAATGTTCTTGTGGCTGCCAAAACGAAAATTTCGGCACCTAATTCTAGATTTTCCAAATCACATTGCGCCGAAATATACTATTCAACAACATTCCAAAACATCTCTGCCAGAATTTCCCAGAATTCCAGCCACTAAACAAGCTTCGTATCCTGCTACATGGGGACGGATTGAGCGATAACGACGGTCGGGTGGTGGCTCGCCATTTTCATAACTTGTTATTTGAAACCCATATATTTGACATGAACTAACATTGATAATCGGTTAATAATGGCCTAAGTTCCACTAAATTGGGGTCGCGACCCATGCTGGATTTGGCGGTGGCTTCACAGATGATCTGTGGCGTCGGCAGTTAGGGATATATTAGAAAATATCCCATTAAGAAACGTGTACTTATGTTTATCTTTCAATCCAGTGTCATTCCACACCTTCAGATAGGTACCATGAATTAAGCACCAAGTGCTTTTGCACCACTCTGTCGAATATAACTGTAAGATTGATTACAATAAACGATGTGATGATGATGATGATGCATGCTATTGGCAGTATATGGTCATTGTGATGATGTTAACAGCAGTTATCCTGGAAGCGTATCTATGGTGCATGGAAATCTGTCTATATGGGAAGCTACATGGAGCTACAAAACTACATGGAAGATTACACCTGACCCATGTATAGCCCCGAATTCGGTTTCCGGGGACAGGTATTTGTCCCCGGAAACCGGGTATGGATGATATCTTTGTACCCACAAACCAGAATAAGGAGGACACATACACAAGCACACACACACACAAATTAAAGAGGTGACCGGCAATGAGGACAGCTGATTGCCGGTCAACCAGCTTACTGTGTGGGTCAAAACGAGCACAACATGCACAGCGAGCACTGACGAATGATAATTTTGTCGAGTCCGTCGATTGAAAAAACCGGGCCTCTCATGGGCAAGTGCATCCATCTGTACTTTTCCTGGAAAAATTTGATCTTGCAGGATTTCCGACGAGTGCTATCTTGCCCCTCACTGTCCTACATGGAAGGACTATTGAAATAGCTTTATTTATCAGTGACTGAATCGTATTCATCGCATCGAAACACTAGCCGTCACCTGAGGTTAATGAACTATAATACTGTATAAATCAACCTTAATATCGTTTGGTTTTCAAGTGAACCACAACTCGCCTGGGGAGATTATTGTACCCTTCCTATCTTGAAACCAACCTGAGGTAGGGGAATGAAACTGATGCCAATCGATAGCGCTAGCAAAAAATGATCCGAGGGCAAAGCAAATTTGACCCAAAGGCCATGGGTAAGGCCGGAGGCCAAGTCGGAGTTCAGTGAGTGATATCACTCAAATTTGCCGCAAATACAAACTTGCGAGCTACTCCTGAATAGACATTGATGTGAATGGAGCAAGATCTTGGTCATTCGTAGGCTACTCGACATGTCTTTGGCTGGAGATCATACAGGGTCGTGCAAGATCAAGAGGCTAGTTTTTATATTTCCCTTTCATTAATATGAGGCCACCTTTTGTGACCGTTTCAACAGTGAATAAAAAAAAAACACTGGATAATGGACTCTTGAAATACTGACCTTGCACACCTGAGCTGAGCTTCATCAAGTCCGGTTGAGAGTCAGGGCAGAGGCAAGAATTATTGCGAATTTCAGTCACATTACATGTATTGATTCGTGCCCGGTCAAGACCCACTTGTAAACATGTTCCTAATGTGCATGGCCTTCATATCTACCTTCAGGATAAACGAGGGCATGTAAGTTCGCAGCGTCAAGTTTCGTCTCCCTTATACTTGATTGCATGACGAAATTTTTCGGGTTAGTTCTCAACGAGAAACGCAATGAGCTCTGTGAAAAACAAGGCTGAATTTGTGTGCCAATAGTGCATTTTATGCTTAAATTTGTATCATTTTGATGCAAGAGATATATGCGATTTTTCCGACTCTGTACGTAAGAGCAGGTTTGTAGCATGACAGCCGCATGACGTTGGGTGACCTTGCAAAAGCAATTCTAGCAAAAGGTGCCCAAGGTACTCATCTGAACGTACCGCAAATTTCATCTCAATATCCATAAACGCCTAAAGGCTGTGGCGAAAGAACCTTAGAGGCCAACATCCAGACGGGCCAATATGGCATGAAAAAGTGCCGGTAACTCTTTGACCTTATTGGGAATTTTATTTCAGTTTTGTCTCGCTTCTCGGTGACAAGCACCCATAACTCCTTCAATTACTATTTTAATATTTGTATGCCACAAAACTAGCAGGAGCACTGTAGGCACCACACCACCTTCAATTACTCACAATTACTCACATCAACTCGCAATGCATGGCCGCGAAACACTCGCAGGAAACACGTAAATAGCCATCCCCGCATGGCGTCGGACGTACATGAGCCGATTTGCTTCTCAATTAGAAATAAATGGCTACCTAGCGGTGCCGTCGGAAGTAGATGAGCCGACTTGCTTTAGGAAAACATAAACAAAAAGAATAATAAAAATTATCATAACGTAAAACGACTGCCCAGAGGAGCCATCGGACGTAGATGAGCCGATTTGCCTAGCAACTCATAACGTAAACGGCTACCCAGAGGTACAGCGGACGTAGAAGAGCAGAATTGGAAAACACCGTACTAACCCAACTGACAACCCTGCATAGCATGCTTAGACTAACCCGCTACTAACAACTAACACGCGGCGGCCGGCGTGGTAGGCGGTGTGGACAATTACCTCCTTGTTCGCACGGTAAAGATCCCTCGGTGCTCTTCGATAAGAGTAGGCTAAAACCGGCACCCTGGCAAAATCAACTTCTCGCCACTCTCAAAACACCCCCATCCCCATCCAAACTACGAATTATTTTGTGGAGGAGTAAAGGAAAACTAAACCATTTAGAAATCAGGGAGCTGTCCCCAACCCAGACCCTCGCCTTCAGCACCTAAAATATGACGCAAACTAACGTAAAATTCCTTAACGTAAATGTCCACTTGCCTGCACCTCGACCACAAACGCTCGCTTTATAGACAGACATGTAACGTACTCGCTTTAAAGGCGGCGCAAATGACCTTCATGGTCCGGCACGCCTAAAAAAATCACTCTCCCCCCCCCCTCAGTTTTGTCAACCAAAAGTGCGGCGAATTGCTCTTCACCCAGGTATGGTGAATGAATTAGCTGAACTATTTGATGCGCTTTACTGACAATAACGAACGGGATGTTTGGATCAAACCCGATTGCAAGGCGGTAGGCAATTCAACAATAAAATGTAACCTGCTATTATGTGTGGTGTTTTGTTCCACACGTTTCTTCAGTGTTACATTGCTTTTTCTACAATGTTACATGTGAAGCGAATACGAACAAGTAACAGTTTTGGCATGTTTTGTAGCATCGGTACAAAACATTTTGATTAAATCAAAAATATAATTAAAGCAACACACATGAAGTGACTTCAGATTAGCACTAAGCCTACAATGCATGGGTATTGGCTTTGGTAAGCTCAGTACTTGCACATTTAGTTTCTGCATATTCCCGCCGTCAATACAATCTCATTTTGAAAATTATACCACTTTGCAACTTTTTAAACTAAAATTATCTGTACCACTCATACACTACCGTGTTCACATGCGTCCTACGTGCAACGGATGTCTGGAGGAAGTACTTATGAAGTAGACTGACAGTAGGAGAAATGTGCAGCATCATGAACAATAACACAAGAAGTACGTCAGATGTGTTCTACCATTGATACAAGCCGCTTTCACCTGCCACATTGAAACCAGTGCTGTTCAGAAAGGGCGGGAGATGTTGTGAGGAACTAGCCTAATTCACCTATGATGAATCCTATCTTTTAGTAGTATTCCGTACAAGGATGGCCATGCTTAAGCTTTGAAAACATGTAAAACCTAATTAACTGAATCATATTCTACTGAGCTATTCTACTTTATTCGTGGGGATCCCATGCATAGCATGTGGGGGTCACAAGACGTCACTGCAACCCGAACCGGCATTCTTTGATCGTGCATTAATTGTCAATGCTTGCGACAATTTCCCTGACTTACGAAATTATATCCTTTGATCGCTTAGTGCTTGTGGTATGTAACGCATTATAATTATCCACAGTGTACACCTGTAAAACTACCGTCCTGACAACGATGGGAAGGTTTTGATTAACCGTATTATATTTCAGGTACAACCCAATGAGTTGTACCATGGGTTGTTAACCCATGGTTACATATGACCTATGTGTTCATGAGTTGTACTCGAAATATAAGAAGATTTATCAAAATTTCCGCATCATTGTAAGGACGGCCATTTTAAAAGTATATACGGTAGATATTTATATCATTTGCCTAGTCTAACCCTATAATTTAAGAGGGCTCAATCAGTATGCCCGCCTTCAGTCTTCAGGCTTTCTCTCTTAATTTATAGACTATTAGGAGCAGCTGAATGCAACATGGTGGCTGTTCCTAACTTTCGTCCACGTAGGTTTTGTCAAATTATCAACTGTTTATTTCGACTGCAGCTGAATCCACAGTAGGTTTCTTACAGAGACCTTGGGCCAGTCTTTGTGCTGTGCCGGCAGAGCAAAAGCGGCTCCAGACCAAAATAAAAATGGATGCCATGTTTTTGAAAGGACTAAAAATGATCCTAAATAACCTTCAAGCCGTTGCTCCATGGATGTATTTCATGCAATCATCATTTTTATTTTAGCCAGTGGCGAAAATAAGACGTAACGATGAGCGATCGACACAGAGAGTACCCTTCTTGCAAATACGGTCAGATAAAAGAACAGTTTTGCACCATATCAATCACATCCTGCGGCCTGGATTCGCCCATGGCAATATTTTTATATGTTCATATAATCTTATATGAACCACAACCGGCCTAATTGAGTGTAGTTTTGCTCCCCATTTACATGACCCTGGAAACGCACATGCAATTTTACGTGTATTTTTCCACAAACCGTAAGGTTATATCAGGGCAATAAATTGAGGAACTTCAGAATACGCGGACATAATCAATTTATTACCTTTTATTCTTCAAACATACATCTCTGAATGAGAATGTAAAGTAGCATCCAATTAATTTCGCATCTTGCTAACTAAGGTCAAATCGGGTGATAAATGAAGAAGCTATATTGAATCGATGGAATTAAATTAAATTGGATGAAGCTATATTGAATCTCATTTTTGTCCACCCCCTTGTTACGAGGATCTGCCTGATGCGTCGGTGAGCCGCACCCTTCGTGGCCAAAGTCCACAGACCCGTCATTGGGGGACCGCCCGGTTAGCTGATGATAGCTGATAAGCAGCGACGTCTGGATACATACTCGAATAGGCTCCACCCACACACATACTCCACCTAGAAAAATCGCATGCGCGTTTAGCCGGGTATGTCGGGACCTGAAAAATCGTGTCCCCACAAACCGATGTTGACTTAAATCGCATCTAGGATGCATAAAGTGCATGTCCTATGAATAACTAAGCATTCGGTTTCCGGGGACAAGTACTTGTCCCCACAAACCGGCATGTCCCCGGAAACAGGGTAGGAAACGCACACTTTGTCCCCATAAACCAGATTCAGAAGTACACACACACACACACACACACACACACAGTCTTGTGAGCCGTGAAAAGTGAGCCACATGACCGTACGGTCACAACCGAGGACCACCATTTCTAAGCGTGATGGAACGTTATGACGGAAGCACATCATTGCCACATGGTGCTCGACCGTTACCAAATGTTGTATGACACGATAAATTAGAAAGTATGTTTTATGACGGGTTGTACTTACGAGGTCCAAGTGACAACAGAGGTCCAGTTGTGTGAACTGGGCAGATTATCGTGTATTTCGAGGACCATGTGTGTGATGTGCATGTAAAACCGAGGCCCATGTTGACCTTTTGTACGTACATTAATTTGGACATCTACAATGGCTAAACGGATATTATTTATCCCAATATGTGATCTACCATCAACGCACCATTTTTGTGGTCAAGGATTTCGGTCACGGTGTACCCCATACTTCGATGCTGATTTGTTACGTACCCATGCTGCATTGTCATGGCACCATCTGGCTGCTGTTGATGCGTTGATCTTCCTCTCGATGAGACCTCTCGATTGTTAAAAAAAAGCTGGGTCTAACAGGATTCGCCCCTGAACAAGAGGTAAATAATGTGGCACTGGCGAGTGGTTCGCCAGGCACGCCAAGAGGTATATTGCTGGGGCCCAATGCATGAAGGCCATGTGTGCTGCTAATTTGGTTGGCGGGGCAAACACGATAGTGTCCCATGTTTACTCGCCCAGTCTTTCCGGTCAAATTATCACACCCCGCCTCGGGGTGGGGGCATTATAAGCCCCCCCCTATGAAATGTAGGTGTAGACACCCGCCCCAAATTCGTATATTGTGTGTAAGGACATGTGGCACATCTCCATTCCAAGGGGTTAAAAATACGGTACAATCTGAGAAAGAGGGAATTAACTACCCATAAGGAAAGATGAATGACTTAATCGACATTTCTTGTTTGCCCAACTCACATTCATATCTATTACTCTTTTTCGCTGGCGAGTTAGTGGTTCCGTAAGGGTGTACACAGAAAATTAGTTCCGACAATTTAAATCCTCAGAACCGTTCGACAGGATTTAATAAGTGGTGAAGCCAATCCTAGTGGTATGGGATCCTTTCCTGCATTTTGTTGGGGGACACTCAAACCCCCCACGAGGAGAGTTGATACAAGGGTTTGCTTTCCAGCGAGGTTCACTCAGATGCTGGAAGGTAGCGCGAAACATCGAACATCGTCATTGTAACACCGCTTAATTGACAACACTTAACATCTGAAGCGCCCCCCCCCCCGCTCCCTGCCCTCACTCAACACTTTTTGCTGACGCCGTATGGGCACTTGTGGCCCACGTCTTCCAACGCCCTTACTTTAATAATTCCTTTTAGAAAGGGACTCTCCTCCAGTGCGGGACATCCCTTTCCAGCAAAGGGCACCTCTTTCCTCATCTTTCATGGCGAACGCCACTGAGGTTCCGGGATTCACAGGGAACCTGCCCCATTTGGACCGGCTGGAAATTCACACAGAGCCGATGATGGTGTACCATTTGTTGCGTTGTTGCCCTTGTTTGCGCAACTGCGACTGCTGTTTGCTCGCAGGCCGGCGCTATCCTAGGCGTTGAGTGGTGACGGCGCATGTCTTCGTGGTGTGCGCGATACTATTGCTGCCCACACCGGAGAAACAACATATTCAATGCGAGGTGACCAAATAGACTGATGCATATACCTGGGACCAGATAATACCAACTGACCAATATTGAACCTTCAGGACTAAATTCAGACAGAACGGACAGAGGCAGAGGCAGAGGCAGGCAGACAGTGAGGCACATACGGAGACACATACAGAGACAGAGTAAGAGCAACAGCAAGAGTAAGAACAAGAGAAAGAGAAAGAGAAAGAGGAGGCAGAGGAAGATGCAGAAGCGGAGGAAGGCGCAGAGACAAAACGGAAACAGAGTGAGAGAGAGTGAGAGAGAGAAGAGAGGGAGATGGAGATGGAGATGGAGATGGAGATGGAGAGGGATAGGGAGATGGAGAGGGGGAGGGAGAGGGAGGAGGGAGAGAGGAAGAGGGAGATAGGGAGAGAGGGAGATAGGGAGAGAGGGAGAGAGAGGGAGAGAGGGAGAGAGAGCTCCCTGGGGCGACGTGAAGGGCCCCTGGATCTACGAAAGGGCCCCGGGTTCAAGGAGAAGATTTTGGGGTGTGGGGGCGCATCGACTGCGCCTGTCATGCAGCCTCAAAGATAATGTCCCGGGCCGATGAAGAGGGCCTCTGGTCAACGAAGAATGCCAACGGGCAGATGATGAGGACCCTAGGCTGAGCCAACGTGGGCTTCCAGGTCGACTGAGGGGTCCATGATCGTTGGAAGGGCTCCCGGGCTGACGAAGGGGCCCAAGCCAATATGAAGGGCCTATGGGCTGATGGCGGTGCTCAAGCCGAAGCAAGTCTCCTGATTTTATGAGCAGGTCGTAAACTTTCGAAAAAAGGGCTCCTACCTGACCGAAAAGGCTCTGGATCGTTAAAGACGGCCCATGGGATGACGGATGGGTTCCTAGTTACCGGAGATGATCTCGCGCCGTCAGAAAGGGCCCCTGGGCGAACGCGCGGGCCAAGCCGTACAAGCAAGGGCGTCGCCACCGAGGGGAGGGGACAGAGGGGGCAGTCGCCCCCCTGCCGTGAGACTGGGGGGGCGCCACCCCCTGAAATTTGAGGAGGTCCCTATCCGGAAATGCACAGGAAAAAGGTGAGCAAGGAGGCCGACCAGACATGAGAGGAGGCATCCCAGACGTGAGAGGAGGCCGACCAGACATGAGAGGAGGCCTCCAAGACGTGAGGGGAGGCCCCTAATTTGAAGAAGGAGTCACCTAGGAGAGGATAGGAGGCCCCAGAAATCAAGAGAGTGCCAACAATTGGCACGGAGGCCCCCAGGAATGCAAAGGTGGCCCCCAGGATTGCAAAGGAGGCCTCCAGGATTACAAAGGAGGCCCCCAGGTTTGAAAAGGAGGCCCCAAGAAATTGCAAAGGATGCCCCAGGATTGCAAAGGAGACCCTCAGGATTGCAAAGTAGGCCCCATGATTGCAAAGGAGGCCCCAATACGGGAAGGGAGACCTCAGAAAATGAGAGAAGGCCCAAAGACGGAAGAGAAAGCCAGTGGATATGAGATGAGGTTTCGGAGACGCAAAAGCAGCCCCCAAAACGGGTAAGGTTCCACCAAGATAGAAAAGGATGATCCAGAAAAGTGTCAGGAAGCACTTAATTCGGAAGAGGACGATATAAGATTGGAAATAAGACCCTTTGATGAACGATGAAGCCCCTAAAATAGGAGAGAAGGGCAATTAGATAAGAGGGATGGCTCCAGGCGAGAAAGAAGGCTTCAAAACGGGTAAGCAGGTCCCCAGGAAATGATAAGGTAACTGAGATAGGATAGGTTGCTTGTAATTTGGAAGAGGAGGCACCTGAAAGAGAACAGGAGTCCACCAGGAGACAAAAGGCCACCCTTAAAATGGGCAAAGATAGAATCAAAACGTAGAACAGGAGGCCCCAAAGACGTGAGAGGAGGCCCCTAATTTGGAAAAGAAAGCCTCTAGAAAAGAAAAGGAGGCCCCTGCCGGACTCGAGAGGAGTCCCTCGAGATGGAGTAGGAGGTCTCCAGGGCCGAATGAGGCCCGACGACCGAAAGGAATTCCCAGGAAATGAGAGAAGGCCCTTAAGATGTGAGTGGTAGGTAGCAGGTATGGAAGGAGGCGAGGTTTCCAAAATTGAAGATCCCCTCAAGACGGGTAAGCTTTGCGAGGACAAAGGAGGAAGCCCACGAGGCGTGGCAGGAGGCCCCTAATTTGGCAGAGGATGCCCCTAGAACATGAGAGGAAGCCCCATGCCATGTTAGAGGGGCCCCAGGATGTGGGAGGAGGCCCTCCAAAACAGGAGAGGCGGACCATTGAATACGGAGGAGGGTAGGACGCACGAGAAGACGTCCAAAACCGGTAAAGAGGCTCCAGGAAATGAGACGAGACCCCTAAGACGCGAGAGGAGGTCTATAATTTCCAAGAAGTCCCTGAAATGGCAGGAGTCGTGCCGGGGTACTTGAAAATCACGACATGGGCCCAAAAAGATCCTGCCGGGGCCCCTGAAAATCACGCTGAGCCTAGGGGTACAAAAATTCACGCCCGAACCATGAAAATCACGCTAGGGGCACGATGGGTCGTACCGTTCCCCAACAGTATCATTGGGACACAAATGAAGCCGGGGCAACGAAAAACAATCCGGACATGGATAATCACTCTGGGGCCCCAACAATAAAACCAAAAGCATCCAAAACGTATTGGACACCCACAAAGTGTCGAGGTCGCTAAAACTCGCGCTAGGGATCCAAGCAAATGACGTCGGGACACAAAAGATTACATTGGACTAAAAAAAGTCGCGTCGCAGCCCTTGAAAATCTCACTGGGGACCAAAAAGGTCGCGCCTGGACCCCAAAGTTTGCAGCTGCCCCAAAAATCAATTATCAACCGGAATGTCACTCTGCGCCCCAAAACATCGGGTCAAAGTCCCCCCAAAACCCGTTGGGCACTGGAGAAAAACGTGTCAGGGCACCGAAAAAAAATCGCACCTGGAGACCGAAGAATCGTGCCAGGACCCAAAAATATCACATAAGGGCCTATAAAAAATAGTACTCGATGTCCAAAAGTTCACACCGAGACTCGATCGAATCGACCCCAGCACCGGAAAATTAAGAACAGGTCCGGAAAAAAATTACCCGGAGGGCATTTATACTCCGAAAGGTGCCATCGGCTGAAAAAAAAGTCCTTCGGTGGCCGCAGTGACACATCAAAGGGGCAAATGCCCCCTCCCTCCTAAGAGGGATATGCTCCCAAGAATCGAGCCGAGGCCCCCAAAAGTCGCGCTGGGGCCACACAAATTCGCGTCCGTCCACCAGAATTCGCGTAGGGGCTCCAAGTAAATACGGCGGGCCCCAGAAAACTCGCTCCGAGGCACGAAAATCTGCAACAGGAACCGTCAAGATCGCGTTGGGGTCACAGCTAAGTACAGCGCGCCCCGCAAACTCGAACCGGTCGCACCAAATTTCGCGCTTGGACCCACAATTCCCATCGGTAGTACCAAAAATTTGGTCTGGGCATCACAAATTAACGTCGGGGCTGCCAACAATTGGCGTCTAGGGCCCCACATAGGCACCGTGTGACCCCCAAAGTCGCATCGGTATCCGAAAAATAAAGCCGGAGCCCTCCAAAATAAGGAGGGATTCCAAAAAAAGTCCGGGTCAGGACAATGGTTCTGGAGCACCGAACATGTCATCAGGTGCCTTGACAAATCGCGTACGGCATCGAAAAACATACCGGAGCTCGAAGAAAATCGAGGTGAGATACAAAAACAGGGCGCCAGGGACTCGAAAAATCAGGCCGGGATTCGGAAGTTAAAGAAAATTCAGAAGAGATCTACAACAATCGCGTTGAGCCCAGATAACTGGCGTTGGATCCCGGAACCACGCGCCTGTGCGCGATAAGTCGCGCTTGGACCCAGAAAAATCGCACCGAAGCCCCAAAATCGTACTTGGGCCCCACAAATGTGCGCCAGAAGCCACAAACAACACAGCGGGACCCTAAGAGCACAACGGGGACCGAAAATGCGACTGGCTCTCCAAAGCGCAGTCTCGCAAAAAGCGACAGGGCCCGAAAACATGCGTTGTAGCCATAACTATATATACCGGGAACTCTAAAAAAAAAAAAAAAAAAACACCGGAAGCTCTCAAGGCATACAGGGGCCATACGAGCGCACAAGGGCCTGAAAACGAGCAGGGGTTTCGAAAATGCGTTGGGCTTCTAACAAAAATGGATTGGAGCCCTAAGACACATCCGTAGACGAAGAAATACGAAACGGATCCAAAGAAATACGCTCAGGCAGGGCCTCGGTTCGGTAGCCAACCTGGAAGCATGTTTAATCAAAGATATGAGGTGCATCAAAGCTCAGCGGGTATCCGCATTTCTTCACCATAAAATATTGGAATTAGGAAACTTATGATCGAATTTAATTAATCGAATTTTCGCAGCGAACGCCCATACGAAGCATTTTATCACGTCAGATATGGCGCAAGTCTATCATGTGGCAGCAATTAGCAAAGCGTAGGAGGCCCAGCAGAATCCGTAGCATCGCACGAAGTGTGGCGAATGCGCCGAATGCGCAAGATGGGTGTGCACGTGCACTGACGTTGGCGTCGTGGCGACCGGGCACTATGAACTGGAATGTTTGAAATTGGGAAATTTTACATTTTAAAGTGATTTGTGTAGGTGTAATTTCAGCAGTGCGAGGTGACTTATGAAGGGATACCAAAAGAATACATTCGAACAGGGTGGGGGACCTAGGGTTGAAATCCGACGAATCAGAAACGATAGTGGTAGATTAGGCCCCTCCACAGGATAATTCAGTTGATCACTAATTATTTTACTTAAAAAGGTCCCCTTTGGCAAAATAGTGGTCGAAATCGGAAGACTTTATTGAGTAGTTGGACCCCCTCCAAATACGTTTGTCCCCCTCCCTTTAACGCAAATATAGGTACGTCACTGGTCCCCCAATAATTTTCAGAAACTTACGCCCATGGAGCAAAGCCAACATTGCGGGGACAAATTCCCCCTCACAAGCATACAAAACAACACCGATGCCCCATATGAAATTGGAGGAATGATGTTTTAAAATGTATTTTCTTCTACAAAGTTGTCTTCTGTGATTACAGCCTGCATGATTAGAGCTTCCCAGCTTCAATACCTTCTTTATAATTTACATAATTATATATTTATATTATATTATAATTATACATACATCTATAATACATAATTATACATAATAATACATACATAATATAATTTAACGACATAATTTACAAAACGGTACAGCACAGCGATAACCATGGGCGTGACCGCGTGGAATTCGAAGGTTTTGATGTCCATGATATTAGCAACGCATTCGCATTCGCATTCAGCATCCTATTCGCATACTCTTCGAATTCGTTCATTTTTTCAGGATATGATCTTTGTCGCTTGCAAAAGTAAGGCACACAACGATTCTTCAGTAGGACGAGCGGTTCAATCTCCAGAGGTCCAGAGAAGTCACTCGGGTCA
Organism: Ashinkailepas kermadecensis; assembly: GCA_034440615.1. NCBI lineage: Eukaryota > Metazoa > Arthropoda > Thecostraca > Neolepadidae > Ashinkailepas > Ashinkailepas kermadecensis. The sequence continues at coordinate 193,115 of JAOTOM010004048.1, read as the reverse complement.
AAAACGGTGTACCGTATAAAATTCGAAGTATTTCACTTACCCGAATGATTCCAACGCCTAGATGTCCGCTGTCCATCAAAGATGCAGCACATCGAATTACGTGAACTTGAATGTCATAGTTTGACCTCAGGTCACCGAAGTTGGTTTTATTCATGCACTATATCTATGTACGGGGTACCGAATAAAGTCATGGTGGCACATTGGATATACCTGATTTTTGCAGGTCATAGTCTACATAGCACGTACATAGAGCACATCAATCAAAATGACCCATTATGGCCACTGATTCATCACCGTTCGCCAAAAAAGCCCCAAAAATGCAACTATACCAAATTCTTGTGTACCCGATAATTTCCGCAAAATTTTACTTGGCACGACGAAAAAACACCCAGACATTGGCTATGGCCCATGGATGCAGCACATTGAAGCATCTGGCCTACAATCTTATAGTTTGACCTATATTCGCAAAATACTGTTTTGACCATGCATTATTGCCAGCTACGGGGTACCTGATAATACCCTCCTAAATACATTCATCGGATGGACATTAGCACCAAAAAATCTCCCATCGGACAAGAAAGCAGCACATCCAAGCATGTCACCTTCAAGCTCACCATTTGACCTCAGGTCAACTTAGACTTTAACATTACACCCTATGGGAATATCACGGTGTACCGAATACAATTTTCCTGAATACATTTATCGGATGGATATTAGCGTCGAATAATCGCCCACCGAGCAAGGACGCAGCACATCCGAGGATGTGACCGTCAGCGCAAGCGTTTGACCTCAGGTCAGGTTTTATGAAATTCAGAAAAACAAAGTAGTCCACTTGGGTACCGTATGTGGGCCAAACGAAGCATTGAATGTAGACTATCTCAACACTGATGCATGCACTAGCAACACAAGAAGTAGCACACTGCGTGACCTGACCTCTATCGATGACGCATTTCATCAGGTAGCACTAGCGTCCCATTCAACAACGCATTCAGAAACGAATTCACCAATGTTCTCCGATTCGTCCGAAAATTAGACACAACCTTCGCAGACATACCGGTACATGCATCCCGAAACCATTTTCTGCTATGACGAACCATTTCGGCTTCAGAGGCGAAAAGGTCAGCCGTGTCAAATCAGGGGTACCGCATAACTTGCCGGATAATTCACTTATTGGAATGGTTCAAACGCTTGTGCCACCGTTATCATGGTGGCATGCAGCGCACCAAGTCAACTGGTCATTCGAGGTCACCATTTGAACTCAGGTCAACGAGGACTTTAACATTACACCCTATGGGAAAATCACGGTGTACCGAATAAAATGTTCCTAAATACATTTATCCGATGGATATTAGCGTCGAATAATCGCCCACCGAGGAAGGACGCAGCATATCCTAGCACGTGCCCGTCAGCGCAAGCGTTTGACCTCAGGTCAGGTTTTATGAAATTCAGAAAAAGAAAGTAGTCCACTTGGGTACCGTATGTGGGCCAAACGAAGCATTGAATGTAGACTATCTCAACACTGATGCATGCACTAGCAACACAAGAAGCAGCACACTGCGTGACCTGACCTCTATCGATGACGCATTTCATCAGATAGCACTAGCGTCCCATTCAACAACGCATTCAGAAGCGAATTCACGAATGTTCTCCGATTCGTCTGAAAATTTGACACAACCTTCGCAGACATACTCGTACATGCATCCCGAAACCATTTTCTGCTACGACGAACCATTTCGCATGCCAATATGATAGCGGTGGCACAAGCGTTTGAATTATTCCAATAAGTGAATTCTCCGGCAAGTTATGCGGTACCCCAGATTTGAACCGGCTGACCTTTTCGCCTCCGAAGGCGAAATGGTTCGTCGTAGCAGAAAATGGTTTCGGGATGTATGTACGAATATGTCTGTGAAGGGTGTAGCAAATTTTCGGACGAATCGGAGGACATTAGTGAAATGGTTTTTGAATGCGTTGTTGAATGGGATGCTAGTGCTACCTGGTGAAATGCGTCATCGATAGAGGTCAGGTCACGCAGTGTGCTGCTTCTTATGTTGCTAGTGCATGCATCAGTGTTGAGATAGTCTACATTCAATAGTTCGTTTGGCCCACATACGGTACCCAAGTGGACTACTTTCTTTTTCTGAATTTCATAAAACCTGCCCTGAGGTCAAACGCTGGCGCTGACGGTCACATGCTCGGATGTGCTGCGTCCTTGCTCGGTGGGCGATTTTTCGACGCTAATATCCATCCGATAAATGTATTCAGGAAAATTGTATTCGGTACACCGTGATATTCCCATAGGGTGTAATGTTAAAGTCTTCGTTGACCTGAGGTCTAATGGTGACCTCGAGTGACCAGTTGACTTGGTGTGCTGCATGCCACCCTGATAGCGGTGGCACAAGCGTTTGAATCATTCCAATAAGTGAATTATCCGGCAAGTTATGCTGTCCCCAGATTTGACCTGGCTGACCTTTTCGCCTCTGAAGGCGACATGGTTCGTCGTAGCAGAAAATGGTTTCCGGATGCATGTACGGATATGTATGCGAAGGCTGTGTCAAATTTTCAGACGAATCGGAGGACATTGGTGAAATGGTTTCTGAATGCGTTGTTGAATGGGATGCTAGTGCTACCTGATGAAATGCGTCATCGATAGAGGTCAGGTCACGCAGTGTGCTGCTTCTTGTGTTGCTAGTGCATGCATCAGTGTTGAGATAGTCTACATTCAATGCTTCGTTTGGCCCACATACGGTACCCATGTGGACTACTTTGTTTTTCTGAATTTCATAAATCCTGACCTGAGGTCAAACGCTTGCGCTGACGGTGACATCCTCGGATGTGCTGCGTCCTTGCCCGGTGGGCGATTATTCGACGCTCATATCCATCCGATAAATGTATTCAGGAAAATTGTATTCTGCACACCGTGATATTCCCATAGGGTGTAATGTTAAAGTCTAAGTTGACCTGAGGTCAAATGGTGAGCTTGAAGGTGACATACTTGGATGTGCTGCTTTCTTGTCCGATGGGAGATTTTTGGCGCTAATGTCCATCCGATGAATGTATTTAGGAGGGTATTATCAGGTACCCCGTAGATGGCAATAATGCATGGTCAAAACAGTATTTTGCGAATATAGGTCAAACTATGAGATTGTAGGCCAGATGCTTCAATGTGCTGCATCCATGGGCTATAACCAATGTCTGGGTGTTTTTTTCGTCGTACCAAGTAAAATTTTGCGGAAATTATCGGGTACACAAGAATTTGGTATAGTTGTATTTTGGGGGCTTTTTTGGCGAACGGTGATGAATCAGTGGCCATAATGGGTCATTTTGATTGACGTGCTCTATGTACGTGCTATGTAGACTATGACCTGCAAAAAATCAGGTATATCCAATGTGTCACCATGATTGTACTCGGTACCCCGTAAATAGATATAGTGCATGAGTAAAACCAACTTCGGTGACCTGAGGTCAAACTATGACATTGAAGTTCACGTAATTCGATGTGCTGCATCTTTGATGGACAGCGGACATCTAGGCGTTGGAATCATTCGGCTAAGTGAAATACTTCGAATTTTATACGGTACACCGTTTTTGACCCGAGTGACCTCTCTGGACCTCTGGAGATTGAACCGCTCGTCCTACTGAAGAATCGTTGTTTGCCTTACTTTTGCAAGCGACAAAGATCATATCCTGAAAAAATGAACGAATTCGAAGAGTATGCGAATAGGATGCTGAATGCGAATGCGAATGCGTTGCTAATATCATGGACTATTTGCACTATTTGCACATGGTTTTGCACTATTTATGCATTGTCATTGTTACATTGTTGCATTGCCATTGATGCATTGTTGTTCAATGCTTGTTCTTGCCGTGAATTTATTCGCGGAGGATTTATTATTGTAGCTTCTGTGCCAAGTGCCTTGCAGCCAGCACCAAATGTTATTAAAAAATAAAAAATAAAAATCCCTAAGATGACGATCAGAAAACCAATTAAATCCACTTCTCGTTGTCACCTTCGCGAAATCGTCGTCCTAGGACTGAGAAATGATCGTTTAAGCTTGTTTATGAGATCAAGCTGGTGGGGATGACTAACAGTAGTGATGAACCTAGCTATATTCAGTTAAACTTGGTGGACATAGAAGTGGGTTGATCAATGGGAGATATCTTTAAGATATGCTCAGCATGAGCCCCACCAGCCCGCTACAATCTAGAGGCCAGCGGGAAGATTCTTCTCGTCGATAAAGCATAAAGATATTGGCTTGTTTTGGCACTGACGTATTTATCTACATTTGCTTATTTATACCCTGGTATGGCTCAGTTCTCAGCGGAAAAAAAAATATTGCTATTGCGTTTTGCGTAAATGATGCACCATGCCAAGAACAAACAAGACATCAATATGAAATCATGTTCCCATTCGGGAACCATACTAAGAGCCTAAAAAGCAATAGGAGGCCCTAACACAGTGGAGGCCCCCTTTCGGGGAGCAGGAGGCCCCCTATCAACATTGCCCCCCCCCCTGGAAGAATTTCGTGGCGACGCCACTGCGTACAAGAGCCCCTGGACTGATGGAGGGGGCCCAAGCTGTTGCAAGTGAGCCACCGACCTGACAGAAGAGGCCCTGAATCGCCAAGAAGGGTCCCTGAGCCGACGGAGAGGATCCCTAGCCGCAGGAGGACCCCGAACCATCGGAAAGTGTCCCGAGCCGGTATGAAGGGGGCCTGGGCCGGCAGAGGAGGTGAAGCAGATCATGGGCCTCTGGAGTAATTGAGGTCCAAGCTGCTAAAAGAGAGGGGTCTGGTGGTACGGAGTGTGCTGCACCCTGAAAGGGAGCCCCTGAGCCGACGGACGGGGTCCCTGACCGGACATGCCGGGCCACTGGGTCGGCTTCTGCTCACACTGATGGATACGGACCCAAAGCTGACAGCGTTCCTCAGGCCGATATAGATGCTCCCGAGCCACGTAGACTGTCGAAACGGAGGGTTCCGGGTGCTATGTGAAGGGACTCTAAGCCCATGAAGGGGCCCTGGGTTGTTAAAAAGCAGTGGCGTAGTCAAGGGATGAAAGGGCACCCGCACCCATCCCCAGGCGAGTCAGAGAGGCCCTTAAGGCGACCGCTTTATTGGATATGCTCTTGATCGTGCTCTGAGATGGACCCTGATGGCTGAGGGTCAACCTCAGAGCTGCAATTCACCTGAGTTGAGAGCTAGACAAGGCTATTGAGGTCTGTGATGACCCCCTAAGAGCAGGAGGGCCCCGAGAGATTAAGAGGACCTCTAAACGCCAGAGAGGACTGGACTGGGATTCTCCTGAGATTGAGCAGGACCCCTAATGTATGAGCAAGGTCTCCTGAGCAAAGTCCCTGAGAAAAAAAAGATCTGTGTGCTGGCGAATGCTTTGAGGAATACCGAGGGCCCGCCTCAGATTCAGAATGTCCTTGAAACCAAGTGTTGCCGATAACTAGGAAGCACTTCTAAGTTAGTTATTGTGGTTTAACACGCGCCCTGGAGGGCCTCTGAAAATTCCGCCCCCCCCTAAGATCTCGGCTCCTATTAAAGCTGGAGGCACAAAATTCGTAGGGTGGATGGGTACGGTAGTGAACTCTATTGTGTGCAAATTTTATGACCTTAGATCACTATCTTCAAGGTCAAATGCGGTCACATTTGTCAAACTTTTCTTGTTTTGCGTGGCTTCGCTTGTCATTGTTATGGATCGCTGTGATTGTGTTTAAATGCTCCAAAATGGGCATCAATGATGTTTTGGACATTACGAATGATGCAATACAGATGCTAGACCCGACATTTGACCTCAGGTCACCTAGCAGCACCTTATAGCAGCACCTTATCAGGTCAGTTACCTGTTCCAGTTACCGGAACCGGGCCGCCCGCCCGACTGCTCCGTCGGGCAGCTCGGCGCAATCGGCTTCGCGAAGAAAGGAGTGAAGTACATGAATAAAGTATGGAAACGCAATGACAAACAGTACAAACGACAAACAGTAGTGAATTTATGACAACATTCCAGTTGATCAAGTTTGGTTCCATTAACCTGTCATAAACTTGACCTGACTTGACCTCGGTGACCTAACATGGCCTTGAAACTTTATAGCATATCAATATACATCAAACAAGTCGCTAGTGTTGCCAAGAACACTTCCCTTTTGCGGATATACGGGAAGCGCATCAGCGCCGATTTTTGTGGTCCGGCGCTGGGAATTTGTTTTGAATTTAGAGGCCCCTAACTTGAAAAATTTTCGGCCCATTCCATTTTTCCTACTTTAAACGACGTGCCGGTCATTTCTAAGCAGGTACGCAGAAAATCGCGTATATCGACCGGTAAAATCTGCAGTTATGTACGAAAAACCGGAGGGGTGGGCGGATTTCGCCCCCCCCCTCCAGTGCGCGTGTTAAGGGCGGGTCGACATTTCTTTGATCATATTGCGCCCATAGGAAGCACCCCTAGCAACTTGAGAGGGTCCCTGGGAGCTAACAGAACTCCCTGAGAGCTGAACAGAGTTCCTAACGCTAACGGTTGCTGTGAGGAAATCTGACGGCCGGCCTCAGAGCTAGAAAGCCCTTGAAGATAGAAAGACTGTCAAGGACTAGGAAGGGCCCCTAACAGCTGGAGATGGCCCCTGACGATTCCAAATGGTCACTGATCGCTAGTGAGGACTGAACTGGGATGCTCAAGAGGCTTGGAAGGTGTCCCTATGAGAAGAGCATGGCCCAGGGAGAGCCAAAGGGGGTCCCTAAGGGCTAGTAATGGTTCTGAGGAATCCAGAAGGCGAATGTCAGAGCTAGAATGTCTTTGATAGCCCGAAATATTGTCGGAGCTGGGAAGAGTCCCTGAGAGCTAGAACGGATTTCACCGTGATGCTTCTGAAGGCAAAAAAAAAAGCTCCTGAGGGGAACCCAGAAGAATGAACAGAGCCACTTACGGGCTGAGGAGAATTCTGAGAGCTGGCGATGTTTGTTGTGTGTGTGGTCTGTGTGCGTGTGAGGCCTGTGTCAGAGCTCGATGTCCCTGAAACCTAAGCATGATTGTCGAGAACTAGGAATGACCGATGCAATATGGAGAGGACATCTGAAGGATGAATAGGGCCCATGAGAGCCAGAAATGACTGGACTGGGATACCCTTGACCTTTGGGATGGGCACCTGAGGGATCGATGCTCCCTGAGAGGTAAGCGGGTGCTGGAGAACTGGCGATGTGTGCAAGGAATATCAAGGGCCTGCCTCAGAACTAAAATATCCCTGAGAGACATAAATACTGCCGAGGACGAGGACTGCGAACGTCTTTTAAAAGCCAGGGAGGGCCATGAGGGTGAACAGAGCCAGAATGTCAGATGTCTGCCGAAAGGATAGCAAGCACTTAATACGGAGGACCAAAATAGGCGAGAATCATCTGAACGCTCGCGCTATGATACACAATCATCCTGAAAGGGTTCGTCACCTGCTGCGACACTTAACCGTTTTTTTTAGGACAAAGAAACTCCATCTCAGTAGCGACGACTGTCCCAACATCCACCGCCTCCTAAACGGTGGCGGCCGCCCCTGTCGTCACAGCCCAGCGACAACAACCGTCCCAGCGGTGACGGCAGTCCCAGCGGTGACGACCACTTGAGCAGCCATATCTGTATCAATGGCATGGCCACAGCTACCCCAGCAGCCACAGTCGATCCAGCAGGAAAAGACAGCCCAGCAATTGCTGTGATGACGGCCATTCCAACGGTACCAGTTGTGTCGCCTTGCATCGGGGTGGCGCCGGTCATGCAGGATGCTGTGTGTTCGGCATAGCTGGTCAGGGTTGTTGCTGGACTAACCCTGTCCCAAATTTTGACTTATTTTCCTACTGGTATTCACGGAAGTATGAAGGTGTTTAAAAGGCGCAACGGTGCGGGCCCACCCATATCACGAACATCTTTCTAGAAACTATTTTGAATGTAGAGGATACAAAAGAAGCAATTGTGCCCATGGGGATGAGCAATTGTATTTTACCCAAGCTAACAATACTCATGACATTATGAGTAATGTTTTAGTTTCCACTCCTGGAACAAATACAGCTACGCTACGATTCCAACCGGCGGGTTTAGTCGATGTATGGCGTATGTATGGGCTTAATGCATCGATGTTGTATTATCACATTGTTTTTGCGGATGTTCAATAAACTGGGGTGAGGTTTGAACCTTAGACCTCGAGGAGATCTTGTGCCATTCGCGTGTCACATTTTATCTTATGAAATCGTTCGGAAGTATGTTAAGGTCGGTAGGCTACTACCAAACTGACCACTTGGATACACAGACAGAGGCCAGTTTGAAACAAATAATTGCTGACCCCTCCAAATTCAATGCTACTTAATTTTCGGGTTACCTCTGGACACAATTATCAGACCTCAATACGAATAAATACTAAAAATGCCTACCACCCGTAAACGTGCCTGAGTTTTTACATTACCATCCGTTAATTATAGTGCAGACCAGTCATCAGAAGCACATTTCCTCGCAAGTTCTGCAGGATAAATCATTGACAAGTACAATGTAAGGCCAAATCCTTTCTACGTCGTCAGGAACTACAGAAAAATTAATTGAGTTACTGTACACATTTTTCGTAACTGTGATTTGTAAAGGTAAAATTTAGCTCAGAAAAGGCGTCCACAGTCCCCATTTTATCCTACGGAGTTATCCGAGCATGCGTATTTTTTTAGTTCAAGGCGAAAGCGCCTTCGCTACGGAAACAGATAGTTCAGCTTCCACCTTTCAATTTAATCAACTGTTGGGTTCCTACATTATGTGATGATATGTCGAACTGGCACCCTAGTTGCTATCGCCATACAACAAAATAGGAATTATCCATGCAAATTATTATCCGATGCACATACAAAGTAATTTGATCGGTTCATGCACCTTCCTGGACCAAGCTGATTTTATACCAGGCCAAGTAACGCAACGTAGGGGTTGAAATACTCCGACATCGGTTGGTTACTTTAGTTTTAGAGTGTATCGACCAGGTTGATTGCTTAGCACCCACAATGTCGAGACATTGCAGGAAGTAGTATCCTAAATCAATGATTGACATGCTTTCTATGCAGCTGATGAAAGGCAAAACGTTTTGTTTTTCATGGGATGCACACCAGCGGCTCTTCGCTGAAGATGAAAAAGTTGATTGAGTGGAGATGATTCGGCGTTGATTGGTAAGACGTCATAGGCTTGCACACCGACTGATGCATGCAGGATAAACCCTCCCTCAACCTTCCTCACATTGTGTTTGTGTAGTAGTTTGCAATGGGCAATGAGTCTTCAAAGAAAATCCCCACGAGGTTGGCATATTTCGTGTTGCAAAGTAAGCTTCCCTGCATTCTGGTTCTGCCACTGTGTTTGCACTGCTACATTATGCCTACAGTTATGAGCACATGTTCATTTATGCATCCTTACCAAAGCTAGTATTGTGGTCAGTAAGGTCCATAATTTCTTTAAATTCCTTGGCAATACAAGATTCGATAATATTCCAGGTAGGATCATGTTCTGGATGAGGAATGTCCAGGACATTCCACATTACGTATACACAGCTGAAGCTAAGGATGCACATTTCTTATTGGGATTTCCATGCACCCACAACTGAACAGAGAAGAAGGTCTACATGTAGAGCTAGCACTAAGAAGAAAAGAAAGCTCTACATTTGAGCTGATGTGTATAATGCTTCCATAATTATAACCAATTGTAAGATACAACCTGTCCAAATTGCTGCAAGTGCAGATCCGTGTTGTTTCAAAGCTATACTATTCATAGCAAAAGTAGGCTTTGCAATTTCAGGACAAGTGGACAGTTTGGCACCTGATAAGTGTATGAAAGATATGGTTCCAAATACGGTAGGTGGTTTCTTGAAATGATTTTGGAGAAATACGATACATGAAGGCATTGGGAGGGCACAAATGGATTTGGGGGCATACTCCATAGGGTCCCATGCTAAAAGGTGAAATTATTGCGGGGCAAAACACATTGAGGAAAAAGACGAAAAACAGGTAACAAAGTAATTTAAAAGATGCTACAACAATTTCATCACTAAACACCAAACTACCATGTAGATTGTGAATGCAAAGATGCCGAGCCAATCACCAACAGTCGGTAATATGATAATGTTACAACACACGTCAACGCTGTATTTTATTCACGAAGGTTTTTGAAGTTGCATGCCAACATTTATAACGTTTTTAGAGCATTTTGAACAATTTTGACTGCATGTTTTGACGGGATATGTTGGGTTAAGTTAAGTTAGGCTAGGTTAGGCTGGGCTAAGTTAGTTTTTACATGTGGTACAATGAATCAACATGAGAAAACGTCGTAGATGTAACAGCTGCAAGATATGAGACATTATTGTGCTTGATATTTTCGGTTAGTCGGTTATTTTGATTTAGGGTTGCTTTGGCCAGTGCTATGATATTTGCACCCAGCGCTTGGCGTGTGCAGAAAAGGATGTCCAGTCGTGTTCATTCTTTATATGCATGCGCTAATACCAAATAGAAAGTGACTCTGCGATGCCAAACTGGTCCTCCCGCTGCTAGGTCAATGCAATAAAACGAGAGGTACCTACTAATATGGTTGAAGGAAACTAACAAAATAAGATTAGGAGGAAACAACATCTCTGAATTGAGCTGATTTCGATCCCAAGCAAGTTCATTTTTTTTAGGGCGGGGGCATGACTACCCAGTCTGAATGGCTAAGGAATGCATGGAGTTGAGCATGAATCAAGAATGGATATGATTTCTGCACAATCTGTATAATGTGTTCAAAATGTGTACAACTTTTTCCAATAGCACATCAAGTTTTTAATTATCATGCTTACATTGTGTAACGATTTTGTAGCCACTTTGTGCTATAGATCGGTTATTTGGGCTTTGGGTGCATCGACTACACTGATCATACAGCGCCCCACTGTATGCTATCGTCAGTTCATATATTCCATTGGATTATATAAGAATATGTTAGACTAAGGTTAATCGAGGGGATATGTATGAATCTATGAGTTACAACAACAATATATGGTCATTACTTTGTACTGTACAAAGGTGAATTATGAAGGTGCAAAAGGTGAGGGCCTAGGTCACCATTTGCAGTCTATTCCTATCATGCAACCACATAGTGTTGATATGCTTAAAAGTGGGAGGGCCATTCCCAGCTGAGCACCAGTGGTACGAATACGCAAGGACGGCTTAGATAAACTAGATACAGAATGCACCCAGACAATAATTGTCTGCATGTCCTTCCCTTAGCAAACCTAATGACAGGAGCTGCTTCATTGTACCATGATTCCCAGATTTAGGTGGGAAATGACACTTAACCAGGAATATCTTTTTTTATTCCTGGGTCCCATAGTAATCAATTTCTTCTTCCTCAATGCCACATCCTTCTTCTATCCCCATATAGGAAGCAGCTAAAAACATCAAAGAATTAGGAATTAGTATCTATAAGGGAAATGATTACTGTTGGGGACCGCGCCACCACAGCGGTCCCCAACAGTCGACTTGAGACGCTATGGACACTGGTGAGGCCCGACAGTAGGCGGAAATGTGTGACCGCATATCGGCCTCCTAGGCGTATTATAGGGAGGGGTGACTCTGACGACCTGACGGATCAATTTCAGCGTATCATGGTTTATTATCCCCAGACCAAGGTGCTGATCTGCGGTGATCTTAATTGCTGCCTTTTAAAACCTGATCATGACTCCTCCATAAAGATACTGTGTGATTTTATGTCTGACCACTCCTTGACGCAGTGTGTTTCATCTCCTACTTACTCAGCAGGGTCCCTACTTGATGTATTAATTACGAACTGTCCCGCTTTTGTGAAACGTTGCGTAACCCAATTTTGTCATTTTAGTCCACATACTTCTATCCGTGCCTTGATCAGTGTACCTCGCTTTCACCCGCGCCGATCAGCTGTTCGGTCTCGCTGTCTCCACCGGGTCGACCAAGCTGCGCTTCATGCTCACCTTATTAATGCTGACTGGTATAATGTGTTTTCATCACCGACTGCCACTCAGAAGTGGGACTGTTTTATTTGTATCAGTGTATTTCCACCGATTTTTGACGCACAGGCCCCGGTCAGAGCCGTGTCCATAAGCAATCCCAGCGCCCCTCCAGTCACCGACCCCACCAAAGATCTAATGTCTCGCCGTCGCGTGGCGTTGGCTGAACACGGTCACAGGTCACCAGAATATGTCGTCATAAATAGAGCGGTACGGTCCGCCATACGCCGTACAATGACATTAAGCGGCGCATCCAGGAGGACGGACGTCGATCGATGTGGCAGCACATCAGATCCACCGTCAGTGGTGGGAAGCCCGTCCGTAAGGTGCCCGACGCCACACCCGATGAACTGAACAATTATTTCGTTGGCATTAGTCCGCGTGTTACGAGTGAGGTGAGAGAGTTGGGAGAGATGCCAGAACCAGCATGCCGTCTACCACATGTTGGCGCCTGTGCGTTTTGTGTGGCACCTCTGACGCTGTCAGAGCTGAGGACCGTCATCCTGGGGATGGGTGGCTCGTCGGCTTGCGGCGAGGACGGGGTCAGCATACACATGGTGCGCCTGGCTTTGACGCGATCGGCACGGTACTCCTGCATTTGGTCAACTCCAGCATTTCCTTTTCTGATGTTCCTCGATCCTGAAAGCACTCCCTCGTTCATCCTATCTTTAAGTCGGGCGATCCTACCAGCCCTCCCAACTACCGTCCTATTTCCATAGTTCCTGTCATTGCCAAAATTGTAGAGCGTGCCATTCACCAGCAGCTCTAAAATTACATGTCCCAAAACCACCTCCTGTCCTCAGCCCAGCACGGTTTCCGTCCACGTCACTCGACAGAAACCGCGCTGACTTCCATGTCCGATCATATCCTATCCGCCAATGACCGAGGTGAGTTATCCCTTCTTTGCCTGCTGGATTTGAGCAAATGCTTTGATGTGATTGATCACTCAGGGCTCTTGACTAAATTAAGCATCCACGGTATCGACACTTCTTGGTTCTCTGCATACCTTTGCGATCATACCCAGAGTGTCAGCCTCACTGACAATCTGGGCAATCTCAAAAAGTATACTCCGCTTCCCAACGGCATTGGTGTCTTTCAGGGATCTGCTCTCGGCCCGCTCCTCTACTGCATCTTCGCCAATGACCTCAGTCTGTTCGTTGAAGGTGCAGTGGTAGTCCAATATGCGGACGACACCCAAATTTTGGTTAGTGGTAAGATATCTGAATTTCGAAACATCGTCACGAGGATGGAATATGTTTTGGCTTCTCTTGACTCTTGGTTTCGTGCAAACGGCCTCAGAGTGAATGCCAGGAAAGACTCAACTGATGCTGCTGGGAAGTCAGAAAAATTTGCGCCACCCCCCGACATTACCGTAAAATTTCGCGATCACGATCTAACTCCCATCTCGGAAGCTAAAAATACCGGATTAATCTTTGACCGTTCTCTCAGCTGGGACTCCCAAGTCTCCACCATCACTAGGCGCTGCTTCGGTACTTTGAATGGTCTGTCGCATCTGAGGAGTTACATGCCGTTCGCTGTCATCTCCGCTTTAGTCAATGCCTTGGTACTCTCGCATATCCGGTATTGTATTTCGGTGTACGGTGATGGAACGCAAAATAATCTGTCTCGCATATAAAACATTATTAACTATACAGCAAAGTAATTTTCGGCCGCAAAAAAAATTGATCATGTATCGGATCTGCTGGAGAAATTGGGCTGGCTGAGCGCGCGGGACCTCGTTCAGTACCACACGCTGACCTTGCTGCGCAAGGTGCGTCGCCTGGGTGAACCAGTCACTAGCCTGTGAATTTGTTCTCCAGACACGTGACAGGACCACCCGGCAAGACAGCGATCTGCACGTGCCCAGATCGCCATGTCGACCAGATGATCAGATCGACATGGGCAAGCGACGTTTTTGTAGTCGCGCGGCTAGACAATACAATGCCTTGCAGCCCGATCTGACGCGGCTACCTATCCCCCTGTTTGGACCGCACCTAAAGAGTCACCTGCGTAGGAACCTGGACTGTGGAGGCACTTAGCGCCCTTTTTATGTGTCTGCTTTTATGACTGCTTGCAGACAATATCTGAATATATGATAATTTTGCCGACCTCTTATATTTGTATGACGTGAGGCTGTAATAGCCACGAGTTAATTGTGGATGGCCTTAATACATGTCTGTCCGTCTGATTAGTTATAGCCATTGTTTTTGATGACGAACAAGTCATACTTAATTGTAGGATACTGTACTAAACGTTTACTTCTTCCGATTTTCTACTATGAGACAATCTTTCCAAGAATAATTTTCCACTCTGATACCAATGCTCAATGCGGGTTTGAAACACTGGGCTGCATACACTAATACAGTGTGTCGAAGTCCGCGATTTTAGGCGTCGATGCTAGGATGTAAAAAAAACTATTTCATATTGATATATCACCCAAGTCCTTAGCACTGTAGTCGTCAATATCGGATGCTGGGCCTATTTCGAGGTAAGAAATCAGCTGAATACGGTTCCATTTCTATTGCATATCACACATTCTACACATATAAATTATTTTATGTACATCTTGATGACTAGCTGGGCGAATTTGGACACCCCGCATTAGCAATTGTCAAGGCTACTTTCCAAGTCAACAGACTCCATTCCCACTGGCGATGGGAAAGCAATGTACACGGTCACTGATTGGTGGAAGGGGTGTTCGCATGTTACAGACTAACAGGGTTGATGTGGTCCTGATTTTATGAGGGGGCATATACGCCGCCATGGGGCGTGATAACCATGGAGAGCTACCCTCAACGAGAAACAAACAAAAAACATTGTAAGTTAAATATAAGGACTTCTGTATTTGTTTTCAAACATTAGGAAAAATTTGGGACAGATGTCTGATTCTTCAAAGCCTCGAAGACCTGAAGACAGCGACCGAGGGCATGTCAATATCAACTGGACTAAATTAATTTTCACACTGATTGAGAATTTGGGGCAGATAACATTACCCCGACAAAAAGTTGAAAGGTGCACTCCGATGGAGATTAGCCAACACATGAAAGTTGAATGGATAAAAGGCTGAAAATAATATGAGTCAAACAGATAAAAAGCTGAAAGAACAAAGTCAAAGATTGAATAAACAAAAAGTCAAAGATTGAAAAACCAACGGGATAAACGTGAAGTGGGATACAATGAAAGGGAATAAGTCCCAAGGACGAAAATTAAAAGAATACATTAGAAGAAGTAAAGTTGAATGAATATAAGTTCAAAGCATTGAAGTTCAATACACACAATCAAATTGATCGAGTTAAAGAATCCAACTGATAAAGTCAATGGGAAGTCAAAGGGAAGGAAGCAAACAGACTAAAATAAAAATAATAGGGCAAACCAACAAAAAGGCAAAAGTAGAAAAACAGAAGTGGAAATCTAAAAGTCAAAAGAATAAAAGTCAAGAGATACAAAATGGAACGAATAAAGTCAAAGGAATACACATTGAAAGAATAGGTCAAAATAATAGGTCGAAAAAATGGAAGTTGAAAGAACAAAAATTTAGCAAAAAAATTGAAGTAACCACTTACACCTAAAATAATTGAAATTGAAAGAATGCAAGTTGAAAGTCAAAAGATGAAAGAATATAAGTAGAAAAGAATAAAAGTTAACAGAATAATTAAAGTCATCAAGTCATAAAGTGTTTAGACTTAATAAGAGCCACAATGGCCCATCAAGTTTAGCCCTATAAAGGGAAGTTACCATAACCCTGGCAAAAGGCACTCATCACCCCAACTAACACCGCATCCTTAATTCCAAAGAGTCCATCCACCATCATCCAGCCCACCCATCAATGCCTATCTATCTTACCTATCCAACCCTATTCACTCGATACCACGTAACACATGTGGTTTGAGTGCCCTACCAATAATTTTCAAACTCCATGTTGAATATTACTCTATTGATCACTACTGTTAGCCATCCCCACCAACTTCATGTCATCATCAAATCTGAACACCCTATGCATAAGCGCTATCGCAATGATATTCACAAAAAGGGTAAAGAGATAGGTGTAAAACTTGAAATGTATAGAAGGTGGACAGAATAAAATTAAAGAATAATTTTTTTATTTTAATAATAAAGACGAAAAGGATGCAAGTTGGAAAGGTTAAAAGATGAAATGAGTAAAAGTAAAAATATGAAGAAAATTGAAAAGAATAAAATTAGAAAGATTAAAATTTGAAAAGAATAAAAGAAAAAAAGAAAGAAGGTGAAAAGTATGAAAGTTGGAAAGAATACAAGTTGAAACCAATAAAAGCCACAAAGAATAAAATCTGCAAAGAATGAAAGCTTCAAGGAATAAAAGCCACAAGGAATAAAAGCTGCAAGGAATAAAAGCCACAAAGAATAAAAGCCACAAGGAATAAAAGCCACAAAGAATAAAAGCCACAAAGAATAAAAGCTGCGAAGAATAAAAGCTGCGAAGAATAAAAGCAGCAAAGAATAAAAGTCGCAAAGAATAAAAGCGACAAAGAATAAAAGCTGCAAAGAATAAAAGCAGCAAAGAATAAAAGCCGCAAGGAATAAAAGCCGCAAAGAATAAAAGCCGCAAAGAATAAAAGCAGCAAAGAATAAAAGTCGCAAAGAATAAAAGCCGCAAAGAATAAAAGCCGCAAAGAATAAAAGCCGCAAAGAATAAAAGCCGCAAAGAATAAAAGCCGCAAAGAATAAAAGCCACAAAGAATAAAAGCGACAGAGAATAAAAGCCGCAAAGAATAGAAGCCGCAAAGAATAAAAGCCGCAAGGAATAAAAGCCGCAGAGAATAAAAGCCGCAAAGAATAAAAGCCGCAAAGAATAAAAGCCACAAGGAATAAAAGCCACAAAGAATAAAAGCTGCAAAGAATAAAAGCCACAAAGAATAAAGCTGCAAAGAAAAAAGCCACAAAGAACAAAAGCCACACAGTATGAAAGCCAACAACAATAAAAGCAGACAAGAATGAAAGCCAAAAAGAATAAAACCCAAAAAGAATAAAAGCCAAAAAGAATAAAAGTCAAGGAAAATAAAAATTGAGAAGAATAAAAGTCGAAAAGAAGAATAAAAGTTGAAAAGAAGAACAGTCGAAAAGAATCAATGTCGAAAAGAGTGAAAAGGATAAAAGTTAAAAGGGCAAAAGTAAAAAAATATGAAAAGCATAAGTCAAAAGAATTAGTAAAATGCATAAGTGAAAAGCATAAGTCAAAAGCATCAGTCAAAAGAAGAAATGAAAAGAATACTTCAAAAGAATAAGTCAAAAGAATAGAAGTAAAAAATACAAGTGAAAAGAACATAAGTTGAAAGAATGCAAGCCAAAAGAAGAAGTTGGAAGAATAAAAGTCGAGAGAATAGATGAAAATATTCCAATTTTGACATATCTAGTACCTATCACCAACGATATCATCAGCTATATTGCCAAATTACCCACCTGAAATGTCCAAATGTAGGTAGGTACCCCACACACTTCCTATCCCTACTTCCATTTTATGTTATTACATGCTATTGCCGTACTTTACTGCCATGAACACAAGGACATTTTAACAGATATAGGTACATAAAAAGCAATTACGCGCAATTATTTTCATTTCGAACTCAGTGCCCTGGATTCACCGTCAAATCAGTATGCAACTAACATTACCTGACGCGTAAGCTACTTCAGTGATGGCCGAACAAAAAAGTGATGGCGATATCAATCGTAAGTTTTATTTTGGAAACACCCACTTTTTAAACCATTAAAGTTTAAATCATTAAGCATAAGTTCGAAGTTTTGATATTTACTGATCAATTGGGACTTAAGATCAATTCGGAATAATACAACCCTGAACTAATTTAGAGTTATATTAATGAACTTCAATGTTAGCAGCAAGAATCCTGTCACCACTATTTCCACCAGAACGAAAACTTACACACGTATGACCGATTTCGAGTTCACACAAATTCACACACACACACCAAAAATATTATGTTTTCATGACAATTGAGGTCCATCATAAAACTTCGTCAGCTGACTGAGAAACGTCTAAATGTGAGTTCTGATTGGTCAAAATACCGAGGTCCAGCGATCGGGTCTCGGTATACACCACCGGACCTCGGTATTCCGTTGTGTAAACTCATTTTGTCCTCGGTAGTCACGGCTCACAAGTGCACACACACACACACACACACACACACACACACACACAAAACTGCGACTGTGTGTTCATGTTTTTTGTAGCCTTGGCGGATGTCTTTTTCTAGCCGAATAAGATGATCTATTGTACTGAGTCCTCGCCGAAAACCACATTGAAATGGAGATAGAAGGGAATTTGTTTCTAGGTGCCAGTTCAGTCTTTTGTTGACTAAGCGTTCAAAAAGTTTTCCTAAACAACTGGTGAATAAAATGGGTCGAAAATTAGTGGGGTTACTGTGGTCCTTGCCAGGTTTTGGGATGGGTATAATTAAAGATTCTTTCCAAGTTTCGGGGAAGGCGTCAGTTGTCCATAGTGTATTACATGTGTGCAAAATGCAATGTTTGGTGTGATCTGGTAGATGTCTGAAAAAGGAATAATGTAAATTGTCGGGCCCTACGGAAGTATTGCCCGCGGAGGAAATGGCTGTCTGCAGTTCTGAAATATGAAAAGGAGCATTGTGTGTTTCAGTGTTGGCAGAATGGAATTGTGTTAAATCTGTGTGAAAAGTTGATTGTGCATTTTGTAAGAATTCGGGTCTGTAATTGTTATCCGAGCTATGCTGAGCCATGGTGTCTGCTATTGTGTTTACTACTGCTTTCGGATCTGTAATAGTGATGTTTTGAATTTTGAGGGCCGGGAGTGATTTAAATGGGGTGCGTCCGGACAATCGGCGGATTAATTGCCAGATTTGGCTTAAAGGTGTTCGAAAAGTAAGCTGTTTTAAATATTCTGACCATGAATGACGCCTAGCATCGCGAATAAGGCGGCGTGTCCTCGTTCGTTCATGGTTACGTATAATTAAATGTTGTTGATCGGGGTGTCTGAGGTATTTCCTAAATGCTCTTTTTCTTACCGCAATGGCACGTGCAATTTCGGGAGTCCACCAAGGTACTGGCTTACGTTTTGCAAAAGGCTTGGTGAGTGGAATTGTAGTAGATGCTGCTTCGATAAGTGTATTTGTAATTAAGTTGATGTTTTCCACGGGAGATATGTTGGGGTTGTATTGAATATGTGAAAGTTCCTGAAATGTTGTCCAATTGGCCTTCGAAATTTTCCAGCGGGGATGAAGCTGGGTGTGGTATCGGTCGCAGTTGAAAATGTCGGTGTTAATTTGATGGGATAGTGGTCGCTGTCATGAATGTCGGTATCAATGGTGCAGTCAAAATCGTTGGCCAGGGTCGGAGAGCATATTGATAAATCAATAGCTGTTTTTGTATTATGTCCAAGGTGAAAAAATGTTGCTTCTCCTGTGTTAAGTAATACTAAATTATGTCGGTCTAAAAATTGTTCAATGATGTGGCCGCGAGTGTCTATGTGTACGTGTTTGATCCCAGGCTGGACTATGTGCGTTAAAGTCTCCGAGTAGTATGAAAGGGTTCTTGAAATGTGCTATAAGGTTTTCTAAATGTGTCAAAATATTTGTGTTATCGGTGTGTGGTGGAATATAGATGGAGCACACATCTATATTTCTACGATGTAAACGCAATGTACAAGCTACGGCTTGAAATTGTGTATTAAGTGTAATTTGTGTATGTGTGAAATCATTGTTTATGTAAAGTGCTGTACCGCCACTGCGATGTGATCCCCGGACCTCATCGTGACGGTACAGTGAGTAATTGGAAAGATTGAAGTTATATGTATCTGTAGGAAAAACCATGTTTCTTGGAGTGCGATGAGAATAGGTGTGGGAATACTGAAAACAAAACTTTCATTTCGGCCCATTTGGAGATCAGGCTGCGGCAATTCCATTGTAATAGTGTGGACATCGGGAAGAAAAGTGTTAGTGTTTGTCTGCACCTTTCGGTGCATGTCGGAGCCAGGAGTGTAGTTCTGGCGGACAGGTGTGTTGAGTGCGGCCGGCGGTGGTTGACCCGCTCGGGCCGTCCGGCCGACCGGTGACCTTGGCAGGATCACGCCGGCCGGCCACCGCCGCGGGGGACGCCCGCCGGCCAGGAGTTGGTCGGGTCACGTGTTCGCCGGCCGGCGCTTGACGCGCCGGGCTCGATCGGCGGCTCGCTGACGGGGAGCGATAATTTGCTCCCGCAGCTGAATGACTGCGGGGCCTGTCCGTCCTCGCTGGAGTGGTCCGCTTGTTGGGAGCCGGAGTGGTTTGTGTCTTGGGAGCCGGGGTGTTTTGTTTCGGTTTGGTCGTTGGTGTGAGTTTTTGTAGTGGAGCTAATCCGGAATCATGTCAGTTTGAATAGAAGTAGACGTGGTGCTGACGCGAGGGGTGGAGGGAGCGATGGAGGCCGCCTGGGCGTAAGTTTTGGTCGAGGGGGAGGTGGCCTCTACAGATCTCCGGGCCTGGGGGTAGGACACCCCGGTCGTGGCCTTGACGGCGCACACTTCCTTCTCTTTGCGCCAAACTGGGCATTGATTGGAAGTGGTGAGGTGATCGGATGTGTTACAGCTGAGGAAATGGGCAGGCTTGGAGCAGGTGGAATCAGGATGGGGTGGTTCTCCACACTTAGGACATCTGGCGGTTTGGCGACACGTCTTACTGCCATGCCCGAAGCGCTGGCAATTAAAACAGCGGAGAGGATTTCGAATAAATACGCGGACTTGGAATCGGATGTAACCGGCGAGGAGGGTCTTAGGAAGAGTTGTAGAGTTGAAGGTAAGGACAAGGAGGCTTGTATCGCGTTTCTGGCCGTCTTTAAATGAGGCAATGCGGTGGACATGCGTCACCTCCTCCGGCCTGAGCTTCGTCTGGATATCCGCTTCGGACATGAAGCGGAGCTCCGGCGCGAAGATGGTGCCCTTGGTGGAGTTACGGTTGGAGTGGTGTGAAATGGTGACGGATTTACCACAAAATGTGGTGGTACGAAGGAGGGCTCTGGTCTGGGCTCGGGTTTGGGTTTGATGACAAGGGTTCCGTTGGCAGGGGCTTCGATGTCGGGATTGGTTAAGGAGCAGATGGCGAGGAGTTGCTTGGTCGGCCAGAAAACGTTAATACGGCGGAAGGATACGGATTCCTCGACAGGCTTAACAACTATGAAAGAGCCAGCACTGTCGAGGTAGGGTTCGATGGGATCAGGTTGTTGGGATGGCGTGGTCTGGTTAGGACGTGGGTCTGTGGCGTGGAGGGTGATGGTCTGGTCGGAATTGCGAGGCGAGGTCTTGGTGCGAGCGGGGGTCGGTGAGGCACAAAGGGCTTCCATGCGTCATCCAAGGGAATAGTCCGGCGCGGGTCATCAACGGTGGTATCGAGAGGTGGGGCATCATGTGAAAAGTCCGGGGTCGCGCGATGGTCGTCAGGTGTAGCTAGGGGTGGAAATTCAGACTCGGAGTCCGGTGGCGAGCATGGGTCGGTGTCCTTTTTGCGTTTTTTCCCCATCGTGGGGAAAAACCCCTAACTAATACGAATTAAATATAGACGAAGGACACACAGACAACGGCCAACGGAAATACGACAACGATTAAATCCGCACGGGGTGACGGGTGTCACCCAGAAAATAAAAAGAACGAAAAGGAGCGACGGGTGTCACCCCACGAAAATGAAAAATAATGGACTGCAGTAACAGCAGTCAGTCTGGCCAGAAATGGCACGGCGGAGTGTTCAGCGAGCTTTGGAAGGTATATGTGGCTCGAATAGTACTGAACACACCATGTATCTGTGGTCTAGGTGATATATAAGAAGTGATAAGTGATGGGAAAGAAATATGTTCTGAAAATTATGTTACCTGAGATAATAGAAACTGAAATTACTAAATCTTGCCATGTGGGATTTATGGTGTGTCAACAGACAACTCGGCACATTCACGGAGTAAAAACTTGAATGTCAAGAATTTCAAGGGAGGGAGTTCGCTCCAATGTCCTTGGATTCATGTGCTCCTGCCTTTCTTGGCGTGAGCATGTGATCATGCCGCCCAATTTTTTTTCCTAGTTATCAACTGAATTTTCAGCTATGGACAATATTTATCTCGAGATGCTTCCTTATTGCGCTCCTGATTTGTTTCCACATGAATGTTCAAGCACCCGAAAATAAAAAACGATGACGGACGCATTTCCTTCGGCCCGTCACATGTGTATGGCTACGGATTGGTGAGAATACTCTCCCACCACACCAACCGTGAACGACGGCGCTTCGATGATAACGTTGGCAGACAATGACTCCATGTAAACGTGCACCTGCAGTGCGTCCGTCGGCAGGCTGAGAAAAGAAGCATCATGTCGTGAACATGGTGTGAGAATACTCTCACACCACACCAACCGTGAACGACGGCGCTTCGATGATAACGTTGGCAGACAATGACTCCATGTAAACGTGCACCTGCAGTGCGTCCGTCGGCAGGCTGAGAAAAGAAGCATCATGTCGTGAACATGGTGTGAGAATACTCTCACACCACACCAACCGTGAACGACGGCGCTTCGATGATAACGTTGGCAGACAATGACTCCATGTAAACGTGCACCTGCAGTGCGTCCGTCGGCAGGCTGAGAAAAGAAGCATCATGTCGTGAACAAAACATGTGACACCAAGAACAAAACGTCAGTGGGAGATTCACACCTTGTTACTATTCGTACATGATATTTCAGTTATGCATATGGAACATTACCATCCTTAAAAAAATAGTTAAGCATACCGCACTGTACTGGGCATTTTTGGGCCATCACTAATCTGCAGGGGCCTGATACCGACATGTCTTAAATTTTGCTATACGTCGGTCCATGATCATGGGGTTATTTTATGGCCTGAATCAACCTGCGCAATTTCCTGCGCGATCTGACTTACGGTTTCGGAGTTATAGCCTCAAACATTTTTGCCATGGTAAAGTGTGAGGCCATCTTTAAACAGCTATAGGTTGCAAAACTTCAAATAAATTGGGACAAAACCGTAGGCAAGATCGACATGGAAAAGAGCACAGGTCGATCCAGGCCATCAAATAACCCCATGGACCGATTCATAGCAAAATACAAGACATATCGGGATTAGCCCCCCGTCGATTAGTAATGACCCAAAAATTCCCAGTACGGTGCAACATGTTTAAAGATAATTTTTATTTTTACAATTATTTCTGTTCCATATGCTATGACATAATATGATAATGTTCCATGATAATGTTTCATATGTATAACTCCAATCCATATATAGAAACCATATATTCAACAAGCAATGAAAGAATCAAAAATCAAAATCCATTTATATTCATAATTGAACAACGATTATTCATCACGTAATTTTTTTTTAACGACAAATTTTCAATATCCTCACTTCGTGACCTTAGGTAAAGTGACCTAGCTTGACACGAGGCCAGTGACAAACGTGAAACTTTTTTTTTATGTCGCCGGACATTAATGCTGGTTAAATTGTCTTTCAACAGAAAACGTTTCGGAGATTGGACTTTTCTATAAATATTTAAATTTAATTCCAATTGTCACATTTCTCAGACCAGGAAGCGACTATTGCGTATCAAACCGAATCACAGAGTGGCTATATCTTAACCAGCTCCGTCTAGAGGGGTAGGGGTGTCTTTTACGCTCCCTCCTGAGGTCATCCGTGGATAGTGACAAAAAATACGCGAAACAGCGCGCCGAAATTTTGCACACCTTTTCCAACATCAATTTGGCATGTTGTGTGAAACTTTTGAGGTCAGATCATCTACAATCAACGAGTTATTGAAGGTAAAGTGAGGTAACCTCCAAAACAATTCAACCAGTCGTCAACCAGTCAGTTTAACGAATAAAGATATTTAAATGAAACATTCAGCGTTTGCTTATCTTTAGGGATGCAACGAAACGCACCGGATGCATTTTTTAATTGTTACGTTGTCTTGAATTGTCTTATGGTAACGATAATCTTATGGTAATGAAATGTCTTATGGTAACGAAAAGTCTTATGGCAACGAAAAGTCTTATGGTAGCAAACAGTCTTATGGTAACGAAAAGTCTAATGGTAACGAAAAGTCTTATGGTAACGAAACGTCTTGTGGTAACGAAATGTCTTGTAGTAACCAAAATTCTGATTGAAACTAAAATATTATGGTAACGAAAAGTTTTATGGTAGCGAAATTCCTATTGTAATGAATAGTATTATGGTAACGATAATCTTATGGTGACGAAAAGTGTTATAACGATAATCTTATGCTAACGAAAAGTCTTATGGTAAAAAGTATTTTGGAAACTAAATGTCTTAGGGTAACGAAACGTCCTTATGGTAACGAAACGTCTTATGGTAACGAAAATCTTATGGAAACGAAAATATTATGGTAACGAAAAGTCTTATGGTAGCGAAAAGTCTTTTTGTAACGAAAAGTCTTATGGTAACAAAAGGTCTTATGGTAACGAAAATCTTATGGTAACGAAAAGTCTTTTGGAAACGAAAAGTCTTATGGTAACGATAAGTATTATAGTGACGAAAAGTCTTATGGTAACGAAGAGTCTTATGGTAACGAAAAGTCTCATGGTAGCGAAAAGTCTTGCGGTAACGAAAAGTCTTATAGTAACGAAAAGTCTTATGGCGACGAAAAGTATTATGGTAACGGAAAGTCTGATGGTAACCAAGTCTTATGGTACCGAAAATTCTTATGGTAACGAAAATTCTTATGATAACGAAAAGGACAGTTGCGTGCGTGACAGCAGATAAAAGGCTGGAATGTATGCGATGAGGTTCAGTGGGATCCGGTGACAAGGGCGGATCCAGCAATTATTATCGGAGGGCACATTTCCTCGGAGAGGCGCCTTCGGTAAAAAACATTCGTTGGGCGGGAGTGGGGGTGGGGGTGGGGGTGCACTCGAGCCTCTCTGAAAGGATGCCTTTCCCGCCTGGAGGGACACCACGTTTTCATGGGGAGAACCGAGACCGAGAACCGAGAACGGACTGTATTTATCTCATCATAAAACAGTCAATTTGAGTGGTTTATCGGTACTATATGAAATGTACCGTGATTTTCCATAGGAAGCAACGTCACAGACATCGTCCTCTTTCTGGTGACCTAAGAGTTCAATACATGACTTGGCCAGGTTAAAAGCATTGCTGTTGAGTGAAATAAGGAGAGATACACGAGGGGCTTTTATTTCTCCCAGATACTTCATAGGTTGCGTGATAGGCAGAGGGTTCTCGAGAACACCTGCTCCGAAAATCCCGGCGAGTAAGTTTCCGTACGTCATCGGGAGCGTGTTAGCAATGACGAATATTACGTTTAACAAAATTTTGACCCAAAACTAAAGCCATGTATTCTCTGAGTTCGTCTTCACTTAATAACCTTTCCATTACTTTGGAATCATCCACTCAAGTCGAGCAGTTCTGAGATACAGCGAAAGTAATATTTTCTCTCTCTTTCTCATGGTAAGTAATATTATTTGACGGGATTACTACCCATTCCAGCAGTATTACTTACCAAGTGAAAGGTGAAAACATCCCCCTTCCGGCTGTATCTAGGAAAACTGCTGTACCTGAGTGCATGTTTCCGAAGCCCAAGACACCCCCAAAACACCTCAGTATCATTTGAACGTGGCGCAGAGAATTAGCAGGCTAAAGTGATTTGTGCATTGCACACATTCCAGTGATTGATATGCACGGCATGAGTCAGTGACTGGGACATGCTAAAATTGTACATTGATGTTTTATACCTGACTAATATTTCTATCTCGATATTTCTATCAACACTCGGGGGTCTCTAAGGCCACATTTTTATCGAACTTCGGATACGTTTGAGTCCTAGCTATCCTTCTTAGCAGTGGATGAGATGAAACATGAGACGAACATGAGATGAAATTCAAGGAGCGCGAAATGCGTTCATGAGATAAGAGCAGTGGTTTTACCTCTCATTAACGCTGATGTAAAAAGAAGATCAGTACTTGTTGGGAAAATGCCTAAAGCTGCAATTGGCTTGCTTTGCTGATAATTGAGATTTGCTCAAAGCATTTTACGCATCGTCAGGGTTCCAAAATATTTGGACGAGGAGTGCAAAAGCAATTTGTATGCGGCACGCGCTTGGTCCGACGCTGCCCAGCTGGCCCAGTCATGCTGAACACTGAACATATCCCAGAAAATATGACAGTTGAACCATGCTAACTGGCATGAAGGTAGGCGAATGTGTGAGAAATTATGAGCAATGTTTGCATGCTTCTTGATGGAAGGTGGATTGGATTTGTGAGGGATTTGTTTTCCTGTAAGTATATTATCACGCCCATTCATCCATCGTGTATAACGCTTTGTAAGATGTGCCATTCATTTTACTGAGAGCCTACATCAGGGCCTCCATTAGCATGTTAGCTTTTGGGACCGTGTCTTCTTGGCATGGTCGTGCCCCTTCCCTTCCCCAAGTCAGAGACTTTCAGAGCTTAACATTGCTGGGGGTGCAGAGCTTAACCCGGAGTCTGGTTAGGTTACTCCCTAATTCCTTAGAAGATTCGCTGCCCTGCGTGACCTGAAATTGTATGTTTAAAATATTCTTATTTTTTACTCTGAGATCTCGAAGCACAGTGGCCAAAATCTCCAAAGTTTTCCGATTGGGGAGAGAGCAGGTTGCCGCCGCGGCTTTGTCCCATCAGTGATCTTAGCTTAAAATAGGCTCTGGCCAGTGGCCCCCTTAGCGCATGCAAAGTGTTACTCCTGCCCTTAAAGACTCTAATTGATAACTTATTAATGGTCTTGTGTTCATTTTTTGAAGGAATGGAAGTTATATTTACCTTCTTACGTAGACTCGCCCTGCTGGATCAGACGAGAAGGTTTTCTCGTCGCTGAATTGTACTGCCTCCCACTGCACCGCATCCTGCTCCAGCATCTCTTCGGCGTATACTCGACGTTGAGTCTTGTGGACATCGGTGAGGGCGATTTTGTGGGCCGCCACTCGGGTTTCGAGGTGGGCCTCCTTGGCACGGCAACCCACTATTCATGCTGATATGTTCAGCCCTGTCGCATCGCATCTGGCTGCAGTGACGCCGTGGCCGATGTCTGCCAGCCGCATGAATGGCTCAGCCACCACCATTTGCAAACAGAAATGCACATGCAGAACTATTATATTTAAGTAATATACAACACTAATGGTAACGTTCAAAGCGATAAATATTGAATATACCCGCGCACCTGTAGCACAGGTATACCATCATTATGTCATCAATGCATAGTTTGGTCTGGCTCCTAGAAAATGTTGTCCACGTGATTGCTCGACACTATGGTGTGGCCTCGCACTACGGAGTATTGAAAACAAACGGAACATATCTGCATACCTCGGTCCCTTTCTGTAACCCGTTAATTTGTTGCTCATCCAGTACTCCGGACCCGCTCACCGGTTCCGTTCCCCGATCCCCGGTCCAGTCACTTTGCGTGGTCACGTTCTCCATGTTCGCTCTCCTGTCACGTGATCAATATTTGTTCACCGTATCAGCTTTCCAGTATGAACCTGACCCAGCACAGCTACTTTCATTCATGTATACTTTGTATCAACAACTTTCCACGTAATACCTGCCAAGGCAGCGCGTGCGCATGCCAAATCTCAACCGACCCAAGTATATCGCTCGGCGGCTGATCAATGCACTTGCTTTGGGAGGTGTTAAAGAAGAGATAAAAAGATGCCTTTGAATGGTTGTGGGAAGCTGCATTGTACCCTGAGTACGTTCAAAAGGAAAATATAAGGGTAAGGTGTTTCCTGCAACGACATGGTAGTCTACTACTTTGTAATCCATAAGTACCGAAGCCACCATGAACATCTATATATATACCATTGTATTGATTATTTCGCATCGGTTTGACCATGATCAGTGTGTAATCAAAACAGCTTTTTCAAACTCGGCATGCTCCCCTCGACGGTCACGATAGCGCCGCACCGATGGGAAGAGCCGGTCGGTCTTCGGGAAGGTGTGTGTCTTAATGCGCTATGTCATATGTTAGCAATGTCACACGCTTAACCCCGAGACACCTCCTTGGAAAAACAAAATTAGCTTCGAACTTGATTTGACACGGTTTTAGCCCATCTCGAGTATGGTCGCAATATTTCAGTAGAATTGAATGCGTAGTTTCGGAGTTGTTCAACAGACTGACTGACAAGCACACGCACAAGCGCACATATTACAAATATATACACGCACATTTACGTGCATTGTCGCATTATATATATATATATATATATATATATATATATATATATATATATATATATATATATATATATATATATATATATATATATATATATATATGTATATATATATGTATATATATATATATATATATATATATATATAGATATATCTATATATATATATATATATATATATATATATATATATATATATATATATATATATATATATATATATATATAGATGCATATATGTATGTATATATATTTATCTATATTAACACTTTTTTTCCAAGGAGATGTTTTGGGTTATCTTCTGTCATTGCTAGGACATGGGGAAATACGGAAATAGTTGTAATATAGCATGCTTTACAACTTTGACGTGAACGTGAACAACTAAATATGTGAACAAATATTGACAACCTGACACAGGAGGGGAACTGGACAAGGTGACCACGCAAGGTGACCAGGAAACATGATTGGTGAGCGAGACGACAGTACGGGACTGAGTAATGGACAGCTGAACGAGTCCGGATTATGCAAAGTTGTTTCAACACGCGCACCGGAGGCGGGGGGGGGATTCTGCCCACCTCTCCTGGTTTTCGACGAAATCTCATACACGGGCAGCGATATTGTTATGAAATCTTCTGACTCGTTTCAAAATAATCAGCGCATCATATGCAGAGCGAACATGTGACGCTTGTTGGTAAACCAAGGAGCTGCTGGGGTAAAAGCCAGCCTCCCGACCGGTCTCTACAAAGGTTTCGCAGGCGCCGTGGCGCCAGCCAATCGGTCATCCTCATTTGACCTTGAAGGCATTAACATTTGACCTTGAAGGTCAGATCCTAGCACCTCGTCTCGGAGAGGGGGGGCGGGGTAGGCCCCTTTATGCCCCCTCTAATTTCCAAACTAAGCGATGCACGGAAACTAAAGTGGTGTCATCGGAAAGCGTTCGACGAGTAGGGCCCGAAACCACCCCCAAAATTCCATCCCCCAGAAGCGACGTCACTAATGGTCTATGTAATCACAACTGACATGCTTTTGGCTCGGGGAAGTTCATTTTGGGGAGATTTAAAGAACAATAATTATTTGGAATCAGAAGAGGGCGAAAGCGACCATGGCCCCAACATTTTTGTCCAACCAAAAATCAACATTGTAATTTTTTTTGGGAAAATCGTAAAACTTTGAGTTCTGAGTTTTCATTAATTTTTCGTTTTCTATTCGGTAAAATGGAACGCAAAACGTTGTTTTAAATCAACTTGACCTCATAAAAATGCTTATTTTAGCCAGATTCTTCGATTTTAGCCATAATGGGTAAATATACAAAACTAAGACGTCATCAAAGAGGAAGAAATAAAAAAATCCTCTGTTGTGTTTCGTTGCATCCTTAAAGATAAGCAAACGCTGGAAGTTTTATTCAAATATCTTTAGCCGTTAAAGCGTGATGACTGGTGGAACGTTTTTGTAGGTGACCTCACTTCACTTTGAATAATTCGTGGACCGTAGATGACTTGACTTCAAAATTTTCACACAAAATGCAAAATGGATGTGGAAAAATGTATGCAAAATTTCGACGCACTGGTGCTCGCGGTCTTTGTTTTGCTATCCGCGGAAAACCTCAGGAAGGCGTAAAAAGACCCTACAAGAACCCATCACAAACCCCCGTGATCAAAGGAGGCCCCCATGATTGTAAAGGAGACCCCCAGATCAAAGGAGCCCAGGAAGGAGGCCCCAGGATCAAAGAGGCCCCCGGATACGGAGGACCCCCATGATCAAAGAGGCCCTAGGTCAAACCCCAGGTCAGGAGCCAGGTCAAGGAGGCCCAGGTCAGAGCCCCCAACAAAGAGAAGGTAAACCCCAGGCAAAGCCCCAGCAAAAGCCCAGGTCAAACCCCACACCCCACAAACACGTGTTCACATCCACATGTTCGCTCACAATAGAGGGTTAACCTGGTGTCATACAATTTAGGATGCAATGAGGTGGCCACAGCCGTAATCTTCCCATTTTCATGGATACCAATCAATGCACATAATATATATATACACACACACATATATATATATATATATATATATATATATATATATATATATATATATATAAAATATATATATATATAAATATATACATTCCTATGTGGTCATGGGTGGAGCTACCCATTAGACTAGGAGGGTTTCAGTCCCACTCTAAGCTTGCTGAGCTTTCACATGGAGCCTATGGGCATGGAGTGGTATGAATTGTTTCACAATGCCTTTCAGCCAACCGCCACATCCGACATTTTGTCAGCATCTCAACCCATGTATAGAACGCCATTGTTGTAGTTGAAAAGAAGAGAAAATTCCCGAGGCTGCCATGGAACACTGGTAACAAACGTAATCCAACAAAAACAGCATCGTGACACGTCACGGTTCGTTGAAAGGGTTCAAACTGCACAAAGGACGGTAATTAAAGCATTAAAATCCTGAGCATGTGCTAACTACGAAAAACCTGTAATGTTATTAAGCATATTGCATATATTTAAATGTCATGCGATACAGGATACTTGCTAATTGATACAAGATAACATTAAATGCTCACGTCAACAATTGCGGCATCTTCCTCTGGAGTGGTTATCCGCCAGCGGCCAGGCCGCTTCCTTGCTATCATACCCAACTCGCCTTCGGCCTGATAGCGGTTCCACCACTTCGCCACCATCTTTGCGCTCCTTCCAATTATTTTGGTCATTCACTGGTACTAAACCCTAATTCCTTGAAGTTGACTAGCTTTCCCTTTTCAAAATCATTTAAGTGGTAGCCCATGCCTGCACTATAAATGATCCAATGTTGTCGGTGCAACTGAGGCACAAAGGCAGGAACGGCACTGATCTGCCTGTCCTCTAAAAAGCTGCAGGGCAAATAGTCACGTGATCACCGCAAAGGCGAATACCCATCCATGGACACCGGCCCGTGGCCAATCTGATAGACCGTTACGTAGCGCGTAACTGTTAAGCGGCGCACGATACGGATAAACAGGAAGAACGGGCGACCCTGTTACATTTCGTGCTGAAGCAATATAAACTAAAAATATATTATGTTAAAATAATTAGATGGTATCCGTTTGAAGAAATGTTTTATCCGCACATAAAACTGAATAGGTCGCTTGCAATATAGTGTACAATATATACAATAAATTAAATATATATATATATATATCATACAACATATGGCGCAGGCTCCACAACGTGTGAATCTCAATGAATCTGAATTAAGCAAGCAAGTGCCGCATTGGGATCCGCCGCCTCGGTAGCTCAATTGGCTTGGGCATTGACCTGCGCTGGTGTCCCCTGTCCAGGCAAGACGGGGTTCGAGCCGCTCCGCGCGCTTGCTTTTAGTCCCTGGCTGGGAGGGTCAGTTGGTAATTGGCCAGATAATGTCGAGAGCGAGCTACCGGGGTGGCCGTGTGAATGCATTAGCGGCACGTGAAGCGTTTTGCCAAATTTCTACTGTATAACTGCAATTCATGGATCGGGTGATGCGGCCAGGGCTCACGCAGCAAGGTCCGTTTAGCAATTGGATCCTGGTTTATAAAGCCACCCCAGCAAGAATTATAACTAAATTTATAAAAAGTGTAAAAGTTAGAAATTATATTAATATTTTAGGTAGGAGAATCCTCCGTTGACATCATAAAACTCCCCTCTCCTTTCGCTACATCCTGTCTAACCGAGCTCCCTCCAACACTTCCAGCTCAATCTGTGTTGCCGATGTCCGAAATCCACAGCGATCGAATGCTGCTTGTCTACAGGGGTTCAGCGGTGGACCGCGCGCTGAACTGCCAATGTTGTTTGGCCGACTGAGGAATGCACGGCGGGAACAGCGTAGGAACCCGTTATATATATATATATATATATATATATATATATATATATATATATATACATACATACATAATATGTATATATATATATATATAAATATATATATATATATATATATATAATATATATATATATATATATATATATATATATATATATATATATATATATATATATATATATATATATATATATACATACCCCATGCACCAATTTTGCTCAAAATCTGAGGCATGAGGGTGGACAATTACCCCTTTGCTTGGTAGATTTGTCGTGGAATGCCCCAAGAGTTTCCTCATGTACCCGAAAGATCAGCTTTTGTGAATGTGCTGCATTTCATTGGCCTTACGCAGTTTGACGTTTAGTGGATCCCGTGAACCAGGGAATTGCCATTGAGAGGAGAGATATGATCCCCATGACTAATTCACATTGCAGATCCTCTCCCCACGTGATCGGTTTGGTTTGGTTCGGTCAGCTTAATCATACCCAACTCCTGAAAGCCATAGATGAACATCTCTAACTCAAAACAACACCTCTACCATAAAACAGCAAACCAGCATTAGTGGCGTACGACATCCTAGATTGGAGGCTGGGACTGGGCGGGCTAAGACAGCTCTCCCTTTCTGGTGGGAGCAAGCCATTACTTGGCTGCAATGCCCAGCCAGGCTGACCGAGCCAGTTATCATGCACAGATGACATCGTAATTCAGCCTCTACGCCTGATACCACACCACATGACCAGTCCCATAGGAGAGCGGAGCCGGGCAGGCATCGAGCGCGGAACAGGCAGCCACTCAGATGAGCACGACTCGAGCGTTTCGAGCGAAGCAAAACAAATCATATCTTAAGGAATTATACAAAACTACGGGACCGTAAAACGAGAATCCATTACAAAATAACACCAAAGTGGCATGCGCTTCGTCGTGGAAAATGTTACTATGTTATATCTTATGTAGTTTTCGAGGTACAACACGGTTTGCCGTCGCTCAGTACAGGGCGGTTACTTTTCCTGTGCGCTGTATCTGAAGGATGTAAAAAGTATTCCGAGAACCTGAAAAGAGGACATGAAGAGTCAGGGGTTGCAGCACATCATATATTAAGTTTTGTTGTTGTCTTGTGAAAGCTGCAAAAAAGAATGATGGGGTAAATTCGGACAACTTTGGAAAATGGGAGGTACCCCGTGGGAAAATCTTGACTTCGTCACTGCCTCGGCCATGCCAACTTTGAAAACGATTATCCACCCACGGTGGAGGATATGGGCCCTCCGGTGCTTTCGAATCTGTGGATATTATGGTCTCCCGAAGCTCTTCAATATGTGGAGGCTACGGTTCGTGGAGGTTGTGGACTGCGGTGGCCCCCTGGAGCTTTTGTATCTGTGCAGGCTCTGATCTTGTGGAGGTTCTGATCGTGTGGAGGTTGTGGTCGGTGAAGGTTATGAGCTGTAGAGATTATGACACACCTCTGTCGTCACTTAATGTGGCACAAGGGTCAGCACGGTGTGATGGTGCGTCTGTTCACTGTTCATTTTCTGACGACCCACAATCAACGCAAGTCCGTGCACGGTTCATCCTTAAGTGGGTTATATCTCGTACTGACTGCATATGGCCACTTCAGCACTGCTGTGTTCCGTGCCTACTTCGCATTTGAAATTTCTCAGTTTACGTAGTTTGTTTTTACTGTCGAATGTCCTGCTTTTCCCCGCTTGGAACGCGTGACTACATTTGATTACTTCAATCCGGGTCACGGCTTTGTCGTATTAGCCCAGGAGCTTGTACCACTTTGTCAGATTGCATGTTCAATGTCCGACAATTATCTGATTCCCTGGAGACTCCCTAAAAGTGGGCTGACTTGAATAACACACGGACGTTTCCGAATAAGCGTACAAGTGTGCAGCTTGTCGTTTCGGAGTCTATTTTGTTCTTATGCTCCTGCCTTGTCGTGGACTTTTCAGTGTTTTTCCACATATGTCAGTGTCACCGGCCAGCCCACGTGCAGGGGCAGTGCTGACGGCATTTGAAGCAGCTGTTGTATTGTTTATTTCCCAGAGATAGATCCCAAAGTCGTATAGGCCTCACTTACTTAGTTCGGGAGAGGCGGTAGATTTCATAATAGAGGAGAACTGGGGCAGCTCCCACCTGTGCTGATAAGGTTAGAACGATATATCAGACGATAGAGCATACGATGAGCAATGCGGCGGTTTTTGTTTCATCACTCTAGCTCAACTACGAACAGAAAAACGACGCGCTGACAGCACATACTACTCCGGGGTCAATAACAAACCACCGTATTAGCAGGAACGTTGAGGTGACAACTTCATCTGCTGCTCGGAGATTTAGACTACCGACGAAAATTCACAAAAATGGAATGCCTCTGGTAAATGTCATCATAGAACGGGAATAACCTGGGGCGAACATGCTTGGAAAACATTTTTGAAAAGTGGGACACGCTACTGCCCACACATGTACCGGCAATGCTATATAGGGAGAAATATGTCGTCTATCGCTAGAATTTTAAACATCCACGTGCTCAAACACTTTGTCACGTCGGAGTTGCTGGGGATGTCACGATTTTGGGGGTAAGGTCTTTTCATGCAACGCCTCGATGCAAGGCTTATTGGCCCAGTGTTCAGGGGAAGAAGCAGTATTTGGGGGGGCACGGAGTTTATCTTGCGTGAAGGGACTTTTACGCTTCGTAATCACGAGGGCTAAAGAACACGAGAAACCAAGCCTGAATAATTACCTTAGGCAGCAAAAAGTAAGTTGTTACCGCTTGGTGTACTTGTTACTAACTTTAAACGGTCTAGCCTTTTACCCATCAAGGGAAACATTTTGCGTGGACATTTCGCGTGGACATTTTCCTTGTCCTTTAATATTTTGCGCGATGGTTCGTGTATTATCCAGGAAATGAAACAGTAATTTAACTATAATGATATTCATACTCCGGTCCGAACGGTATGTGTCTTGTCCTTTGAACACTCGGAGCCGTTCCCATGCCGCTATAGGTATGTGTCTTGTCCTTTGAACACTCGGAGCCGTTCCCATGCCGCTATAGGTATGTGTCTTGTCCTTTGAACACTCGGAGCCGTTCCCATGCCGCTATAGGCAAGGAACGACACATGGGCTGTCATCCATCAGCCGTGTTGCGAGTCGGTGGCGGAATTGATGCAACCACTAGGTGCTATTGTTGCGGGTCAGTGGCGACATTGTTACAAGTCAGTGGCGACATTGCTGGGAGTCGGTGGCGGTATTGTTGCGAGTCGGTGGCGGTATTGCTATGAGTCAGTGACAGTATTGCTACGGGTCAGTAGCGGCATTATTGCGAGTCGGTGTCAGTATCGCTACGAGTCAGTGGTCTCATTCTTGCGAGTCAGTCGCGGTATTGCTGCGGTCAGTGGTGGTGTTGCTTCGAGTCAGTGGTCTCATTCTTGCGAGTCAGTCGCGGTATTGCTGCGGTCAGTGGTGGTATTGTTACGAGTCAGCGGCGGTATTGCTACGGTCAGCGGCGGTATTGCTACGAGTCAGCGGCGGTATTGCTACGAGTCAGTGGTGGTATTGCTACGAGTCAGTGGTGGTATTGCTACAAGTCAGCGGCGGTATTGCTGCGGTCCGTGGTGGTATTGCTACGGTCAGTGGTGGTATTGCTACGAGTCAGTGGCGGTATTGCTACGGTCAGTGGTGGCAGTGTAGCAAGTCAGCGGCGATATTGACAACGCATCGGTGCACCCGTCTTTCTTGGTGTTTTGCTTTTGGCTCCTTGCACAATGCTCATTAGGATACAACCCGCAAGGTACAGTCTGCGATGGAAGCACCTTGGGTCTTATTAAAAAGTAATCCCTTAGTGCCATATATGAGTGATGGCTATTGCCAAAGCGAAAGACTGATCAGTATTCACATGCTGTTGACCTTTTGCTTACACCGACCCAATACTGGAGTCCATGAAGGGTTCTCGTATGAATGCAAGATGATTCAAAGAAAACCAACACATGTGCAGAAAACGTTATTTCTAACTGACGAAATGATAGTGTTACAGGGCACGAAAAATGGAGCACACATGGCTACGAGCGAAGCATAGGAAAACAAGGAAATTGTTATTGTGATGTGGTTTATCAGATATTAAAGTCTCATACCAACAAACAACCAACAAACACCATGAGGGCGGGTGTGACGAAGAATTGTTGTTCATTATTTGGCGCAGTGAACTTAATTCATATCTATAAACCAGGATGTTGCTTAGCGATTGTTCCCTGTTGGCAAAGTTGGAAGAAAAAGTCGATGACATGGAGCACTTCAAGAAAATATAGGATTACTTCGAGGTAGTAAGTGTAAAATAAACTCCGAAAATATGTCGCAAAAACTCACCGCATGCCAAAGATATCTGTCGAGCTATTCGGGCCCCCCGTCCTAGACAAGTTTATCCACCATGTACATGCCTCCTAGAAATGACCACTAGACTAAAAATGACTTCACAATAGTGTGCTCAATATAGTTTCATCAGGCCGAGTCTGTCGGAGTCATCTTGTTGGTTAAGTCACACAGTCGTTTTGTGTCATGCCGATTAGGTTGGTTTTTTGGGCTTAAGGGGGCATCGAGTGCGTTGGTCATACAGCGCCCAGTGTCATGCCGATTAACCCGGCCATGATTAGGGATTTTCACTAGTGGGAAATTTGCAAAAGGCATTAAGTGGATGGAAAATGTCGCTTTAATAAAATACCAGCGTGCTTAGTGAAGTGAAATGTGATGTTATCCGAATGTGAAAGTGAAATGTGATGTTATCCGAATGCATGGCGCCGAAATAAGTACGGTTGAAGTTTTGTATGTTTTTTTTAGTGCTCCAGCATTCCCATACTGTGTAAATATTGCCTTACGATTGCATAGCTCCTCTGATGTTAGCATGGATAGGAGAAGGTACTACATGATTTCAAGATCTGCAATTCATAACGTGTAAAAGTATGCCTACTTCTACTTCACTTCGATGTCTCCTTTA
Organism: Ashinkailepas kermadecensis; assembly: GCA_034440615.1. Lineage (NCBI taxonomy): Eukaryota > Metazoa > Arthropoda > Thecostraca > Neolepadidae > Ashinkailepas > Ashinkailepas kermadecensis. The sequence goes on along the minus strand of JAOTOM010004048.1, from coordinate 156,070 downwards.
TCGACATTTGGTGCCCTTCATTAAACGCTTATCTGGAACTGTGGTTTGAATTGATGTAAGAAGCTGGCAGCTGGCATGGAAGTTGGAATGTTGGAATAAATAATACAATAATGCTTTTTTTCAATTATCTTATGAATCTGATGTTAAATGTGTCTTTGTTCAACTGAGCTCAACTTAACGTTCAATTCAACTGGGCTTTCAACGCCGCAACACCAAGCAGGGGAGACCGGGTCTAGTTGATACACGAGATGGTTACAGCGTTTACTTTGAAAGCATGAACCAGATTGTCATGGCCAAATTTCTCTTTTTGTGTATCGTATTTAAACGCAATATGGTGAAACACAGAAATTGGATGCGCTTGATGCTGAAATCGGTCGGTTGAAAGTCGTACGGTCGGTCGGCTGGCTGAAAGTCGTACAGTCGGTCGGCTGGTTGAAAGTCGTACGGTAGGTCGGTCGGTTGAAAGTCGTACGGTCGGTCGGCTGGTTGAAAGTCGTACAGTCGGTCGGCTGGTTGAAAGTCGTACGGTCGGTCGGTCGGTTGAAAGTCGTACGGTCGGTCGGCTGGTTGAAAGTCGTACGGTCGGTCGGCTGGTTGAAAGTCGTACGGTCGGTCGGCTGGTTGAAAGTCGTACGGTCGGTCGGTTGGTTGAAAGTCGTACGGTCGGTCGGTTGGTTGAAAGTCGGTCAGTTGTGTCATATTCAGGTACTGTGATCCGGAACCGAACACTACTGACTAGATGGTGGTTCCCCCTCATTTTATCTCTGGAATGCTGTCTAAGGAAGCTCCACTGGTTCCACTGGTTCCACTGGTTGCTGCCGCATTATTTACGTAGAACGTTACAACTTGGCCCTTTACTGGGCAATACGTATTTCTTTGTTATGTAAAAAAAAACAGTGCTGGCTATGTTGAAACTGTATGTACATAACTGAATGTTCTCCACGAATATACGATGTTAAAAATGAAAGATTGTATACCCCTCACTTATACTAAAGATTGCTCTGGCACATCTTACTACGGTTTTCAGCGATGACAGACAATAATTCAGGTGGTACTACCCAGCTCATGTTTGGCACACCTATTCATGCACTTCAATTCGGTATGTTCCTTAGCAAAACGTTGGATGGATTACTACCACTTGGCTGGGCTATTCCAAGTGAGGTACTTGAACAAAGGTCACCGCACATCTTCGGATAAAACCCGCATGTAATATTATGCTTTGCTAAACGTAGTAGATATTGGAACAGGCAATTGGAACAGGCATTGGACATATATATATTGGAAGAGAAGATATTGGAACATGTATTAGAAAGGTTCGGTTGGGTGCGGGGGTAGAAAATGGGACGGTTTTGACGGCGTCGAATTTCTTCCACTCCCTATGTTGATTGCACTGTCACTAAACAGCAACACATTTCGGAATGTTCACTGTAAAATTGGGAATAAAAATGTGTAGTGGTCATACTGGATTCTGCTTCATGTTTATCTGCGTATTTTCGTCGATGCATATAACGAAATAATTCATCGTATTAATTATATATACCCATCTGTATGCAATATATATATATATATATATATATATATATATATATATATATATATATATATATATATATATATACATATATATACGGGTGTGTGTGTGTGTGTGTGTGTGTATGTGTGTGTCTGTGTGTAACATAAAACAATAATTAAATTAATCGCAAGACTATTCGTCAACTTTTTGGCTTGCTCGCCCACCTCTTGCCTTCGTGTATGCTTCGTTTAAATGCACGTAGTTAGCAATAATAGGTTATGCGGTTCCTCGTTTTATGTCTAACTGTCTGTTCACTTCAACGTAATCACTACCAGAAAACGGGCATTGATGATTTTTCATCTTTCCCCTTCTGTTGGGTTCCTGCACCGCCCCTTCGCCACGTGGAATGACGACGTCCAGACGAGCTGTAACCTCCTGACCTTGCGGTTACGGCATGCTCGGTTTCAAGGAAATATTACTGGCGTCTGACTAGTTAAGTGCGCTACCATGGTGAGACGGGCCCCTTAGCAACTACTCGCTGGCCAATGTCGCATGATATATTTCTTATTCGATTACATAAAAAGACGTTAAAAATGGCCAGCTTATTGGACAATGAACACATATTCAACCAAATATGACAAAACTAAGTTCGATAGCGGAGTGTTATCCGCGCCGAACTTACTTTCGCTCTGCTGAAGGTCATCGCACCGTCACTAAATTATCCACACATGCCGAAATGTTCACTGCAAATCCCAATTCGAATGCAGTTCTGTCGAAATAGGTTGCACTTCTACCAAAATTAATGTTGCTGGGCCGAAGATGGAGCTGCTATTTGTAAATTGGATGCGGTATTCCGGACTGTCGAAGATGGAAGCGCTTATCGCTCAAATTGATGCACGGGTAAAATTGGACCCAAAAGGGTGTAAAAACTGTAATCCACCTTAAGTCATTACAAAGGAGACATGAAATGCAGTGAAGCAGTCCATAACATATTCACAATGATAAGGTAGCTTAATACTCCTAGTGCATGTGCCACTATTGTCAATTAATTGCATGTGCTCGTCAGACACAAATATCCGTCTCTAAAAAAAACAGACTACGAGCACGACTGAAATGCGTTATCTAACTGGTCTGGTTTATTATTGCGACGAATGAGGACTCTGTTATCGCTTCTGTTGGCTGTTCCTTACCGTCGTCGCGAAAGTCTCCCTCCCCTCCCCTAGGATAGAGCGGCCGCAATTGCAGTGCTGTTGGCCCTGTTCATGAGCGTGCGGACCGACCGTAACCGGTCTGTTGTGTCCAGTAACTCGCCCGCTACGGCCCTCACTGGAGGCAAATAGACGACCCGGCGATCCGGTGACACGGCCCGCGTTGCTGACGCCCCAGCCATTCACCGACCGTAATTTGTGACACGACCGCAACCGTGTGGGTGAAGCGGCTGGCTGTCCTAATGATGTGGACATATGTTGGCGCCAGTGGCGAGACTCGAGGGAGCGGCCACGGGGCAGGGGCATTCATCCAGACTGGAATACATCGGTCGAGTTTTTGTTTTGTTTCGTATCATTACTGAATCGTTTCATTTTCTTCAAGTAATTGAACCGGTGCTTTCATCCCGTTGCAAAATGCGACCTCGTTCACTTTTGCTCTGGATTGTGTGACTTCCTTGACCTCGATCTTCCCTTGTGCGTAGTGCTTGACGAAGCCTGGGGAGTACGTACTCATCAGGTGTTTACAGTGGTCATAGCATAAATACGGGCCACTGTCCTCAAATAATCCTGCACCTGGCACCAAAGGTCGTACTGCTGTCCGACAACATCGTGCTTTTGCAGAATCGCGACATAGTGATGGCCCTGTGGTGGCAACGCAGTGTGTGTTACCATGGGAGCAGATGGTCTAGTGGAACACTGAAATGGACGAAACTATAATTCAGGTTATGAAGTCACGGCTGAAATGGCCTTATCCAATCTGTTTTTACTTCTCTCCGGTCAAATAATCATCATTAATCACATATAAACCAAGCGACTTTCGCATGTTTCATGGCCAACTGTATTATCTGTACGCTGATCGCGCACAAAGCACGTGTCACTACTATGTAATCTACCTTGGGGACGTATTGGGTACCGATTTGCTCTGATTATGCTTCAGATAATCAGATATGCAAGCGACACAGAAGCAAACAATATAATTTCGGACACCAAATTGCTATTAACGGACCGTAATTTATCCTTTGCTTTATGAATACAACGATAGGCGTAAGCCAAGTGTTGGCATTGCTTGCTAGAAGCTCACGATGAACTTTGGACTTGGTGGAAGGTGGACTTTGGGCTTGGTGGAAGGTGGACTTTGGGCTTGGTGGAAGGTGGACTTTGGGCTTAGTGGAAGGTGGCGGCGTGCTTCGTGAGCTCTGTGTTTTCTCGCCTCTCCTTCGTATCCCATATTGGGCTACTATCAAATGGCCATTTCAAATAGTACTTCTGTTTGTGTAAATTAGCTTGAGAAGTCAGGTGCTGTCATATAAGTTACACTTCCTCTGGAAGCTAAATACATTTCCCGGCGAGAATGTACTGAACACCTTTCACTTACTTACTTTTAACACTTCTTGATAACACTTACTTTTCCGGACATAGGCTGATCGTCAGCTGTTCGTCCTGCTCGCTGTCAGCTGTTCCAGTCCGCAAAGTGTCACAAAGCTTCGCGGCTTGTGTGACTTTACGATAACAATGTCGCCATTCTACATTCTCATTGGTTAAGCGAACTGAACTAAACTGAACATCAAATCGCCGACCTAACACATAAACAAAGTTGCTCTGGGCGAGATTGGGACGGCGTTTCTCTGAGTCGAACGCAATCTAACAACTAGAAGCAAGCTTTCAGGTGAGCATCTGGATCTGGAGAAAATGATAGCATTATAAGAATCGGATTAGGCTTGCATATGTCTACGTACATTTTGACTTTGGCTAATTTCCTTGCGTCCGCACTGAACATCACAGCAACGAACGCAATATTTCTTGCCTGCTGGTGACCTTTAGGTACTAGGCACGTCTTGCATTCAGGTATAATACTTTAAACCGGACTAGGGAGTAACTACGCCTGCACAAAGTTAACAAATTGATAAGCTACTGGCTGACAATTTTGAACTTAAAGAACAGTTTCAGAGGCTACCAAGAAACAGTTAAAATTAAACCTTGATAGAGCAGCCTGCCGATGCAGCGGGGTGAATCGATATTGAAGGTAGAAGCTGTCGAAGAAAATATGTGCCAAGTCACCACAAAGCAACATTAACTCAAACATTATCAAGTTGGCATACTGCTGGGTCTGGAGAGTCAGCAGATGAATTTAAGGAAACAGCAGACATTCATTGTGTCTGTTGGCACAGATGTTCGTGGCGAAGGTTTGCGGAAATATGTGATCCATCCATGTAAAGGTAGACCTGACCGCAGCGGAGATATGCAACCAATTTAGAGCCGTCCACTCAAGAAGGGGACCCACAGATTCAGAGAAAGACCCAGGTGCGGCTTCTAGTAGCTTTTGTATGAATGAAAGGTGGTGGGTCGACACAAGAATGGAAAAACTGGCAGTGCAAAACACCCAAGAACCATGACCACAGGGTCAGTTGCCCACACCATACCTGCCACTGCTCCAACATCTGATGACATGGGTCAAACTCCATACTCTAGTACTCAGGTCTGTCCAACTCCAGCTCCCTCTGTGAGGCCAGAATATGAGTATCTTGTGCATCAGTTTATATATGTATTCATGTTTTTGTTCTCTTATATCTCGTATGACCATCATTGTGTAAAACAGTGTTAAGCGAAGAAAACATAGTTAACCTAGATCAAAATCAGACCAGAGCATATGAAACCAAACTCTTCAATCACTTTCAGAGGTATTCCCTATAGATATTGTGATATCTTATTGGTAGTTGGAAAACATCCTAGGCCAATGTAAATGTCATAATCCGTGTAAGACACAAATTGTAAATACGAGCATGCTAAATATGATGTTGCAATTAAATGCTCGGTCGATGGTAAACAAGTTTGATGAACTATGCATCTGCTAGCAAGCAAGTTATTTTCACTGGAGCTTTATACCAGCCTCAGAAACTTGCCTTCAGAAGAAAAAATATTGAACAGACATTTAACTTTGATGATTCACGTAAACTTTTTTGTGGAAACCACAGAAACAATTATGGGGCTGGATCAGCAATATATGCCCTGAAACAGTTCACCTCCAAAAAATATTTATATATCAGTGTACAACAGCTGAAAGCATTTTCTTCACAATAAATGTCCAAAACAAACAGACAGTTCTTATACGCCAAATCTATCGCACTCCATCACAAAATGCATGATACCTGAATGAACTGGAAGAATGCTTAACTAGATTAGAACAACTAAAAGTTTCCACATGAATAACAGGAGATTTGGATTCTAATTTATTTGCAATCAAAGCTAACCCAGATTGTTTTTTGCTCTCGATATAATGTATTCAGAAGGTTTTTCCTTGCATATCACGTACAACAAGGGCGAACACGAACTCAGCTAACATAATTGACAATATTTTTTTTGCAATGATGTGAGAATCGTGTTTTATTCTGGTGTCATAAATGCACTCATTTCTGAACACTTTTCATTGTATCTTGACATGTTTTTGTGTCACAAAACAATCGCCAAACAGACATGGTCTGTTTTGATTTTGGAAGATTGATGAACTCAAACTACAGCTTCAAATTAGCCTACGACGCATTCACCTAGGAACTGACTCCGAGCAAGTCTGCTTGCAAACAATCACTGCCAACAACGAGGGCATTACACAATTGTCATATCTAAAGAGGCATAATCCGAGGAAACACGCTATTTGAATTAAGACGCACCGAGCAAAATATATCCAAGTATTAAAGGTATGGAAATGTTCTAAATACAATCCTCAAAGATGCAAAAAGAAGAGATGCATTATCACAACAAATTTCATGAACATCAAAATGACTTAATACAACTTGGACATATTTAAATAAATAAGTATGGCAAAAGAATGGACATCAGTCAATTCCAAACGATTTCATTCAAAATTCGGATGTGTGAGCTCCTGTTGATGAAATATATATTTATAAACATTTCAACGATTTCTTTACTGAAACGGGCTCTTAAGTGAAGGCTCGAATGCCACAGACTGGTACAGACCCCCTAAAATATATAGGTGACATATATGCAAATCCAATAAATTTTAACGCCATCACGGAAGCAGATATTTAATGCATTATCAAACACTTGAAGGATATTGGCGCAGGGGTTAACGCCATTCGTTCAAAGATTCTCAAGACGACATACAAGTGCATTTTGACCCGAATTACATTCTTCTTTAATCCTTCTCTTCAATGTAAAATATGTCCGGAACCAGCAAAAATTATACATATGAAACCCATATTAAAAACTTGGATCAAAAATGTTTCATAAACTGTCGGCCAATATGCATACTTCCACAATAGGCAAACATTTTATTTAAAAATGTATTTATGATCAGCTCCCAGACCATTTCAGTGCGTACAATTTACATAAAGAAATGCAATTTGCCTTCGGGAAGAACCGCTCAATTTATATGCCAATTTTATCATTGCAATGTCCGATCACTAATGCATTTGCAACACATGAAATTGCTCTTGGCATTTATTTCGACATTCGGAAAGCCGTCGAGACTGTGGACCATGAAATTGTATTCTAGAAATTATTAAAATACGGCATACAAAGCACTTGCTGGAATATTTTCTAATCTTACCTCATCTTTGTGAATATTCATTAACGTTATCATCTTTGTGAATAGGATTGAAGTAGGGCTGAGGTGGGTGTTCAAATTTGCTGGTTCATCAAGTTGGTAGGAGTGGCTAACAGTAGTGATCAACCTAATAATATTCAACTGGACTTGAAAGACCTAAAAGTGGGCTGACCAATTGCAGATGTCTTTCAAGTATGACAAATGTAAAGCTATGCATCTGGGGTCTGGAGGTGAGACCTTCAGGTATAGGAAAATAGAGTGGAATGGGCTTGCTCTTTGCGTAAACTGGGAAGACTCCGCTTCGGCCCGGATCGTCTCCGTAGCTCGGGTTCCTTTTTATCGACCCGAGGTCCGCCATCAGCTCTGAGCTCTCTCGATCAGCTCTCGATCAGCTTGAGCCAAAGCTGACCCAGTGGCTCTGCACGTCCGGCTCTGGAGCCCTTCGTCGGCTCTTTCACGGCCCAGGACACTCCGTCTGGCCGAACCTCCTCGTGCAAACGCTTGGGCCTCCTCTATCACGCAAGGGCTGTGCAGTTTCGGACCCCACTGTGCGGTTTCGGACCCCATGGGTCCAGGGACCCAGGGACGGCGGTGTCACTTCACCCTGGGGTATCGGTGGTGTGACGTCTCCCTGTGGTATCGGCGGTGTGACGTCTCCCTGTGGTATCGGCGGTGTGACGTCTCCCTGTGGTATCGGCGGTGCGGTGGTGTAACATCTCCCTGGGGTAGCGGTAGTGCGGCGGTGTGACATCTCCCCGGGGTATCGACGGTGTGACGTCTCCCTGTGGTATCGGCGGTGTGACGTCTCCCTGGGGTATCGGCGGTGTGACGTCTCCCTGTGGTATCGGCGGTGTAACATCTCCCTGAGGTATCGGTGGTACGGCTGTGTGACGTCTCCCTGTGGTATCGGCGGTGTGACGTCTCCCTGTGGTATCGGCGGTGTGACGTCTCCCTGTGGTATCGGCGGTGTGACGTCTCCCTGTGGTATCGGCGGTGTGACGTCTCCCTGGGGTTTCGGCGGTGTGACGTCTCCCTGTGGTATCGGCGGTGTAACATCTCCCTGAGGTATCGGTGGTACGGCTGTGTGACGTCTCCCTGTGGTATCGGCGGTGTAACATCTCCCTGAGGTATCGGTGGTAGGCTGTGTGACGTCTCCCTGTGGTATCGGCGGTGTGACGTCTCCCTGTGGTATCGGCGGTGTGACGTCTCCCTGTGGTATCGGCGGTGTGACGTCTCCCTGTGGTATCGGCGGTGTGACGTCTCCCTGGGGTTTCGGCGGTGTGCGTCTCCCTGTGGTGGTGTAACATCTCCCTGAGGTATCGGTGGTACGGCGGTGTGACGTCTCCCTGTGGTATCGGCGGTGTAACATCTCCCTGAGGTATCGGTAGTGCGGCGGTGTGACGTCTCCCTGTGGTATCGGCGGTGTGACGTCTCCCTGTGGTATCGGCGGTGTAACATCTCCCTGTGGTATCGGCGGTGTGACGTCTCCCTGTGGTATCGGCGGTATTTGTATTTGCGAGATTTATCAAACCGATTCCATAAAATGGATTAATATTTGGTTTGTGTCAGAATACAGTCAGATACATTTAACAAACATGGGCAAAAATGAAAGCGGCAAGACAACAGTATACAGGGGAAAACCGAACACGTGAAGTCAATTTATAAGACGTTGTTCAGCATCGCGACGAACTCGCCCCGTGTCCGAGAAGCGGAAGTGGCCGGCGGCAGTAGGTTCCAGGCCGAGGCTGCCCGGAAGGAGAATGTTCTACGTGACATGCTGAGGCGGAAAGGCGGTGGCTCCAGTGCCCCAGCCACCGTCGCACGAGTGGAGCGCCGGGAGACATCCGACCGCCGGCGGAACAGAGAACGGATCGCCTCAGGGGCTCGCGGATCATTCAGGGCTCTGAACACGGCGATGTTGTCGCGGTGGGTGATGAGGTCACGGACACTGCGCCAGCCCAGCGTTGCCACTGTCGGCGAGATATGATCACGACGACGAGCCCCTACGACGATCCTAGCCCCGAAATTGATCGCCTTCTGCACTCGTCCAAGGTGACATTGGACAGCCCCGCCCCATACAGTGAGGCAGTATAGGATGTATGGAAAGACTTGAGACTGAATTAGGAGTTTGCGTGCTTCGGGTGTGAGATGGTGACGGATATTGTGGAGACAGAACAAGGTGGAGTTGCACTTTTTGACAACGTGGGATATGTGCTACTCCCAGGATAGGGTGCGGTCAATGATGACTCCCAGCATCTTCACGAATGGCGAGGGGGTTAGGACGTGACTGCCAATGTTGAGTTGGTAGGATGTGGCTTTTTTTAGGGATTGGGTCGTGCCGACAAGCAGTAGGGTAGTTTTAGTGGGGTTTATCTTCAAGGAGTTGGGTGTGAAGTAAGACTGAATAGCAAGGATGGTGTTCTCCTGCCGGGATTTAAGAACGGGTAATTCATCAGGATGTGCAGAGTCTAGCAGCTGGGTGTCGTCGGCATATGATACCAGACGTCCGTATGGAAGGTATGCTGGCAGGTCATTCATGAAGATGCTGAACAGCAAGGGACCAACCAGGGATCCCTGAGGAACACCATGGGATAGCGGAAGGGATAAAGAGCCGCCCCTCACCACCTGCCGCCGGTCAGTAAGGTAGCTGTCAAACCACCTCGGGTCGACGCCATACCACTGCAGCTTCCGCAGGAGGATATCATGGTCGACGCTGTCGAATGCTTTGCTTAGGTCGATTGAGATGACCGAAGCGATGTGACCAGTGTCGACACGACATGTGATCCACTCGACAGCGTCGACCAGGGCGTCCTCCGTCGAATGGCATGGCCTGTATGCATACTGGGAGGAGGAAAGAATGTGATTAGTGACTAGATAAGAGGACAGCTGGATACATACTACTTTTTCACATAACTTGGATAAGACTGGCAAAATAGAGATTGGACGAAAGTTACTGGCAACATCGCGAGGCCCAGATTTGTGAAGTGGAACAACCGAAGCAGTTTTCCACGAGGTAGGGAACACGCAGGAGACGACAGAAGTGTTAATGATGTGAAGTAGGTGAGGCCCGAGAACCGGAAAACAGTTGCGGAGAGCGTGCAGTGGTACGCCATCGACGCCAACCGCTTTCGACGAAGACATCTCACATATGGCTCTGAATAGTTCGGGCAGGGTCACCGGGTGTAGCCGGAGGCCGGTGGTAGTCACACAAGGTGGTCGCGGAGGGATGAGTGGAACGCCGCGATTGCCAGCAACGAGATCAGCGGCAATGCGTGGGCCCACGGAAGCAAAGTGACGATTAAATTCCTCCGCCACCGTCGCTGCCAGGCCCCTCACGGCCCCCTCCCCTCCCCCGGCCGGTCGGAGCGCAAAGTCCCGGATGTGGCGCCAGAAATTGGCACGGTCTGTCAGCATTTGCGCACACACAAAGTCACGCCTGGCTTTTGCAAACGCACATTTCACACGGTTTCGCAGCCTCCGATATGCTACCAAGTAATAATCCGTGCGATAGCTCCGCCAAGACTGAAAAGCCTGGTCACGGTCACGCATGAGCTGCAGCAGGTACGGACTGTCACCTACCCACGGGCAACATGCCCGGCCGGGGTGGACGGTCTTGAGGGGACAATACACGTTCACCGCCACATGCCACAAGTGCATGAACTCCTTTAGTTTCGCGTCCACCCCCGCTGCCCGGTACATACTGCTCCAGTCCGCCTGCAAGAAATGAAGGCACAAGGCGTCCCAGTTAATCTTGCGCCAGGGGCGATAGGTGAAGGACGCCCGGCGACACCGCAGCCCGCGGTAGGGCACGCGCACAATTATTGTCAGATGGTCAGCAATCGGTACGAGCGGCAGCTGAATGGCCGACTCAATATCCGGGACATTGGTGATGATATGGTCCAGCAGTGTTGCCGTCGGCCACAGATGGGTCGGCTGCCGGACAAGCTGAGAGAGGCCGAGATCCTGCAGCACCTGTCCGTAGCGACGAACACCGGGGCAGTCGGAACGAAGAAGGTTGATGTTCATATCGCCCAGGCAAAAGGTTGGCTTGCCGAGACTGATGGCGGCACGCAGCTGGTCTTGTAGCTCGTCCAGGCCGTCAGATACGGGCTCCGATGGCGGGCGTTAAACCACCCCCACAGTGACAGCACAGCGTCCCCCGCCACTCACAGACACCCACAGCGTCTCGCAGGACGAACCGGTACTTGATATAGGCAGCAGCTTCATATTGAATTTTTCCTTACATAGGATGGCGACGCCACCACCTCGGGCTGTAGCAGCTGGACGGCCGCGGCCCGACTGGGCCGGACGGTCACGACGCACTAGTTTATAGCCTGGAAATACTAGGATTCTGTCGGACACGGCGGAAGAGAGCCAAGTTTCGGATAAGCACATAAGGTCTAGTTTGTGTTCTTGCAGAGTGCGAAGAACACAGTTCATTTTCGGCACTAATGACTGGGCGTTAGCATGTCCAATCGCCAGGGTGCGCACCGGCTCAGGGCAGGTGGCAGCACGCAGCGTATGCTGAGTCTGACCGATGGTGAGGCGAGACGGAATGACGAAAGAAGAAGGGAGCCTGTCGCGGAAACGCTGTTGATTCGTGACCCGGTTCATGCGATGTGTCGCCGCTGCTGAACACGACATCCGGCGCGGATTTCTTGGCCGGCAGTCTCCTGTACTACCACCGGTCCCGTGGACGGAGAGTGGATCGAGCAAGATGGGCGACACTCTATACGACGGGGGGCTTCCCCAGTGCCGGGAGTGGTATGCAGAGCAGCACTCCTTTTAGATGATAGTAATGCTCGTTGCAGGGCTCTCCTCTTCACCTGCTGTCCGCCCCGGCATCCTCGCCTCCTCAGCCGTCGTCGGCGTCCGACCGGGACAGATTCGGCGGGGCGGACCAAGCCAGCGGACGGCTCGGCAATGTTGACGTTAGCGCCGGCCGCGGCCGGGCTCGGCTGGCCCGGGTCGGTACTGACTTCCGGACCCGCAGACATCTGCGGCGGCTGTCCTAGGGGGGAAGTTGACGGGGTGGAGGGGTACGAAAAGATTGATGGAGGTGTTCTTGCGCGTTTGCGGCTGGTGGCTGTTCGGCGGCTGGAGGACATGACGATAGTTCTGTACTTTTTGCTGGTTTCTCGGAAGCTTGCACTGATGATGAAATTTCGATGACAGGACCGGGAACTTGGTTTAATTATGAATCTTGTCACACGCTTACGAAGGTGTTCTCGGAAAATGTGGCTTGCCCCCACACAATACACGCATCAGCACAGCTGAATTATCCAAAACTTGATAAGGCGATTTACGGATGATTAAAACACTCACAGTTCACGGCGGCGTCACACAATCACGGCAAGAAGTTCGCATTTCTATAAGCACACTATGCAACTGCGGTGTTTACTTGCTCCGGAGAAAACTAAGAAACAGTGTGGAGCGGCCGGGGGTCGCTGTCAAGCGTCCGCCACCCGGCCCGCCACCCGGCGGTGTGACGTCTCCCTGTGGTATCGGCGGTGTGACGTCTCCCTGTGGTATCGGCGGTGTGACGTCTCCCTGTGGTATCGGCGGTGTGACGTCTCCCTGTGGTATCGGCGGTGTGACGTCTCCCTGTGGTATCGGCGGTGTAACATCTCCCTGTGGTATCGGCGGTGTGACGTCTCCCTGTGGTATCGGCGGTGTGACGTCTCCCTGTGGTATCGGCGGTGTGACGTCTCCCTGTGGTATCGGCGGTGTAACATCTCCCTGTGGTATCGACGGTGTGACGTCTCCCTGTGGTATCGGCGGTGTGACGTCTCCCTGTGGTATCGGCGGTGTGACGTCTCCCTGTGGTATCGGCGGTGTAACATCTCCCTGTGGTATCGACGGTGTGACGTCTCCCTGTGGTATCGGCGGTGTGACGTCTCCCTGTGGTATCGGCTGTGTGACGTCTCCCTGTGGTATCGGCGGTGTGACGTCTCCCTGTGGTATCGGCGGTGTGACGTCTCCCTGTGGTATCGGCTGTGTGACGTCTCCCTGTGGTATCGGCGGTGTGACGTCTCCCTGTGGTATCGACGGTGTGACGTCTCCCTGTGGTATCGACGGTGTGATGTCTCCCTGTGGTATCGGTGGTGTGACGTCTCCCTGTGGTATCGGCGGTGTGACGTCTCCCTGTGGTATCGGCGGTGTGACGTCTCCCTGTGGTATCGGCGGTGTAACATCTCCCTGTGGTATCGGCGGTGTAACATCTCCCTGTGGTATTGACGGTGTGACGTCTCCCTGTGGTATCGGCGGTGTGACGTCTCCCTGTGGTATCGGCGGTGTGACGTCTCCCTGTGGTATCGGCGGTGTGACGTCTCCCTGTGGTATCGGCGGTGTGACGTCTCCCTGTGGTATCGGCGGTGTGACGTCTCCCTGTGGTATCGGCGGTGTGACGTCTCCCTGTGGTATCGGCGGTGTGACGTCTCCCTGTGGTATCGGCGGTGTGACGTCTCCCTGTGGTATCGGCGGTGTGACGTCTCCCTGTGGTATCGACGGTGTAACATCTCCCTGTGGTATCGGCGGTGTGACGTCTCCCTGTGGTATCGGCGGTGTGACGTCTCCCTGTGGTATCGGCGGTGTGACGTCTCCCTGTGGTATCGGCGGTGTGACGTCTCCCTGTGGTATCGGCGGTGTGACGTCTCCCTGTGGTATCGGCGGTGTGACGTCTCCCTGTGGTATCGGCGGTGTGACGTCTCCCTGTGGTATCGGCGGTGTGACGTCTCCCTGTGGTATCGGCGGTGTGACGTCTCCCTGTGGTATCGGCGGTGTGACGTCTCCTGTGGTATCGGCGGTGTGAACGTCTCCCTGTGGTATCGGCGGTGTGACGTCTCCCTGTGGTATCGGCGGTGTGACGTCTCCCTGTGGTATCGGCGGTGTGACGTCTCCCTGTGGTATCGGCGGTGTGACGTCTCCCTGTGGTATCGGCGGTGTGACGTCTCCCTGTGGTATCGGCGGTGTGACGTCTCCCTGTGGTATCGGCGGTGTGACGTCTCCCTGTGGTATCGGCGGTGTAACGTCTCCCTGTGGTATCGGCGGTGTGACGTCTCCCTGTGGTATCGGCGGTGTGACGTCTCCCTGTGGTATCGGCGGTGTGACGTCTCCCTGTGGTATCGGCGGTGTGACGTCTCCCTGTGGTATCGGCGGTGTGACGTCTCCCTGTGGTATCGGCGGTGTGACGTCTCCTGTGGTATCGGCGGTGTGACGTCTCCCTGTGGTATCGGCGGTGTGACGTCTCCCTGTGGTATCGGCGGTGTGACGTCTCCCTGTGGTATCGGCGGTGTGACGTCTCCCTGTGGTATCGGCGGTGTGACGTCTCCCTGTGGTATCGGCGGTGTGACGTCTCCCTGTGGTATCGGCGGTGTGACGTCTCCCTGTGGTATCGGCGGTGTGACGTCTCCCTGTGGTATCGGCGGTGTGACGTCTCCCTGTGGTATCGGCGGTGTGACGTCTCCCTGTGGTATCGGCGGTGTGACGTCTCCCTGTGGTATCGGCGGTGTGACGTCTCCTGTGGTATCGGCGGTGTGACGTCTCCCTGTGGTATCGGCGGTGTGGGTATCGGCGGTGTGACGTCTCCCTGTGGTATCGGCGGTGTGACGTCTCCCTGTGGTATCGGCGGTGTGACGTCTCCCTGTGGTATCGGCTGTGTGACGTCTCCCTGTGGTATCGGCGGTGTGACGTCTCCCTGTGGTATCGGCGGTGTGACGTCTCTCTGTGGTATCGGCGGTGTGACGTCTCCCTGTGGTATCGACGGTGTAACATCTCCCTGTGGTATCGGCGGTGTGACGTCTCCCTGTGGTATCGGCGGTGTGACGTCTCCCTGTGGTATCGGCGGTGTGACGTCTCCCTGTGGTATCGGCGGTGTGACGTCTCCCTGTGGTATCGACGGTGTAACATCTCCCTGTGGTATCGACGGTGTGACGTCTCCCTGTGGTATCGACGGTGTAACATCTCCCTGTGGTATCGGCGGTGTAACATCTCCCTGTGGTATCGGCGGTGTGACGTCTCCCTGTGGTATCGGCGGTGTGATGTCTCCCTGTGGTATCGGCGGTGTGACGTCTCCCTGTGGTATCGGCGGTGTGACGTCTCCCTGTGGTATCGGCGGTGTGACGTCTCCCTGTGGTATCGGCGGTGTGACGTCTCCCTGTGGTATCGGCGGTGTGATGTCTCCCTGTGGTATCGGCGGTGTGACGTCTCCCTGTGGTATCGGCGGTGTGACGTCTCCCTGTGGTATCGGCGGTGTGACGTCTCCCTGTGGTATCGGCGGTGTGACGTCTCCCTGTGGTATCGGCGGTGTGACGTCTCCCTGTGGTATCGGCGGTGTGACGTCTCCCTGTGGTATCGGCGGTGTGACGTCTCCCTGTGGTATCGGCGGTGTGACGTCTCCCTGTGGTATCGGCGGTGTGACGTCTCCCTGTGGTATCGGCGGTGTGACGTCTCCCTGTGGTATCGGCGGTGTGACGTCTCCCTGTGGTATCGGCGGTGTGACGTCTCCCTGTGGTATCGGCGGTGTGACGTCTCCCTGTGGTATCGGCGGTGTGATGTCTCCCTGTGGTATCGGCGGTGTGACGTCTCCCTGTGGTATCGGCGGTGTGACGTCTCCCTGTGGTATCGGCGGTGTGACGTCTCCTGTGGTATCGGCGGTGTGACGTCTCCTGTCGGCGGTGTGACGTCTCCCTGTGGTATCGGCGGTGTGACGTCTCCCTGTGGTATCGGCGGTGTGACGTCTCCCTGTGGTATCGGCGGTGTGACGTCTCCCTGTGGTATCGGCGGTGTGACGTCTCCCTGTGGTATCGGCGGTGTGACGTCTCCCTGTGGTATCGGCGGTGTAACATCTCCCTGTGGTATCGGCGGTGTGACGTCTCCCTGTGGTATCGGCTGTGTGACGTCTCCCTGTGGTATCGGCGGTGTGGTGATGTGTGTTGACGGCGCGGCGCACGATGCACCTCGGCACGAGCAGTCGGCCAGTGACCCGGCTGCGCCGACACCGTTCGGTCGCAACACGCTCACTGTCCCACTGTCTGTCACACTCACTGTCGCATGGATGACAAGTGGAAGCACGTGCAGCTGCCCGAGGTGAGTGATTCTGGAGCGTTCGCAGTGAGTATCTGTGCCCTGCCCGGTGTAATTTGCCCAGCAATGATGCATGATGCACGCTTTTGGAATCAGAATAGCTATTGGTAGCACTCAAAATCGCCCTTTGGTAACACATCAAATGCTGTGATCAATATTCATTTTGTAAGAGACATAATAAGTTCATACATACGCGACATAATAAGCTCATACTTACTATATTCCATGCTCTAAGATGTATTCAACATCTATTGGCGATATTGGGTCGTTCGATCAAACAGGTAAAATATATGTGTAACAGAAATACAGCATGCAAATTTTGTGACAATATACACTGCAATTGATGTTGTATTGTTGCCGTCAGACGGCATCAATGGACTTAATTATTGAATATGATAATTTTGTTTTGAACTAGTCGAACGAGCTGCAGATGTATGATTACGATGTTCCAAGCTGTGTCTAAGGAGGAAAATATTTGACAAAAATAAGAGACACTGCGAAGAACAATTGCTTTTAGTTGGCTTCTTAATGCAAGAATCTTATAGCATGGCTTCCCACAACTGCAGCCAATCTTCGAACTTCAGGTGTTTCGGTTTCGTTGTTCGAAATTCAGTTGAAGTAGTGAGGGAGAGAATGTTTTCACCACCCCATAGGAAGTTTCTAAAGACGTGACCTGTGAATTGTGGCATATTTGCTCAGTGACAGGTGGATGTCTGCATATTTATTCAGTGTCAGGTGGATATCTACATGTTTGCTCAGTGGCAAGTGGATGTCTACATATTTGCTCAGTGCCAGGTGGATATCTACCTGTTTGTTCAGTGCCAGGTAGATGTCTACATGTTTGCTCAGTGACAGTTGGATGTCTACATATTCGCTCAATGACAGGTGGATGCCTACATAATTGTTCAGTGACAGGTGGATGCCTACATAATTGTTCAGTGACAGGTGGATGCCTACATATTTGTTCAGTGCCAGGTGAATGTCTACATATTTGCTCAGTGACAGGCGGATGTCTATACATATGTTCAGTAACAGGTGGATGACTACATAATTGTTCAGTGCCAGGTGAATGTCTACATATTTGTTCAGTGACAGGTGGATGTCTACAATTAAAACTCCATGGCAGACAACATGGACCCTCCTGCACCCCAATGTGATTGATGGGGCATGTCGATGAAACATACGACTATGTAGTTTTGAAAAGTCATTCTGTCCAGGCAACCTTTAGTTTTTGGACGGTTCTCGGACTTTACTACATTTTAAAGATAGATGTTTGAATCTGTACTTCGGCTTTTTTTGTCCTCTGTCATAGGCTTACTCAGGGCAGACTGATGTGTGTCTCGAGCTATAACAAAGGTGATTTGATCTTCGGCTTGTCATGCACATAACTGCCGAATGGTAACGCCTTAGCACAATGGATAAATAGCATGCAACGCCAGCCCATAATGGACAACTAATATGTAACGCGAGACCACAATGGACAATTGGCAGGTAACGCCAGACCACAATGGACGAATAGTATGTAACGCCAGACCACAATGGACAATTGGCAGGTAACGCCAGACCACAATGGACAATTGGCAGGTAACACCAGACCACAATGGACAATTGGCAGGTAACGCCAGACCACAATGGACAATTGGCAGGTAACGCCGGACCACAATGGACAAATAGTATGTAACGCCAGACCACAATGGACAATTGGCAGGTAACGCCAGACCACAATGGACAATTGGCAGGTAACGCCAGACCACAATGGACAATTGGCAGGTAACGCCAGACCACAATGGACAATTGGCAGGTAACGCCAGACCACAATGGACAAATAGTATGTAACGCCAGACCACAATGGACAATTGGCATGTAACGCCAGACCACAATGGACAAATAGTATGTAACGCCAGACCACAATGGACAATTGGCAGGTAACGCCAGACCACAATTGACAATTGGCAGGTAACGCCAGACCACAATGGACAAATAGTACGTAACGCCGGACCACATTAGATAAATAGCACGTAACGCAATGGACAAATAACATGTATCTGTCGCAACATCCTTGGCCGCTTCCTCGCTTCCGTAGGTGATGCGAATCAAGTCCGGCTCATTTTGGCAGCTTCTGAAATCATGTTTCTTCAGAAACACATGAATTGTCTCGAAGTATGTGGATGTGGTACGAGTACGAGGATGTGACAAAAATAGCGACTGTGTTGGTATGAACGAAATATAAATCAAGAGTTCAGTGTCATTGCATTGCTACTGACATGCCATCGGAGGTAGATGCCCTGTCTGTTTTGTCTGTAGCCTATAGCCAATGCTAGCACAAATTGAAGTATGAGGAACAGTTGACCATGGCCGTCCCTTATACAGCCACTTTTTCGTGTGGCATATTGTCTACAAGAATAAACAAGAGTACGAGTAGTTAAAATTCACCGGACATGGAACGCTGCTAGATAGGAACCACGCTATTGTCGTAGCGTCAGCACCAAATGTAGGAGATATAAATAATACGTAAATCTTTATTTCAAAATGTCGCTATGCTTACGGGCATCAGGTGGAAAGATGCCTGGAGGTGGAATGATTCCTCATCCTGAACACATTTGCTACCTTCTCTGTCCCCCCTTCAGCTTTCCAGTGACAAGGTCAATGTGTGGTGTGGACTAATGCTGTGCAAACGATTTCGTGAATATGGGAATATACATTGCCTGAGCGAGGCACTATAGAAATTATGTCAACAACCTCCGTTGGCATTTTTTAGTGTGATTTTTTTTCCGTACATTTTTAGGGTCACACGCAACAGGAGAAGGTTTTTTTTCGAATAAGTAAGCGCACATCATATCGCAATTGCGACGAATGTAAATGTTAGAGGCAGTTGTAATACTATAGCCGTTTAGCCAAATAATAGCTGTAGCTATTTGCGCGTGTGTCCAAACTTGTGAGCCGCGTCGTACCCGCTGGTGTTGCACTATTTTCCGCCTAGTCATTGCTGGCCAGGCTGGTGGCGTGGTGCAGCATCAGCTCATTCAGAATCTAGGTGTCGCGGAAGGCTGGGTCGGCTACGAGCCTCTCCGATGTGATCCATGTGACCGGTGACTATGCAGGCCCCCTCCGGATAAGCATCGGTCGAGCGCCTTTTTATTTTTGGTCAGGTTCATGTATATTTCGCATTATCACATGCTGGCTGTCAGCTGCTGTTTCACCAGCCCGACCTGTCTGTCCGACGGTGACAGGGTTACGCTCTGTGGAGGAGACGGACTCGGCCTCTCTCTGTCAGTCCTGGCCCGCGTGGTCGTTCCGGACCACGACTGGCGAGTACTCGCTGTCGCTCGTGCGGGCCGCAGGCAGGAACCGCCTCTCTCTAGTCCGCTGCGATCTGAAGTCCAGCCAATGCAAACACTTGTAGCGGCAGCCACTCAGCTACCATCTGCCAAGTTATCGGGGTAAGACGAGGTCCTCAACAACTATCACGGGCCAGACATCGACGGGCTGACGGTTCCCATTTCTTAGCCTGGCTTACTACACATTCATCGGGAGAAAATGAGCATCACAATGGGTTTTGGGAACAGTACGCCATCAATAGTTCACTTGTGCACTCATTTCGAAAATCGTAATTATGCGATGCTGTGTAAAATCCAGATCTCGACATAGTTCCGGTGCAGAAGCACATTCAAAATTCGTGCATGGTAGGAATTCGTATCCATAAGATAGAGTACCCGTTGATAAATTCGTATTGCATGACATAACCCAACGGTTAAAACTAATATCAGGTCATTGCTTAGTAGTCCACTACTTCTTCTATTATCAGGGGTGTAGCTTTGTATGCTTTTGGCACAATTAAATGAGGATTTACCACAACGGAAGAGATTGATTATCTTTGATTTTTGATATTACCATACACCATACATAACCTGGAGCATATTCGCCGCTGATTTTGCATAAATATATTACCGATAACGGCATTCGCAGCTCCGGTGGGGCCATTAACCTTGGCTTTCAACTGGCACACTTCGTGCCTTACTATCCTTTTGAGCTTCGCTGAATTTATTAAGTTGTTCCTGATTTTATCTTCATACTCTACCAATGATCACAAGCACTGATAACTTGTAAGCCCGTTCAATCACAATACCGCTATTGTTACGGCGGGGCTGTTTAGCTGCATCTCTTACTTAGTTATTTGGGCGTCAGGGCGCTTCGACCAGACTTGATCATTCGCGTTAGCTGCCTCTCTGAGTTTCTTGGTAAGTCATTTGTTGCCATGAATCCCTCTTGTGTTGTGCTATCGCCTGTGGGGACATCATTAGGTTTCGAATTGAAAATGACGATACTTTCATTTTGACGCTTTATCCTGTGTTGAAAAAGATAGTTCCAGTTCTACCTTCTTTCCCAAGCCCAGCTTCGTGTTGACATTTGATCCCACGGACGAGCACTTCTGTTTCGTCATCTATTCATTATACAGAAGACACAGCATTTATTTTCCTACGGAATACTCATCTGATCACAATACAGTTTAGATAGCTCGTGAAGTACTTTTATTTTTCGTGCATGAAGTGCGGTCTTCATTTATCCTCGAAAAGATGTTACACCCATTTATGTACCACTGAGGCCGGCTTCCGCAGCCCCAATGGGCGCCTGTACTTCCAGCTGGACGGTGTAGCCATGAGGTCCCACTTGAGCCCTTGCTTAATGTCTGGATAGGTTATGTCTGGGCTCTAAGGAGAGCACCATTCTCACAAAAACCGGCATACGAACAGCATCAACTGCAGATATGTTGATGACATATTTTTCGGCGTACATGACAAAGTTAACCTCAAACAATTTCAGAAAGCTTTCGATGATTAATTGTTTGTGTTGTTCTTTAATGTTGGACTAACTTATCTGTTTCAGTCATAGCGAGTATAAGGTCAAACGATCTACTAAAAATATCATTAAACATGTTCAGTACAGTGGTGCATGATCTTCAATGTTAAATGATGTCTGTAGTCGACGTGTGCTGAACTCAGGTAGTCCATCTCTCAAGAGAGGGATTTTTGTGCACGTTTGTTTTTGCGAACGTAGTTGCAAAGCTTCTTTATCTTATGTACAATCACTGTGTACAAGCTTTCTGTCACGCAAATGTGCTTTGAACTCAATGCTTGAATTATTAATCACACTGTACTGTCTTGATTATCTTGTCCATCCAATTTGCTGTTAGTGTTTCGTAAACGTTTAGTGGATGAAATGGAAGGCCAGTGATGCGAAGTTGGAAACTATTTGTGAGCTCACGACCGTGTATTAATAATTCGCAGACCGTAAAGACTCTATGCCACGATCGTACGACACAAATGCTCATAGAAAAACAGCTAAGAACGCAACTGCCATGCCACGACTTTTCCGTGATATGGCGTCTAACGTAAACACGTCCACATACTTCACTTCTGGGGACGCAGCCAGGATTTTTGTTAAAGAGTAACCGGACCAAAGAAAATGTTATGAAACCGAGACCGATTTCGGCGAGCGAACCGGGTCGATGTTTTTGCTATTGCGTTGTGGAAACATCAAATTTGTTGTTTCATCTAACCTTTACAGGTTAGAATAATAGATAAATCAAACCCAATAATGGAATAAAATCATTTTGAAAAAACACATCAGGCAATACATTAATAGAAAATATGAACTGTTGCAATGAATGTCAGTGATAATGATGTGCTATGCACGGTGATCTGGTTGTCTTATTCGGATATTTTCATTTAAGTATCATGTTTTCTTTTCTTTCTTCTTTCTTCATACTTGGTTCGTCTTTTCTCCTTAGTGTAGCAATAGTTTAGGAGATGCATGTGCAAGATTAGTGATTTTATAATATTTCCCCATTAACACATATAGCCCAGTTTTTTTTTCTGGAACCCTCGAAGATGTTCCTAGCGTTGCTAGTTGTCTGAGAGGGCTTCAGGAACATCTTTTACTAATATCTGGTGGCGGGATCTGTCCAGCAAGAAACAGGAGCGGGGAGTGGTGTGACCTACCTTGACTTGCTTACCATGACCTACTTCTCATCCATCCCTGGAATTTAACGTAATTAGGTCGCACGAGTATGGAAGGGCACTCCTGCCTACCTATTAATGGGTAGGGGAAAACAAAATATGTAGTGTATTTTTGGCTTTATAAGGGGAGGGGAATCCAACCCCGGCCCCCCTTGGCTGTGTCTCTATTCACTTCTAATCGACATCACTGCTAATGCGGAAACGTAAACGCGACATGACTTCAACATGACACCTCTTATGCAAAACTTCTACACAACATTTTGTCTTTCGCAAAACTTCTACAGATTTTATTTCCAAGTTTCAAGCTTTACTGTCTCGGACCATCCTCTAGCGCAAGATATCCTACACATCACGTCTACAGGACAAAACTTCTAATGCAAAGCTTCTCCGTTACTTCATGCTATGCAGCATAATGTCCAATGCAAAAATGTTCACGCGAGTTCGCTCTCAATGTGACGACTTTTGATGACTCACTTCTGCGGGACACGACTACCGATGCGAACACGTATCAGTGGCACTACGTCTGTTTTCCATACTTCTATTCCTTCAAATTACATGTGACAGTGTTTCTTACATGGGTTGAAACACCGGGGGGAGGCGTTGGCAGAGCCAGGAGCATCACCAGAAACTCCAAAATTTGGAAACTTCGGTGGGTCCTGATGGGGCCACTACCGGAATCCAACAGCGTCTTTGTGATTGGTTATAATTCCCAATGCTGCGGCAAATATTCGGATCAGCAGTGGCTGAATGCAATAAAGCACAATTATTATCCATGCTTAACGTTGCTGAATATTGAGCAACACACTTTTGTTGGATGATGCCCTTCCGAAGGTTTGGGCCCATTCCAGTGTTACTTAAAGTTTTACGAGCACCAATGAGACTTCAGTATTCTCTCTACCAACTATTTACCGCAAATAATAGTCAATATTCTGCAAAATACTGGGCCCAAATTATTGCTAGAAAAATTGTCCGCGACCATCGAACAAGGTAAATTGTTAGCAAATCAATGTATGCACGCACTGTGCGGTAGTTTGCTTTGTGCTGAAGTTGGGAAAGTTCCGTAGGTGTTAGCTCTTATTTGTCTATTTGTTGTTGTTACCGAATTAATTCCCTGCTTCTGTGGCCCTTGTGGCCTTCGCTGATCAGGGCCAACCAGACATGAAGAGATGCCACCAACAGACGCTTGAGTTTTCTGTCGGAATACAAGGATAGTCACCATCACTGGACCACTGGCCACGTAATGTCTCGAAGACGAGAGGGTCCACTTCGCAGCCAATGATTGCAGCCAAAATCATACTCCGAGGTGACTGGGCCGATTTGGATGATCAGTTCGTCGGTGAACTATCATATAATGAATGGATTAATTAGGTTTTCATGCAAATCGGCGCAGCCATATTGGAGCATAGTTTTAGTTGCAATATCTAAGAATTTAGTTGCAAAATCTAAGAATTGGCGGATTTAGTATTGAGACATCGTTTCAGGCGTTGTACAATCAATTGGTGAAGATTGTATGCCCAGCCAGGCCCAGCCATCTCGGAGCATGGCTGTGGTTGTAATATAAAAATATCCGAATTGTCCGATGCATAATTGTTAGACATTGTTTCAGGCTTACATTCTCAAAATCGTCGATGAAGTCGCATGCGGTGCATCGATTTGTGAAGGTTGCATGCAAATCAGTGCAGGCATCTCAGAGCATGGTTGTGGCTGCAAGTTTTAGCTGCAATTGAGTCTGTGCTCATAACCTTTACAGTTCGGTGACCATAGGCTCATAGCTTCAAGTCTGTGTTCACAGCCTTCATAGTTCATATGCTTCATATATTGCTGAGCATTGTCTCAAGCTTGGATATTCCAAAACGCTATGTAGCGTATCCTCTGAATCGATGGGTGAAAGTGTCATGTGCATCGGCCCACCCATCTCAGAGTATGCTTTCAGCTGCAAGCTCTGGCTGCAAAGTAGACCCTCCTCACGAGGATAACTTTGAAGAAACAAAATATTTGTATCCGTTCTCAATGTTCGCATTATTGTGCATTTTTTGTTAAGTACCTAAGCATAGCTTTTCTACACAGATAAAGTAGGCTGGTTTTACAGAGTTTTAAATAAAGGCTTGTGCTTCGTTTCGATTATTTCAAATAGTCGAATAATGGTGTTGTCTGATAAATGTACTACTTTTTGGACATTGTTGTCCTTTAGAGTGAAACCGGGATAAGTTGAAAAGGTATATTCCTTGATGTTTCTCCTGCGGGATAAACAAGCAAGTCAACACTCCTACCCTCGCAAAGGTGTCTTTTATAAATATTTGATTTGTAAATACGGGGGCGAATCCAGGGGGCCGCTTGGTGGAGGAAAGATAAAGTCATACAATCATGAACTCATAAAGTGATAAGGCTTAATGGGGCACATCTGAGCCCCGCCTATAAAGGGAAGATACTACAAAGCGAGAAAAAGAACACCGACACACCCAAATCAATACCATATCCCATTTCCAAAGGAACAATCTATCCCAACTTATCTAGCATCGCTCACTAGATATTGCAGAACACCAATGTCCCATCAACAATTTTCGAACTTTCTCATCCATGCCTGCTTAACCCTTTGCCTGCCGGAGTATGTAAATCGAGTAACTCTGTCCAACCCCTGCCTGCCGCAATCGAGTAACTTTGTGTAATTGCTTCCACTCGTGCCGTGGGCGGGCCGACTTGTCAGTGGGCGGCTCGGCGATAGTGCACAATTTCTGCTCTAGGAAGTGAGCTTAATGTAGATCGAGTGTGGATTGCGATATGTCTATTATAATGTATATATATGTATGTTGTCAGTTCAATTCCAGGAATCTGTCACTGATCATGCTGCCGCATACCTATGCTTCAAGGCATGGCAAGGTTAGGCATATATTCTGAACAGAACACCGTAATTCGTTTCTGAGAAACGCATAGCGGAGCGTCAAGCATACATTTATTTAATTTATTAAATAATTTATTTGTTATTAAATTATTTATTAAATTTATTAAATAGTATACGCATATGCTTACTCAAGGCAGGTCATCATTAACGGCACTCGATTCGTTGAAGTGATGGCAGTCTTTGAAATGAAATGAAACACGGTTACGTATGGGTAACTACATAGTGTGTTGTCGCCGCTCACTGTGGTTGGCGTGCTTCCTAAACTTAGAAAGCACGACTCGCAAAGTGCTGACATGCACACCGATACTGCACATGTTCTTTTCACGCGCTCTTTGCACATATTGCACAATCTCTTTTGGTATATATCTGGTATATATATCTGGTCCATACCATAATATATATATCTGGTCTTTCCAGAGTTATGTGAGGTCGAGTGAATGGGGCTGAATAGGCAATGCAGATAGACATTGATGAGTGTGGGGAATGTTGGTTGATGTATTCTTTGAAATTATGGATGTGGTGCTGGTTGGGGTGAGGAGTGTCTTTTTGCCAGGGTTATGGTATCTTCCCTTTAAGGACATCAAAAAGGACTTATGCTAGAAGGTGTGCATTATGCAGGTCCCTTTAGGGTGGTCCCTGTGTTATTGTCTGAACTTGGACCTTTATGTTTTAGATCACCTTGATAAATTGAGTATTATACTAGCAGTGGGTGTACCAAGCAGTGGGTTCAGCACCGACCTTCGGGTATGTGATACTGACGAGATTGGCTATATCATGCCAATCAATGAGGCATGATTGGAGGAGTTTGGAATTGTTGGGAAGTGTGTTAGGCAATATCAGACGAATGGTCCTCGATAGGCTGGGATGTATAGTTCCCTTGGAACTTGAGATAATTGATTGATTGGGGTGTGAGCATGTACTTTTGAGTTTTTTTTTCTCTAGATAGGCTTAACTCAGATGGACCCCTGTGGCTCTTATTAAGCCATGACACTTTATGTGGGAAGGTTCACTTTATGAACTCAACAAACTTTCCCGTTCCTGTCGTGATAAGTCTGTCATCCATGATCCTGACTCGTGTTTTCTTTCTCTGTATCAGCGGGGGACTCGTGATCGTCCAGCCACATCTCGATCGCTGCTTCGATCACTTCCCTGTGACTGGCGAGCTGTTCGAAGTGGTCGACGTTGTCTACCTGGTGGATGACGTGCACGTTGAAAAGTGCTGAATGCATGATCCGTTGAAATGCCTTTTTGTCCACTTCATTGACTTGCGCATGTGAGCGTAATATACTAGATTCTGGTCCAGCTGGTCAACACCGTTCATACCTCGGTTGTATGCTGCCGCCACACACAAAAGTTTCACTCGGACCTTGCCTCGACGGGATGTCTCAGTAGCGGCGCTGGCGTCATGTTCGGTAGTGATGAGGGTCACCGTTTTATTGTCCCTCCATGGCACCACAGCGCACTTGCCATCAGTCACAGAGTAAACCTCCCCGTGTTCGAACGACTGGGCTGACTGTATGGGTTTTCTGATCGTCATCTCATGGACTTATTGATTTTTTATGACATTTGGTGCTGGCTGCAGGCACCTGGCACACAAGATACAACAATAAATCCTCAGCGAATACATTCACAGCAAGAACAAGCATTGAACATCATTACATAAACGACAATGCAAAAATGCAACAATGACAATGCATAAATAATGCAAAACCTTCAAATCCCACGCCCTCATGCCAATGGTTTTCGCTGTGGTGTACCGTTTTGTAAATGATGTCGTTGAGAAGGTATTGAAGAGACGGTATATCTAGCTCCAATCATGCATGCTGCAATCACTGAAAACAAGTTTGTAGGAAAAAAATGCATTTAAAAACATCGTTCCTCCCATTTTATATGGGGGATTGGCTGTTGTTTTGTATGCTTGTGAGGGGGAATTTGCCCCTTCAATGTTGACTTTCCCCATGGACAATGAACCCCATGCCCCATGTTTCTGAAAACTATTGGGGGGGGGGATCAGTGGCGTACCTAGAATTTGCATCAGGGGGTGGGGGCAAACTGATTTGGAGGTGGCCCACCGACCCCCATTAAAAAATCCTCGGATTTCGACCACTATTTCTAAAAGGGGAGCTTTTACCGATAAAATAATTAGTGACCAACTGAATTGTTCTGTAGAGGGGTCTAATCTACCACCATCCTTTCTCAGTCGTCGGATTTCATACCTAACTTCTCACCCTGTTCGAAGGTTTTCTTTTGGTATCCCTTGATAAGTCACCTCACACTACTGAACTTACACCTATGCAAATCACCTTAAAATGTAAATTTCACAATTCCAGGCATTCCAGTTCATAGCGCTCGGTCGCCACGACGCCAGCACTTGTGCACGTGCACACTCATCTTGCGCATTCGGCGCATTCGCCACACTTCGTGCGATGCTACGGTTTCTGCTAGGCTTACTACGTTTTGCTAATTGCTACCACATGATAGACTTGCGCCACATTTGACGTGATGGAATGCTTCGTATGGGCGTTCACAGCGAAAATTCGATCAATTTAATTCGATTGTTAGTTCTCTACTTCCAACATTTTCTGGTGGTTAAGAAATATGGATACCCGCTGAGCCTTGATGAACCTCATATCTTTGGTTAAATATGCTCCCAGTTTGACTACCGGACCGAGGCCCTGCCTAGTGTTCTTTTTTTGGACCATCGCGTCTTTCTTCGTCTACGGATGTGTCTTAGGACTGCAATCCATTTCTATTAGGTGTCCAACACATTTTCTAAACCCCTGCTTGTTTCGGGGTTTGTTGCTTTTTTTGTGGACCGATAATTTGCTTTAGGTAGAGGAACGTTTTCGAAGATCTCGATATATGTATTTATTGTCCGGTCTATTTGTTCTTGTTTTGGACCGCATGTTGCTTCTTGCAGCCCCAGCCTCTTTTTCAGGCCCTTATGCGGTATCATGACCCCTGTCTGCTGTGAGAGCTTGCGGTGTATTTTTTCAGAGCTCCCGGTGTAATCTTTTAGAGCTCCCGGTGTGTTTATTTAGGGCTGCAACGCATGTTTTAAGGCCCTGTCGCTTTTGCGAGACCCTGTGCGATTTGGAGGGCCAGGCGCATTTTCTGCTCCCGTTGTGCTCTCAGGCTTCCGCTGTGTTTATTTGGCGCTTCTGACGCCCATTTGTGGGATCCCAGTACTATTTTGGGGCTTCGGTGCGATTTGTAGGGTCCCGGCGCGACTTTTCGCGTCCAGGCGCGTGGTGCCGGGGACCCAACGCCAGTTTTCTGGGCTCGATGCGATTTTTGTGGATCTTTGCTATTTTAAAAAAAAATAAAAGTTGGTATCCCGGCCCAATTTTTGGGCCCCCTGGCGCCATGTTTTTGTATCTCACCTCGATTTTTTTTCGAGCTCCGGTATGTTTTCCTGGGCCGTACGGAATTTGTGAAGGCATCTGATGATATGTTTGGTGCTCCAGAGCCATTTTCCTGACCCGGAAAGTTTTTTTTAATCCCTCCTTATTCTGGAAAGCTCCGGCTTGATTTTGTTTGGGATACCGATGCGATTTTTGAGGCCACACTGTGCTTATGTGGGGCCTTAGAGGCCAATGTTTGGGAGCCCCGATGTGAATGTGTGATACCCAGATCAAATTTTTGGGACTACCGATGGGAATTGTGGGTCCCGAACGCGATATTTGGGGGAACGGTTGGAGTTTGCGGGGCGCGTTGTACTTAGCTGTGTCCCCAACGCGATTGTGGCGGTTCCTGTTGCAAATTTTCGGGTCTCGGTGCAAGTTTTCTGGGGCTCGCTATATTTATTTGGAGCCCCCTACGCGAATTCTGGTGGACCGACTAACATTTTGGTGGTCACAGCGCGACTTTTGGGGGCCCCGGTACGATTCTTGGGAGCTTACCCCTCTCAGGAGGGAGGGTTATTTTCCCCCTTGATATGTCACTGAGGCTACTGAAGGAGTTTTTTTTTCCCAGCCGATGGCACCTTTCGCAGTAGAAAAGCCATTCGGATAATTACTTTCCGAACCTACTCTGAATTTTCCGGTGCTGGGGCCGATTTGATCGAGCCTCGTTGTGATCTTTTTGGAGATGGAGTTCATTTGTTGTGAAGTCCTTGGGGGATATTTTTTGGCCCCGGTACGAATCTTCGGTCTCCCGGTGCGATATTTTTCGGTGCCCTAACACGTTTCTTTCCGGGGCACAACTGGTTTTGGGGGGATTGTGACCCGATTTTTTAGGCCGCAGAGTGACATTCCGGGTAAGAATTGAGGGCTTTTTTATGGGGGGCGGGGGGCAGCTGCAGATTTTGTGGCCCGGCGCGACATTTTGGGCCTCCAGTGTGATTTTCTAGGTCTGCAACGCGACTTTGTTTGTAGTCCAAGTGTGATCTTTTGGGCCCCGACGTCATTTGCTTGGATCCCTAGCGCGAGTTTCAGCGGCCTCGACACCTTTTGGAGGTCCAACATGTTTTGGAGGCTTTTGGCGTTATTGTTGAAGCCCCAGGGTGATTATCCATGTCCGGATTGTTTTTCGTTGCCCAGGCTTCATTTGTTTTGGTCCCGATGAGACTCTTGGGGACCGGTACGACCTGTCGTGTCCCTAACGTGATTTTGAAGGTCCGAGCATGATTGTTGATGCCCAGGTTCAGCGTGATTTTCAGGGACTCCGGCTCTTTTGGGGCCCATATCGTGATTTTTAAGTACCCCGGTTCGACTTTTTTAGCGACCCCAGTGTGATTTTTAGGGGCCCAGACGCGAACTTTTGAGGCACCGAAGGTAATATTACGGCATGAAGGGGGCGACTTCCCCCGCTGCCCCCCCCCGGTGGCAACGCCCCTGGTTACAAGAGGTAGCCCGCTGGATTCCCTCGGCGTGTTTACATTCTCAGTGAATGGTAGTGCTGGGCCTCGGGAGTGGGCGTGTGGAAATTGGTTTGATGCAAAAAGGATGCAAATGAATGACCATTTTTCTACTCATATATACTGTTTTTAAACTCTGCAGGATTGGCTGGACATAAAATTGTGAAACCCAGAGCATTGTTGAGTGCGAGTATTTACCTTTGAATGGTTTGGCGACCTGACTATACGGCAGGCTTAGTGCATACCCAGGTGCTTGCACTTTTCAAACACGTTCACAGGTCAGAAAATAGACAACGAATACTAAGGATGTGACATTTGCATATACAGAAGCGCAGCCAAGGGGCCGCCATCCCCTTAGCAACCAAAAACACATGAGATCGAACAAGAAATTTGGAGATTCTCACCGCGCAAAACCAAAAATTGTCGGCGCTCCAAGCGCGACAAAAGCGTTTTCAATGTCTTGCCATTTTAAAAGTCGGCCCCCACTTTCGGCCCCACTGTCGGCCCCACAAGATGATTGGTGTGTTGGGGCGATATATAGGCCTCAAAATGCGCGAATATTTTGAGCGGTGATGTGAGTTGCATGTCATAACTAAGAGAATATTCAGATACGTTGGAATGGTAATGGCCGGCGCGCCTGTTCCGACATATATTGTGGTGAGCCTTGAGACTGTATCGACTGGAGTCGTGAGACCCACGACCACAACCCAATCTTCTTCAAGGGTCACAATATCCGTTGGATAGTCGCAGTGATACGGCGTGGTCATTGCTATTTCAACATATACGATGCCGCCGTACATTCAGCACGTTCTCCGAGAACTATGTTCAGATACTGTGGAAAGCTTGGTGAGTCGAATGTACATGCCCCATCCCTCAGCTACGGTATCTAGCAAATCAATAACATGGTAATCAGGCTCTCAAAATCATCATTTCGCTTCAACCTGCAACAGTTCCGGAAATTTGCAGCTCCGTTCTGGGTCAGATCGCTAAGCGTTGTGCTGGCCAATGGCATACCTGGAGACAGCCCGGTACTACCGACCGCCACCACGCCACGAAACGTGACACTCTCCGACCGCCGAACCGGCGCGAGGGGATCAGGTGTCAGACCTGAGGCAAGGTCTGACAGGTGATCACGCTTTCGAGATATGGCAATGGGCAGCCCGCCGGGGACTCAGAGTTGCACACTTGCGGCAGTACAAACGAAATTCGACAGACCGGCTGTGGCAGTGAAAGGGTTAAAAGGGCGTGCATTGTGCACACCTACTAGCATAAATCGGGAGGTAGGGGGCGGGTAGGAGTTCGATCGCTCAATGAGCGAGCTCATCCGCCCGCTCGTTGCTCGGTATCCCCACGTGGACAGGGACCCAGAGTAGTGTGAGTTGCAGGTGAGCGTGATGGGTGTGGTAGAGTTGACGGATAGCGTGGAGTGTGGGATGTGAGGTGTTGTGTGTGACTCCGGGAGCGTCAATGGAGGAGCGTGAGTCAGTACAGATGATGATGGGTGTGGTAATGTTGTGATGAATAATGTGTCATGAATAATGGCAGGTAAGAATTGCAACTCACTCTGCCGTGTAAACCGAATTGTGTGGTGTTAATTTTGCTTGGCAAGTGTTGGGTCCACCGCAACAGGCGGTGTCCGTACCGTCTGTAGTACGGGAGCCGTCAGTATAAAAGTATGTGTATTGGGGGTGGACCGCTTGATGCTAAAAAAAATGTCAGTTGAGTTTCAATGGGGAAAGTATCTTTTTTTGCCGAAGGAGATGCTCGAGATTGGGGTGTTCCATGTGCCAAAATGTGAGTGAGGGGGCAATTTGCCGGGGGTTACCTCGGATAATTTCAGTGCGAATGGCAGGACATGGTTCAGATGTATGGCAATATTGTGTTTATTTCTGTTATAAGTACGCCGATCGGGGAGTGGGGGTGGCGGGTTAGAGAGTGCGAGAGTGGCAGGGTGATTGTGCTGTGTCGTGGTCCGAAAGTGGTATCTAACTAGTTGGAGTGTTCTGTGGTGTTGTAAACTAGGGAGGTGGGCCTCAGCCCGGAGACTATTGATGCGCGTGGTGCAGTGTGCTCCGGTGATGAGGCGTAAGGCGTGATTCGTGCGTTCAAGTGTTGTGATGTGTGAGGGAGATATATGATCGAACATAAACGCATTGTATTCCGGGATTGAGCGAATCAGAGCAATACACATGTTGGTGAGGGTAGCCCTGTCTGCATCCCAGTCGCGACCAAAGATGCAGCGCAGGATATTTAAGCGCTTGGCGCAGCGTTGTTTAAGATAAGAAACATGGGGCCGAAATAGAGTCCTTTGTCTAGGATGATGCCAAAATAGGTGCAGGTGGCTTGGTGAGGGATAATTTGTTCGCGATAGCGTAGCGGTGTAAGAGGTGGAATGTACGTGTAGAGCCGGGATAAAATAATTGGGACGGATTTCGCGGGGGGAGATATGCAGTTTGATTCATGGCGCGTTGCATGAGATGATTTTCTCTATCTTCCGACTGGTGTGTGCACCAAATGGCTAGATCGTCGGCGTAAATAGAGTATTTTAGACAGGGGCAAATTTTGTACAGGTCAGCGAGAGCGTCATTGATCATGAGAGGAAGAGGGCGGGGATGAAACGCTGCCTTGTGGAACAGCCTTGGTCAAGTGTGTGGGGTTGAGAGTGGATGTTGCCGCAGCGGACAGTGAAGACTCTGTTGACGAGAAAGTTCGTGAGAAATGTGGCCATTCTGCCCTTGATGCCAATTCGATGTCATTTGATTCTGATGGCTGAACTGTGCACTTTATTAAATGCGGATTGCAAATCGAGAAAGAGTGTGACGTTTCATTTTATCATGAAACCGCGCTGTATAGAGTCAACAATTTGAATGAGGTTGTTAGTGGTGCTGCATTTGGGTCGAAAGCCGCTTTGAAAGGGGAAGATAATTTCGTTGTTTTCGAGGTAGACTCTGATTCGTCCATTGGCCATGCGCTCGAAGATTTTAGAAGCACAACTAGTAAGAGGGATAGGGCGATAGCTCGAAGGCAGGTGGCGGGGTTTGCGAGGTTTAGCGAAAGGAATGATAGTACCAGTGGACCAAGAAGAGGGAAAGGTGCCGTCGGTTCATAGCTGATTTAGTGCCGAAGGGAGAATGCCTTTTCCTGAGTCGGATAGATTTTGGAAGAAGGGGTATGCCAGTTGGTCGGGACCAGTCGCAGTGTTAGTTACATTGGAGAGGTTTAGTAGGATATAAATTTAGTTCATAGAGAGTAGAGGGGCATTTTATGCTTCAGTTTTGTTCGAGGTAAAGTTACAGGTGGCGAGAGTGGTGTGCAGGAAAGTGATGGTGTGTTGCGAATATTTTGTATTTGAGGAAAGATCAGCGTACTGGGTGGCGAAGTCCGCGACGGCTGCGGGTTCTGTTATGTGGCGTTGGTTAATTATCAGTTGTTGGAATGCGCGGTGTGGGGATATGCCATTGGAAAAGGAGGGAATTTGGATCGAACACTGGCGTGACTTAGCATAGCCTAGCATAGCCTACCTAATTAACATAATAGCATACTTACCACAACCATAACACAGCCCAGGCCTAGTAAATCCTGGCCCAGGCTGTGCTAGATTAAATGGTTAAGTCAGCTCTGGGCAATAGCAATCAGCTGCTGGGGTAGCAATCGTTCAGCTACATATATCAATCATGTGGCGATTGTGTATATGTATATATATATATATATATATATATATATATATATATATATATATATATATATATATATATATATATATATATATATATAAGTATATATATATATGTGTATATATATATATGTATATATATATATATATATATATATATATATATATATATATATATATATATATATATATATATATATATATATACATATATATCCGTTCTCTATCATGAACAATGCAAATATCCTCCAGCCAAAGTGACGAACACAAAAACATGCTGCACCATTTGATACGGGCAAGTCTTCCCCGGAGTGCACTTTTGCGCGGCAAGCTGTAGTGCCAGTCAGGCCGCACTGTTTTGATGGCCGGCAACAACCCGCAGGGAACGGGAAGGGTCGGTAAGGCACTGCCAAACACATACAACCTACTCACAAATCTGATAAAAAACACAAACAGTCGGTTAAACCAGGCGGCGACAAGGCGCCAGAAGGCACTGCGACTTAGCTACAGCGACATCAAAACACGGCACAGCCCGTCAGCGGTATGGAATTTGTCCACTCAAATTCACCTTAACATCACAGACATTGGGTCGAGCAGAGTTGATCACCACATTGCCTTGGAAAGCGGCATTACGATTGCCGAAAAGCATACATTGATGGCAACCACTGATGAGGGATGAATATGCCACTGATGGCGATATGTGTTTGAATTGCTGCGGTGCATGCCGTTTTACGTGTTTAGATATTGGCCTTTGAAGGAAAGAAAAAATGATGGCTCGCATCTAACCAGCATGGAGGCTGTTCTGTTATTGACGTTTATGTCGTGATATTAATTTCAGCTCACCGTAGCTGAAATTGCCTGGGTTTGACTTGGCGACTCCCTCTTGCCATAGAATAGTCGGTAAGTGTTGCCTTGCTAATATTTTATCCACCTACTCTGAAAGTTGCGTGTCGATAGCCGCCAAACTGTGGCAGGTTTTAGGAACCAAGTCTGAGCCTTCCATTATAGGGATTTCACTGAACAACTGAGAGGCTCTCAATCGGAATTCCTGTACTGTAAGTGTTCGCCTAACCCTGATAAATAATTGTCAACTTGACAAGTGTCCAGCATTGCATGTCATGCAATTCGTTTTATGTTTAGCTGTGCTGCAAAATACATTTCACATCAAAAGCATTAATGGCATCATATACTTGCCTAATATTCAAAATCGTGTTGCACCTCTTTGACGTTCAGCGAAACTCTGCAGCTATGCAGACCTAAGCGATAAATCAAACAACGAACGAACGCAGCGCTCACCACTAGGTCCAGAACAGTGCCCGTGAACGGGTAACTCCCTGGTATGCACAACAGCAACCTACACAAATTAGTCTACTCCTCCGGTAATGACCGGCCATTTCACATAGCTAATCTAATTAGCCGTGAAAAATACCCATTCGACAATAACTAATGCACTTCTTGAGCTGTGAGTCTGATCACCCAGTGTACACAGGGCCCTGCGAACGTGTATTAGCTCTGCTAAATTTGAACAAGAAGTGAGCGATAGATGCGACGCCAACCTGTCCGGCCGAATTCCTGCCAAATGCGGCGTAGCCAAAGCGACAGCACCCACAACAGTGGTCACCAGCCACGCAACTCCATCACCATGACTACCGGCGGGTAGCGAGCTCGCACGCGCCGGTTATGCCGCCGACTTCATGAATAACCTCGGCCCGCCGAACGCCAGCCTAATCAGGCCTACTTCACGCATTTGATGGTTTACACCCGAAATGCTTGGTGCGATACCGGTAGTTTTTTTTTCTCGTAATCTCCGATATGTGTTCATGTGCAACATGTGTGGCAGCATAGGGTCCTGGCTCCTTTTGTTAAGAGCTTCAAAGCCCAAGAATTTTGTATATATATATATATATATATATATATATATATATATATATATATATATATATATATATATATGTATACATATATATATATATATATATATATATATATATATATATATATATATATATATATATAGTATACATATATATATATATATATATATGTATATACATATATACCAGCGTTAAGCTGGTCTCGGTGGTATGTACATATATATATATATATATATATATATATATATATATATATATATATATATATATATATATATATATATATATATGTACATACCACCGAGACCAGCTTAACGCTTGCGTCTTAAGAAGTTGGTCAGTTGGCAGAAACATTATGCCAATCTTTCAAAGTGTCTTTATCCAATGTTACATATGGTACCGAAATATAAAAAGGCTGAACAAAGCATCCTGGGAACAATCGTCGCTCCCCCGGCCGTAACGACGTGTCGTGGTGGAACGAACGTGAACGCGCCGTCGCCCTGCGGCGACGGGCTGAGCAGAAATTTCTCCAAAATCTCACCACACAAAGCATGTTAGAAGCCCGCGAGGCTGAAAAACATTGTCAGCAATTTATCCTGGCGGCCAAAAGACGTAGCTGGAAACTCTATTCCAACTCATTCAATCGTATACCCCGTCTCCAAAGTTTGGAAATCGCCCTGAGACCACACCTCAACCTAAATGTAATTAAATAGCAAGTACGGCCAAGCAATTCATTGTCCCACAACGACAACGCTTCCGAGTGGTGCGTGCATAATAAAATTAGCAGAATTGTATTCTGCCAAATTTATGGCAATGAATTGCTTGGCCGTACTTGCTATTTAATTACATTTAGGTTGAGGTGTGGCCTCAGGGTGATTTCTTGGCTTATAGAATTGAAGAGAATTGTTTTCGCTTTACATTGATGCCACTTCGGTCTCCTGTTATCTGTTAGCTTACTCTCATAATGGAAATATGTTCGTATCCAACACTGGTTCACATGAACTAATGAGTGAAATCCTTCTTGCCACCAAGGTTTGTTATGGATGGTATAGCAATGGTTGGGGAATTTCATAATCTAGCAGAAAGGCGCACTTCTACATGCTCAGCGCACCTGAGGCTTTTCAATTCGCTGTGATATAACCGGACTTACTCGCACTCAACTTAGTATCTGCACTAGCCCTATTCGCCGGTAGGGGGTAAGCGCGCATTCCACCCCTTTGGTTTTTCGCCTATCGTTCCAGACCCCCTTGGGATAGGAGCGTGAAACTCGTTGATTTTTTATTTCTTTTTTTTTATACATGGCGCAAAAGTTTGTCTTTGTAAATAACTATATCACTATATTGTCTTCGTATCCATATCACTTCATAACTACATATGCCCCAGAAGCGAATACTAGGAGGCAAGTCCGGCAAATGTTTGTGAAAACCTAGGAATAGCACACACATCTGAATATTTTCAATGTGTTGTCACGAAGTACGGATGGGGTGGGAGGGAAGACATATGCGAGACAAACATCTCAGCTTTCATTTGCCTTTAACACATAGCCATCAGCAGTCCACAGAGACTCAATGCTTCTTCGTCAGCACAAACAAAAAATTAATTATTAATAGTTAAGTTGTAATAATAAGTTCGAACAAATAGTTAAGTTGTAATAATAAGTTCGAACGGAACTTCTTATTACATTCTCTTTATCGTTTTATGGATGCAAAATTACCCTTCCTTCAATTTTTTCCCACCCAAAACGGTAAAAAATGTAGAAATTGATCTATCCTCAGATCGGCAATCGTAGCATTAATTCGACTCTCGAGACAACATGATTGTTCGTCTTAATGAATTAACAGCATGTTCTAAGTTTGGTGTTGCCATATTGCAACTACTCTAAATGGCGGGACTTCGAAATTTTCGTTAGATTACTTTTTTGGCCCATTCCAGGTCCATGACCTTTGATGATCTTGATCTGACGATATATGCAAAACGGATGTAAAAGAAGCACTGAATGTTTCATGTCTTTGTGTACACGAAAGGCTAGCCATTCTTGCACGACTCTACTCAAGACCTGCACGAAATTCGCCCATACCGAAACGCGCAAAATCGCAAAAAAAGTCGTGAAACACAGTTGGAGGGCAATGTAGAATATTTGCAAGAAGGATTTTTTTGCAGCAAAGTCACATCCCCATATAATTCCACTGTCTAATTAATAAATTTATATGGGCTAGGGATCACAGAGGATCACGAGATCACGAGATCATGATTTAAAAGATATTCGTATGTTATTGAGTTTATGTTTTATCTGGTTCTTTCTTTTCCCAAAAGTGTCGTGCGTTAAATATTCGATGCTTTATGTTTCCGTTGGATTATATATCCATCGTCAAATCTGCCCAATTTAGTTGATTTAAAAACATTGCCAGATGTTATAAGTTCGGAACGGTTTGTCAGGACAAGCTGAAGCTGGTTCAGGTATGCTCAGAGGTCAAGACTACCCCGTAAGCTGTGAGTCCAAATACAAATTAAGAAATGAAAAATTTAATTAAAAAATTATTCCATATGTTGTGGAATTCCCCAGCTGCCGATCACCTGGTTTTGTTGTCATGCGACGCGACTTGCGGACACTGGTAAGGGAACTGTCGCAATGTCGGGGAGTGGTACACTTGCCTGCAGTGAAATGTTATAGGGAACCCAAAACTATGGCTGATCGCTAGGAGCTGTGCCGCTTCATACCAATAATTACTGTTAGGCTGTGCCGCTTCACAGTTATGCGGTGCGTTATGACAGTCTACAAGATTCACCACTGGCCAGCCATAGGTACTCGCTTGTGTGGTCGTCACGTGGTCATTTGCCCTGCAGCCATGCAGTGAGAAACACGTGTCCACGCTGTTCCCGCCTTGCATTCCTCTGTCGGCCAAACATTGGCAGTTCAGCAAGCGGTCCACCACTGGAGCCCTGTAGACAGCAGTATTTGATCGCTGTGGATTTCGGGCTTCGGCAACACCGCTGGAAGTGTTAGAAGGAGCTCGGTTGCAAAGGATGTAGTGAAAGGAGATGAGAGGTTTATGAGGTCAACGGAGCATTCTCTTACCCTAAAATAATAATATAATTTTCAACCTTTACACTTTTAAAAAAATATTTAGTTCGAATTCTTGCTGGCGTGGCTTTATAAAGCAGGATCAAATTGCTAAACAGACGTTGTTGCGTGAGCCCTGGCCGCATCATCCGATCCATGAATTGCAGTTCTACAGTATAAATTTGGCAAAACGCTTCACGTGCCGCTAGTGCATTCACATGACCACTCCGGTAGCTCGCTTTCGACATTATTGTGCCAGTTGCCAACTGACCCTCCGAGCCATGGACTAGAAGCGAGCGCGTGAAGCGACTCGAACCCGTCTTGCCAGGACAGGGGAGACCAGCACAGTGCACAAATAGCATAGCACAGTATAATACAGTGCACAACATATACAATAAATACTAATATATCATACAACATATGCCTAACGCCCAATAACTTGTGATTCCAATGAAATAGGCGTAATTTAATCAAGCAACTAATCGACTTCCCAGTGAATCTGAATTAAGCCAGCAAGTGCCTCCTCGGGACTTGCCGTACCGGTGGCTCAGTTTGTTAGAGCGCTATTCCGCACCGGTCTCCCCTGTCTTGGCGAGACTGGGTTCGAGTCGCTTCGTGCGCTCGCTCTTAGCCCCCGGACGGGAGGATCAGTTGGCAATTGGTACGATAAGGTCGAGAGTGAGCTACCGGGGTCGCCGTGTCGGTGTTTTCGCGGCACGTGAAGCATGTTGCCCAATTTCTACTGTAAAACTGCAATTCATGGATCGGGTGGTTAGGCCAGGGTTCACGCAACAAGCTCTGCTTAGCGATTGGATCCTGGTCCATAAAGCCACCCCAGGAAGAATTCGGACTACATTTCTAAAAAGTATACAAGTTGGACATTCTATTATTT
Organism: Ashinkailepas kermadecensis; assembly: GCA_034440615.1. Taxonomy (NCBI): domain Eukaryota; kingdom Metazoa; phylum Arthropoda; class Thecostraca; family Neolepadidae; genus Ashinkailepas; species Ashinkailepas kermadecensis. The sequence continues at coordinate 116,430 of JAOTOM010004048.1, read as the reverse complement.
TGGGGCCAGATAGCGCTTCATTGACATCATAAGCCTCCCATCTCCTTTCACTACATCTTTGCAAGCGAGCCTCTTCTAACCTTTCCAGCTCATTCTGTGTTGCCGGAGTCAGAAATCCGGCGTTACCAATTGTTGCTTGTCGACAGGAGTCCATTGGTAGCCTGCTCGTTGAACTGCCAATGTTGTTTGGCCGACCGAGGAATGCAAGGCGGGAACAGCGTAGACCGGCGTTTCTCACTTCGTGGCTGCAGGGCAAATTGCCACCTGTGGCTCGGACACATGCCCGTGGTGAAGCTGTCACGCAACGCATAACTAACTGTGAAGCGGCGCAGCCTACCAGTAATTATTGGTATGGCGCGACACAGGCCACGTTCCTGGCGGCCAGCCATAGTCGAGGGTCCCCTAGAACATTTCACTGCAGGCGAGTGTACCAGAGCCATTTGTAAGTCAATTCATTCCATGGAACGCCCATAGGGTCAGTGTTAAGCTGTCCAATGTTGAGGCGTCGTCGTTCCCTCTGCCCCTGCCCCGGTTCCGGCGACCTTGGCGTTCTCCCAGGCCGGACGACTGCGTGGCTGACGCGCTGCACCGATGGAGGGCGCTGCGCTGAACGGCTGTATGTGGCTTAAGCGAGGCGTGAAGGCCGTGAGAAAAAAGCATGGCCGTGGCACAACGTGGTAGCTACGGCTACACCAGCTATGGTAATTCGATAAGTTGGCACTTGTGCACCATCTTCGGCCGATGAGCCGGATTTCTGCAACACGGTAGCAAATTTTGGTTGACGCGAATTACTACTTCAATGCAGTTATGCGAAGTTGAAGACGCTATTTCTTCAAGCGGAATTATCTGTCAAACATTAAAAACGCATTCCAACTTTCAATGCACCGCTCCGAGTCATCGAAATATATGATTAACTCACATCGAAATATATGAAACATTCACAATATGTTACTGTATTGCGAAATGTCTGCACTTCCATGACAATTGGACTCCGTCAAATGCAAAGCCCCTGATGACACCTTGCACCGCACAGTGGGCCAGATAGCCTTCAGAATCGCGTTTTATTAATTTAAAAATCATCTTTTAACTTTGTTACTTCTGACCACGGATACACATGCAAAAATGAACGGTGCATTCGATGGTTGCATTCATTTTGTCCGTCGACATCGTATCGTTTGTCAAATTTAGCCAATGCCGCCGTGTTTAAAATCGGTTTCGAGTTGCGCTGTAAACTAGCTGCGTTCATGAAGCTGTAAGTCCTGATTTATGCATGGCGTCATGACAGTAAGCACAGAATGGGGCTGCTGGGTTCATCTGCTTGTGAAAAACATCGCAAATGTAATGCTAACGGATAATTTAGGACCTGTTTCGTACAATTAAGCCTCGGAGAGTGATACGATCATTTATGAAAAAGCTTCGAAAGATAAGTGTAGAGATATAAAGTGAGTTCCGCCGAGTTCCGCTGATCTTTTTGTACACACCCATAACCCAATGCCTTCAGACCGTGGATAAAACCGCCAAAGTTGTGCATTTTTGCGCTAAATCCATACATTCCACTTTTAGTATGGATGTGCTGGAGCCGCGCGGCACCTCAGTCACCTGACGGCCCTGTACGGTGGCCGTCCGCTGTCGCCCCGGTACATGTGTAGATACGTTTTGTAAATCTGCCTGGCAGCGCCTGCCAGGCAGCCTGTAGCTTTTCCTCGGTTTTGCGATAACTAATTCGCACGTTCAATGGCTCCTCTCTCTCTCTCTCCCTCTCCCTCTCCCCCTCCCTCTCCCTCTCCCCTCTCCCTCTCCCTCTCCCTCTCCCTCTCCCCTCTCCCTCTCCCTCTCCCTCTCCCTCTCCCTCTCCCTCTCCCTCTCCCTCCCTCCCTCTCCCTCTCCCTCTCCCTCTCCCTCTCCCTCTCCCTCTCCCTCTCCCTCTCCCCTCCCTCTCCCTCTCCCTCCTCCCCCTCCCTCTCCCCCCCCTCCCCCCCTCTCCCTCTCTCTCTCTCTCTCTCTCTCTCTCCTCGAAACCAAAAGCCGTTCGTGAAATCCACCCTGGTTGTTAGCGCCCTTGTACTGAGCGAGCTAAATAACGAAACAAGCGGTGGCAAATGGTTCAACGGTTTCAAGAATTTACAGTGATGCGAAAGTTAACAAAGGTACAGCCTCCAATCACCAGGCAATTGCGGCTGACAACGACGGACAACCGTCCAACTGAGCGACCAAACTTCCAATGCTTACATTGTGTAACAGGCTACATCTCACGAGCCTCGACAATCCAACTCCGTCGTTCTCACCTGGGCCTCCCACGTACGTCCACCCGCCGTGACAGTTCAGAGCCGAATGCTCGCTCAGTGGGGGCTGGGCCGTCTCTCCGCGTCAGAGCCATTACAGCAGACAGGCTGTTATTGACGAGAGGCACCATGACACGATACAGCCACACCATGACTTATCGAGTTGACCCCCTGCTCTCGGCCGCGCGACAGAGCCTGACCAGCTGCACCATCACCTGATGCATCCGACCGAGCCTTATATGGTCGTGGTATGCAGGCGGCCCGCGTGACGCGACCGCGTGACCAGCGCGTCCCAGACCGCTTAGGTCAGCCGGGATCCGCTCAGAGCTCGGATCCCAGGATGCATGGGAGCCAAATGGATTGAAATGAGGGTGGCCCAAAACTAACTTCGTTACACATGTGATGGGTGTCAAATTAGCGGAGAGCTATGTTCTGACCAATATGAGACGGATAGGTCGGGCGACGGTGACAGCATTGTCACCCGACCTATGCATGTGGAGCATCCAGGTCATTGACACACACCAGTGAGCTTCTTCAGTTTGAAGCCATGGGTAGAAAAGAGCATTGTCTACACGGCGCTACACAAGTGTCGATCTTGTTGATCTGAGTAATATCGTGGTTGGCTCAGTGGTGATTAAAAGCTCTAGGAGGCTGCAACTTTAGGAACCATGTTGAAAAGGGAACTTTTTGAGTATATTGGGCAGCATGAATGAATCGTCAAGACGACAGTTGATAGCTTAATTACGTTTTTTACTGGAAAAGAGGATCACAGTTATCTAGTGATAAATTGAAGCAGTGTAAAAGATGCCTGCATACCTTTCTAAGACACGAACTGGTTATAATGAGGCTGGATGGCACAGGACACGATATGTACGCAAATACGAAGATTGGCTGAATGGCACGATGATGGACATGTTCACAACAGTGCCAACGAGTGGGCGGTCCACTTCAGCGGAGCGGGGACGTGCTGTCCGTGAGTTCTCCGAACTGAAGTCAGCAGACGCGAAGAGAAAGGCGACCGCTAATCTAACCAAACTTTCGGTGGACAAACTTTTGCACGCTGCCAAAACAAGGTCAAGATCCGTGGGACGGAAATATTTATCGTTCGCCCTGAAAGAGTCAACGGCAACTCCTAAACGTTCGACCAAAGTGCGCCGTCTGCCTCATCGGCCAGCCTCACTGCTTAAAATGTACAGCAACGAGGAGGAATGGGCTACGTTTATTGACGGGCGCCACACCAAGGCAACATGGCAATTAACTCGTCTGTCGGCTAAAGAGCAGGCAGCATCCATCGAACCAATATTATCCGGTCAACCAAGTCCGATTGCTATCCAGCTGGCGTCATGGTGGAGCCCAACCGAACAGAGGCACCCCTACAGTCTACTCAACCACACGGCTCAGCAGATCATCACTCTCCAGGAGGACGTGATTTGCCAGATTACAGGTAAGGAAATCTGAGACGGGTTTGGTCTATCTTGTTGATGAAACAATCCTGTCAAGCCTATAAGATTGGATTAGGATTTCGTAGGAAAAGTAAATTTGAATAAATGTAGTTGAAATGAACATTTTTGTCAACATATATCTTTGTAAATTACATTAGGCATCTTTTAAATGGCTATAACAATCGTATGCATTTGTTTCATAAGATATCCAAAATTACTGTTGATTGGACCGGATTCCCACAAACACCGGTCCGTTTGGCAATCGGCAGGTGGGCAGGACCAGGTCAACGTGCAGGTCCAGTGCAAGTAGGGGCTCGACGGTTCGTCAGAGCAAAGCTCCTACGAGCAGGCCGATACGTCTGCCCCCGGTCGGAACGAGCAGGTCTTCCTGGCCTCCCTGCTGCAGCTTCAAATGACCTGTGGCGATTGCATCGTGTGGAAAAACCAGACCCGTTCATCGACCCGCTTCTGTCGACTCATGAAACGACAATACAGCTAGGAAACAGCAGCATCCAGCAGAGCGGAAAATGCGTACTGGCAAATGCAGATCTGAACACTGGATCATCACGCCATCTGCCTGCCAGGATTGCAAATCAGTGTGACCTTTGGCTTTCATCAGCCCATGGTGGACGGACAAGTGATGAACGCTCTTACGGAAACGACATATCATCAGCACTGTACATTATGTGGTGTAACTCCCACCATCATGAACAACCTACAACATGTTCGCCAGCTGCCAGTTAGGACTGGGTACTTCCATTTCGGACTGAGCACCCTCCACGCGTGGATAAGGGTGTTCGAATACATAGTACACATTGGATTCAGGAAATAACTGGATAAGTAGCAGATGCGAATTGCAGCACATAGACATATGACGACAGAAAAACGGAAGTGATTGAGACGTTCTGGGAGCAAATGCATGTGCATGATGACCAGCCCCGCAGCGATAGCCAATGATCGTCGAATGATGGTAACACCGCCAGATGTGCGTTCCGGAACGAGGAGGAATTTGCAGCGGTGAACGGTGTAGACAGACAGCTGCTCCATATCGGATGAGCGTCATCCTGCAGACGATGTTGTCTGGATACGTCATCGACGTACTCGCATTCAGGCGTACTGAGCTGTGATAGTTGGTCTGTACGTGGTTATTCTGGTGATATCCCATGCCAACGGCGGTCCACAAGTTACTGACCCACGGAGCCGCCGTTGTAGACTCGCTGCTGCTCCCGGTTTGACTACTGAGTGAGGAGGCCCAGGTGTCAGGAACAAAGCCGTCCGTGTCTGCCGCCGGAGCCACGCAAGGAAAGACTCTCGGATGCACACCATGGCCGACCAGTTCGGGTTCCTCCTGGTCACCAGTGACTCACTCATCAGCTCGTCCTCAGTCACCGAGCGCAGCAGGAGAAGAGCCCGAAGGAGAGTAAGCCTAACAGAAGAGGCGCTCGCCCTTCTCAAGAGAGACGTCACAGTCGTGCGCAGAACGGATGTCATAGCAGTGACGTCCCATTAGTACTCAGCTGAGAGCCTTGCCGACTCGGACTCTGGTGACGAGGACTAAGTCACACACACACGCATACACATACACACACATCAGATAACAGAACTTGAACATAGTGTCAGCGGGTTGGGTTGGATCAGTTGACAGGTAACGTGACTAAGTAGGTATGTTGGTCATGTGTGATTCGCACACTCACATACATGCCTGATTGAGCACATACATGTTAATGTTGACCTGCCGTGTAACCTGAGTGGTATTGCACGATGTATGCGCAATATAGATGCGGCCTTGCACGAACTGTCTGCAAATCGTCCCGGTGCACCGGGCAATCCGTTTGCCATATGTCAAGATGTGGCGAAAAGGGCACTCAGGATCAAAAACATGGAAGGCATTCGTAGGTACATAATACATGTTCACTGATACATCGATAGCAAATAGCGATAGTGTCAGTGTGTAGGAAGGATGTGTATCATCATGCATGAATAGTGTGCACTAACTGCAGATACTACACACTGCAGTAACGTATAGCGTTGACAAGTTGTAAATGTCTGTAAGTAATATTCTTATGAAGACATTCTGAATGCAATCCGCCAACGCATTTGCTGAGCTGTTGTATCTTCAACCCTTCCACGTTTTACAACTTCGATGCATTAGGGCGCTGGCTTCGACGAAGCATGGCACGACTTGTAGGCATGATGACTTGCCTGACCACAACTGGACCTGAACCTCATTGGACGTTGAAAGAAGCTAAGGGTTGGATGCATGTGCCTAAACGATATTGTGAATTAATTGAAATTCTTGCACACGTACCTGTCACCACATCAGGTATGCTACTGTTACACATAACTCACAAGAAACATTACCTATAATTGTATCCACGATGGGCGCATAATTAAGACAACATGGAAATTGACTGTTCTGCCACAGGTTACCTCAGGTGTTCACCTAACGTCTTAAAAACGTCAACATGTTAGTGGCTGTGGGTCGAGTGCAATGGCGGGAAATTCCAAGGATACGGCGGGGCAAATATATCACCCCGATTGGAGGCTTTAAAAAGGCTAGCAGCCGCTTACCCGTCAGACTGTATTAGTGCCACAGGCCACATTGGAGCGGGGCCAGGATCGTCTAATACATGCCAGATGTCGGATGATCACGGTACTTTGATGTCGTTCAACGGACATTTTTATGTGCCTGATAGCATTTGTTTTATTTGTTCTTAAATTATGCTATATTTCTGAGATAAACAATCCACCACCAACTCCAAAATCTAGCATCTAACAATAAGCATGAACAAGACATAAAAATGGACTTCGGAATGTTGCTGAGTTGAAGAAATTAAATATATGGATGACTTCTTCAAGTAAATGAAGATACGTCATTTTCTGGAGTCAAAGGCGTGTAATAGTGTGACCCCCACACAACACGTTTCATGCGCTGAATGGCCAGACAGGCTTCAAGCAGCTTTTGGTCTTCGGCGAATTGTTACCAACGAAGTGAAATCGAATCGAAATGTGCATGAGCTTCACTTCGCAGATATCTATTGGTACTGGGGAAACTAGGGAGTCATGCTTGCTTGAACCAGAGAGAATAGGCTAGCTATTTTACCACCATAATCACCAGCATAAGGTGCCTGTATTGGCGCTGGACAGTTCCTTTCCTGGGGTGGTCCGATGGCGACCATTTTGAATATTGTCTTGTGACGTTGCCTCTGTCACTGCACCCTCAATGGCAATGTCCCTTCTCTGTATTTTCCTTGCAGGCAGCGGTAGTGTAGATCTTGTGGTGTTGTCGTCTCCGTTCCTGCCTCACAGCCATGCAACACCTTTTTGACGTAATTATCGATCCTGTACCCGCAGGCATGCGGGCGACTTGAGTACATCCGATCCACTGTTGGTGACATCGCCGTCCCTGACCCACAGTCGGACGACTTGAGTACCTCCGTTCCCCTGATGCAGGTGTCATCGCCGACCCTGACCCACAGTCGAACGACTTGAGTACCTCCGATCCCCTGGTGCGTGTCATCACCGTCCATGACCCACAGTCGGTCGCGACACCATCACGGTTCTTGTACCAGTCGCCGAAGAAGGTGCACGTGATGGACTCGGAGTACCAGAAAACGATGGCAGCCGCTGGCAAGCACGGGAGCGAGTCCAACCAGGCCGTGGGGAAGGTGGTCCAGACGTTCCTCAGCGAGCGGCTGTCGGCTCACGCCTTCCCACGCATCTTCAAGAGCCCGTCTGTGGTAGGAAGTGGCAACCACCACTGTATGTCGTATGCCGCGGTTCTGTCATGTTGACGTCTGTAGAGAAACCGTGGGCAAATGAGGAGAAGAGAGAAAAGTGAATGATGAATCATCTGAATAAATAGATCAGCTGGTGCTGCTTCATGTTCCACGTTCTACTAAGGTTTGAAAACTTCACATACCAATATCCCTGGGCTGAGTTCTTAACCCCTGTAGCCCTGTAGCAGTCTTTCCGGTAAGATCCTCACACCCCGTCTCGGGGGGTCCTCTAATTTCCAGACTAAGCGTTACACAAAAGCGAAAGTGGTGTCTTCGGAAAGCGCTCAATGAGTAGGGCCCGAAACCACCTCCAAAATGTAACCCCCAAAACTGACGTCACTAGGGAGTCTGTGTGATCACGACTGACATAATTTTTTGGGGCTCTCGGGAGTTCCTTTTGGGTGATATTTAAAAAACAAAACAAAATTGTCATCAGAAAAGGAAGTCGAAATTGACCATGGCCTTACAATTTTAACCACCCGAAAATCAACATTTTTATTGCTCAGATTTTACCAAGTTGGAGTTGTCAATTTTTGTCATTTTTTTATAATCAATAGAGCGAACCGCGAAACGTTGCTTTAAATCAACTTGCTCTCATACAAAATGCATACTTCAGACAACATCTTCGATTTTAGCCCTAATGGGCAAATATGCAAAACTAATGCGTCATCAAAAAACGGAAAACCCCCAAAAATTCCTCTGGTGCGTTTTGTGGGAAGCGTCAGATCTTTGTCCCTAAAGATAAGCAAACGCTGAAAGTTTTATTCAAACATCTATCTATTGAAGCGTGACAACTGGCTGAAGGTTCTTGGAGGTGACCTCACTTGACCTTGAATAACTCGTTGACCATAGACGACCTAACCTTAATATTTTCACACAACATACTAAATTGATGTGGAAAAAGGCGTGCCAAATATTGGTGTTGCCGCGCGCCATTTTCTCACTATCCGCGGAAAACCTTAGGGGGGGGGGCATATTGTCCACCCCCCGATACTGGGCGGGTTAATTTCGTAGGATGTGATGTGATGAAGTTTTAGCTAACTATCCACACACTCAGTATGCATTTGCGATCGTGGGCCCTGTCAAGTGAACTTCATTTTCAGATAGACAGATAATAGAACAATAAAATAGCTTATTCAACTTCCTTTGGAAGCTCACCGATGCTTGTGAAGTCTGCAGGTTTTATTGGTTCATGAACTAGCGAGTGCACACGAATCACGGGGTCCACGTTGCCTCTTCTCCCTTGAGAAGACTAGGATGTTGAAAGGCTGGTGCATACTGGAATACTTGGCAAAGAGTCCATACGATGTAACATAAGCATAGGCTAATGCAATGTGTTGATTTGACCGATTACAACTTGTTTGATCTGTAACATGGGCCCTTGGATATACCAGACGTATTATGGTGCTTGCACGTGTGCCTGAGCGCCGTTGTACATTGGCAGCATTGCAACATGCAGGTTACCAGATCACAAGGCCTATCGATCGATATCGAGGTACATCATGCGTTGCCTATAGACCATGCCCATAGACCGTACCATGCACTGCTACCATGCATGTACTGCTGCTATTACGCAACACTAAGTACACTCTGTAGTGTGACATTGCATTCCATTTCCTCGCATGGATAGTCATCATAATATAATTATGCAGAAGTTGATCACTTTACCCGGTTAGTTACCGGAAGAGTAAATAGCGTAATAGCGTAATTGCGTTTGCTGTTTGTTCAATTGGTCGCAATTCACAGAATGAGCGCGTAATTTAGCAGCGATATCGATGGTACGTCATGCGAAATGCCTATTTCGCCGGAAGCAATCGGACTTCAGTGTTAATCATAGGTCATACATTGCGGAGCCTTGGGTAATTATGCACGTTTATGCAGACTATCCTAGCCTTTGCAACTATCGTTTCATCACGTGTCGACAAATGCCGTCCGTGCCCAGTTTCGGCAGGTGATCTGGACCCTGGTGTCGGTGGTGTTTCTGGCCTTGCTGATCTGGCAGGTTACTACAACCATCATGGCCTTCATGACCTACCCCAAGTCAACGTCCATCCAGGTATGCCACCATTGTAGCTGTTTTCGCGCAAGCCTGGTGGGAAGACGTATCTATCGTTGCCACTAAGGTCAAACCTTTTTCACCCAATCCTGTGTTCAGCACGCGCGTTTGAGAGGCTTCGTTTCTGAAGTGCAGCTGAGGAGATAGATGTGTTCTCCTCAAAAGGTCACGCACACTGAGACGGCTAGAACAGTATGCCTTTCAGGGCAGGTTTAGGAGTCCGGTAGCTCGGCTTTGAGGTTACAACTCAAGCACAGTCTAATCTGAGTCAGGATATGAAAATTAGGTTTTAGGGACAATGGAACGAGAATGAATCTGACACAACCGAGTTTGTGGTGCAACTTCCGCATGGTGTTCCTGAAATAACTCCTTCGGTATGGGCTGAGTGTTGTTTCCCAACGCAGCACCAGCACCACGATTTCCATGCGGATCCAGTTCGAAAGGTCAATTTTGCCTCTACGTGCGTATGGCCTTGTAATAAGATGTGTATTTTACCTATATTTACCGTCCACGTTGTTCGGCCAGTTGTGCGTTACTTATTTGGCGTGCGGTAGTCTCGACTTCTTTTCAGCCGTACGGTTTCTGCGGGTACGGCTGAACGACGCTCGCGGAGGCGACATGTCTGTCACGTGTGGTGGTTCGAGTGGTGGCGGCAGAAGCACACGTACCGCTCGTCCCACGAGATGTCAGTAGACTGGTGTGTCAGTCAGTAGACTGGTATTATCACTCAGTGTTGCCAGTTGTTGAGAATGTAATGTGCTGTAGGATCCACTACATACGTCTGTTGCCTGGGTTGACGTACATGTAAGCGAGGTAGTTGAATTGTTCATACTCAATTTGCTTTATTAGTAGCGGACTGCGACGATACTATATAATATGATGTCATTCACAATTATCGGGCATGCCTAGCGCCATCCATGGATACGACGTGGCACCGCGTGCGCGAGTCATCATGGCTGTCGGATTCTGCCTTTCAAGCAAAATTTCGGCACCTTCCCCTTGCATAGTGACCCATCCAATTAATGTATCAATCAATTAATCAATGGGTTGCATAGTTGATGTGATGTTCTACTGGTGGTAGCAGGCCTACCGTATCTCACATTATACATGTGAGATACGGGTCCCTCGTACCCAGGGAACGAGATTCTCTGAAAACTATTATATATGTATGTATAATATATATATATATATATATATATATATATATATATATATATATATATATATATATATATATATATATATATATATATATGCATATTTCGTGTCATGTATGTGTGTGTGAGTGGATGGGTGTATGTGTTTGCGGGGGACGGGGAAGAGAGGTGCATCGTGCTCCAAACTGAACATCTACACAATGCCTGTCTGTCCAGGTGGAGGACTCCAAGTGGGTGCACTTCCCTGCCGTGACGGTGTGCAACCTCAGTCCGCTGGTGATGAGTCGTGCCCACAACACCCGCTGGCGGTCGGCGGTCATGGTCGGAAGCGATGGTGGGCGCACTTGCCGCTCGCCTGGCGCACTCTCAGCCACGTTCAAGAACTGTCGTGTTCGGGGGAGTCTATCTTTAATTTTGGCCCATCGGGGAAGACAACATGGAAGGAAACAATCTTTGAGAAGCATCGCTTGCCTGCTTCATACTTTAACCAGACTGGTCCATTTCTATTAATATGGGATTCCAAACCGGAGCAATTCATTATCTCCTGTGGGGTGTGGGTGGTGCAGGGTAGTTTTCAAGATGGAAGTTGGAATTAAACATCGCGACGATTCATACTGTGCTTTATCTAGGAAAAACGATTGAACTATATGCATGCTTTTAATTAAATTACAACATTTCATGATCTATAGGGAGTTGAACCAAAAATACCCACTGAAACAACAGCAATAATGGAACTAATCATGCCTTTCATATTGCCCTGTTATGTTCTTCTTCTTTAAAAACAAATCATATCTGTTCAAATTCGGTTCAATTCACGATTTGTTATCCGGCTCTTGATACTCGGACGAGTAATCGACCAGGGATCAAGCCTTACAGAAGCATTTAATGTTACTCGTGTCGGAGGGTAGCTTAGCTGATCTTTGTTTATATTCTGTTCCTGTCAATAAAGCATAGTCACAAAAGGAGCACTGCTTGTTACGGTGCTATGCCTAGAGAAGCATACCTACAGAACGATCAACGATGCAACAAGGCAGCATTTCAGAGAAATTGTTAGGATTGCACAATGGACATCTGATCTACAAATTGCATTCCCGTTTGCTGTGATGAAACGGAAACATGTTGAAAACTCGACGCAATGTAACTCTACAAGCGCTGCTGGTAATCACTCGTTTCAAGATCACGAAGCTTTTGGAGAGACCTCTAACAGTTTTTTTTGTGGTGAATTGTTTAATCTTAGATGAATTTAGCATCAATGTAGCTGATTCAATGCAATGATATTCCGCTTTTTTGTCACTACAGTACATTGTTGTCGTCACTTTAACAGGTTGTAGGGCACGTTCCGTATAGATTCTAGTTTAGTTGCGACATGCTCCATATATTTTAAGGTTAGTTTGATAAAAATGGACTGGCTGGGATTGGAATACACGAAGCAGGCCTCAATTAATTTCAATTAAAACAAATCCAACGTTATTCTAAGAAATAACAAAGTGACGATTAAAGCGCACTGGAATGGTAAAATGACGACAAATCTTAAATCAGCTAGATTGGTGGAAAGATTATGCAAAATCCAGAAGCTACCTGATAGGAATCTACTAGAGGTATTCGGAATAGCCTTAAAAAACGACTATCGAATCGCAAGAAAGTCTAAAATGCGAATCTGTTTGCCTGCATGCTTAAAGAACAAGATGAGGACGATGCAGCGACGGAGCCAACCAGCAGCGATGGAGACACGCAGCAGACCACCCAACTTCAAGAAAGTCGGTGGGTGACGGCACTCTACGACAGATGGCACTCATGATCTGTTAGCACCCAGCACTCATGGCACAGATCTCAGCGGTAGGTACTGATCGAACACCTTCGCGAGAGGGTGGGAATAGTTTGCAAGGTTGGTGTTCATTCTGCTTCGCTGTTCTTTTATCATCCAACGCTCCACTACGTCTGATTTCAACAGTCATGGGAGACGCATGTTGGGAAACGGGGCGAAGTATCCTCCCAAACTGAGTGAACATTGCGCAATTGTAGCATTGCATCGATACAAAAAACGATATAAAAGTCCTTTCGTTCTGCCCGTCCATCCAAAATCCGTGGCGACGCCCATGTCAACAACATTACAAATATCAGACACCTGGTGGCAATATCACTTAGGTGTAAATCCGGTCTTGAACTACAGCTCTTAGCTACATGACTTTAACTACAGTTCTTATGTGAGGGTGGAAGGCAGGGCAGAGGCTGACTGAAGTCATGGGACTGTAATCTTATTATAAACGGAAGGTCGATGCACTTGGAGGATTTGCGGGGCCATCCACAAATATAAGATGGTAGACTATGATAATGTTTACGTCGTACGTCGTCGGCGCCTGTGATAAAGGACATCATTACCTTCCATTTCATCATTTTTTTCAAATATAAAATCCATCTGCTCAATTGCTACGATTGGATGATAAAGTAACTGTTCAGCATTGTTCTTGCACTCGATGGTGTTGGCCTTCATTGTCGGTGTAAATCGTTCAGGAACAGAGAAAATGTCTTTCAACGGGTTTATTCTCTCTCCGATATGTATGACTGTAATACGCCTAAACACAGAAAGAGGCTTTGTATTTGGTACACTTTACATACACATACACTTTACATTTGGAGCCAATGTTAATGCCCGGAAGGACACAGATGGTTATCCAGCATTAAGAATGATGATGGCCCTAAAAAAGCTCGCCATGGTTTCTGGGCGCCAGTAGTGGACCCAGGGTTTCGCCAAAGGGGCGAGCATCTGAAGTTTCTGTGTCCACTGAACCTTAGCGTCCCTTCTCTCGTTGAGGGTGCCACTTTAAATTGTGCCCCGTGGAAGCTCATGGTCGAAGGCCGGAAAAGGAAGCAACGTGCAGTGACGTGCGGACCAAGGCAAACAAAGCGGAGTCCAGCTAAAGTATGACAGGTCGACGAGGCGCACTATCACCTAAGATTTTCCACGCCAAACTGCACCAACCCCAGGTAGCCTCCCACATCAAAACGCACTAATCCTGAATTAATTCCTTTATCAAAGTGCACCAATGCAGGATGATATTGTGCACCAAAATGTATCAGCCATAAGTGAATACACAAAGTTGCACCAAATGTGGATGATTTTTGGTCCCAATCACTACCTTGTCCCATCACACAATGGCCGTATACCAGAGCTACGCCCTTTCACAAAAAAACATGTATCGTCGGTGTAGATCAATAAATTATTTTCAGGTCATCCACGGATGAAGAAAACCCGAAAATACTTGGCAGATAAAAAAGCGTTTCTCCATCGGTTCACCCAGCCAGCAATAGAAAGTTGATGCTATGATCAGCCTGAGAAGGCCATGGGCCCCTTCCGATGACTCAGAGTCTTCTCCGTGGACCAGGGGTCTTTCACGTCTGCTCAGGAGCTCTCTCCCACTGGTGGATCCAGGGGTGGGTGCGAACAACCATCCAGGGGTGGGTGGGTACCCCCAAACTGTCCGATCCATGTAACAAACAGGCTTTTTTCTTCTCTCTCTCTCTCTCTCTCTCTCTCTCTCTCTCTCTCTCTCTCTCTCCCCGATCTAGGGTTTCTTTACGTCGCTCAGGGAGCCATTTTCTTCGGCAGAAGTCGTCTCCGTGTCTCTGGGGTCTATTTATCAGACCGAGGCACGCTCCGTCAGCTCTGTGCCACTCTCCGTCAGCGTGTGACGTCACAGCTGATCCTGGGGCCCGGACCGTCGGCTCAGGAGCCATCGTTAATGCTTTCTCCGTCAGGCCTGACGCTCCTCTTTCAAGATCTTGAGTCGCCTCCGTTAGGCCCGGGACCCCTTTTACGACCTGGTCCCTCCTATGTCGCCCAAGGGGCTCTTCACATTGGCTCTGGGTCCTCTTCGACAGCCGGGGGTTCTCTCCGGGGGCTAGAGGCCTATCTCCATCGTTTTAGGAGTCCTCTTCAGACCCTGGACCCTGGACCTATTCTGCCAGACAGGAGGCTATCTTTCAAAAGTTGGGCCTCTCCGTCAGGTTATAGCTTGAATCCTCTCCGTCGACCCTTTGTATCGTGTCGGATTCCTCTCCGATGGCCTGGGGTCCTCTCCGACGAGTAGGCAGTCTCTCCGTCGGCTCAGGGAACCTCTTTACTAGGCGGATCCCTCTCTGTCAGCCCGGGCCCTTGCAAAATTCATGACCCCTCTGTTAGCCTTGAGGATCTTCACGTTGGCTCGGCCCGGGGCCCTCAGCATCTGCCCGTGGGCATTCTCCGTCGCCTTGGAGGCCCTATTCATCGGCCCGAAGCTTCTTGATCAGCCCGGAACCCCTTTTGCCGGTCCAGGGGCCCTGGACATCCGCCCGGTGTTCTCACCGGTCGCCCGGAGGCTCCCTGGGCGCTCAATTTCATGTGTGCTTCGTCACAGTCTGTTGAAGCACAGGGTGTTCAACGGTCCCCTTGGGCCCCTTTGAGATCCAAGGGGTCATGACCCCACGACTTCCTTGGATCCGCCACAGGTGCACATTGACTGGAAGTATTAGTGTCATTGATTATTGAGCCTTGTATTGATTAACCCCGTCTTTGGATCATGGACTTTCGGGTCAGATTCTCGTACCTAGTCTCGTGCCCGATACGTGCCCATGTATAATCTCCAAACTAAGCTTCGCACGAAAACGAAAAGGTGTCGTCTGGAAGCGCTGGACGAGTATGATCCGAAACCACCCTAAAATTTTACCCATCCCCAAAGTGACGCCACTAGCGGGGTATATGTGATCACGACTGACATCATGTTTTGGCTCTGGGAATTTCATTTTGGGGAATTATTTAGCAAACCCCACCCCATTAAAAAATTATTTAGAATTAGAAAAGGGAAGCAAAATCGACTATGGCGTACAATTTTACACACCCAAACTTCAATATTTTAAGTTCATAAACTTACACAATTTTGAATCTTTAATATTCTTCAATTATTATTTTCTACATTGAGCGGACCGCAAAACGTTGTTTGAAGTCAACTGTCCTCCTAAAAATGCTTATTTTAGCTAGAATCTTCGATTTTAGCCATAATGGGTGAACATGCAAAACTAATACGTCATAAAAACGAACAAAAACAAACATTCCTCTGGTACGTTTCGTTGAATCCCTAAAGATAAGCAAACGCTGAATGTTTGATTCAAATATCTTTATCCGTTAAAGCATGACGACTGGATGAACTCTTTTGGAGGTGAACTCACTTGACCTTTAATAACTCGTTGACCGTAGATGACCTGACCTGAAAATTTACACACCGCATTCCAAATTGATGTAGGAAACGGTATGCAAAATTTCGGTGTTCTGCCCTGCGCTGCTTTTTTCACTATCCGTGGTAAACCTCAGGGTGAGGTAAAAAGCCCCCCGAGGCGGGACGGGCTAGGAGCGTTTTCAGGCGTGATAAGTGGAATACCTGTAAATATTTTACGATGCCCAGTGCTAAAGCTCCTAAGTGGTGCTTTTGCAGGTGTGCTTTTGCAAATCGCAGAATTGCCAAGCACCTCGAAGCAGTGCAACAGCCATCTGGCCCCAGCTGACAGATGCCGCTGCTGTGGCAGTAGGTTTCGCAGTACTTAAAGGCACTCCGGTGCAGTTTATCAGAGGTTTATGCCACTAACGCCCGTGCAATTGTCCTTTCCCTGGCGCAGTGCAGAGGGTGTATGTGCATTTGCGCATGGATGTACCCATTAGGGCTTGGAATAGTGTGATGTGAGCATTGGATACCCCATGCCTGCACCATATCTTAATCCAGAAACACTACCTCATCAAACACCACCTCATCAAACATCACCACATCAAACACCACCTCATCAAACACCACCTCATCAAACACCACCTCATCAAACGCCACCTCATCAAACACCACCTCATCAAACACCACCTCATCAAACACCACCTCATCAAACACCACCTCATCTCGGACTGCTCGTTCGCTATTAGCTGGTGTCTCCCCAGACTGATCTTGATGTTCCTCGAGCGAGCTTGGATAGGTTGTTAGCATATTTGTCCCATCTTCCTAGTTGCTCCTCAGCGATGCTTGTATGTATTTGAGCTGACCACTGGTCAAATTTCACCAATTTATTTTCTGTCGAGACAATTTATTGCTTCCAGACGTATGTTTCTCTCTAACTATTATCAGTGCAGCTTCCAACAATTTCGAAGTTCAAGGTTGATTGCCCTCACGGTAAACACATCTACCCTATATTTATAAGTAATGCAACACATATTTCGAATCAATGCCTTCATGATTTACAATGGTCACCTAGGTTGTGAATCATGAAAGCTACTTGTAGATACCTTATCCGTATTGAAAATGTGTGAATCTCAGTTTTCGTTCTTTCATGCACGTGTTTGGATCACGCTCGCAAAATGTAGTTGCAAGCATGCCAAATGTTATAATATGCTTTGATTATCTGAGATGTGCAGCAGCTATGCCGAGTTCCACGCTGGTTTGCAGTTGTGATGATGCTAAGAATTTAGCGATTTTGAAATGTTATTGTTTGTATGTTCTTGTAATATTGATTGTATCGTGCCAGTGCCTTCTGCTTGGATGCCGATGGGACTTTGGTAGGGTTACCGTGGTTGCCGCTGGGTTTCTCTGGAGCTCGATGTTGCCATACTGGGGTTCAATGAAGTCTCGGTTTGGTACCGTTGGGTTCTGCTTGAGTTCAGGTGCAGTGTCGATAGTGTCCCACTTGTTCTTGGCTAGGCCCCAATGCCACTTGCACGGTCAGCTAGAGGTACTGTTATACTTCTTGTCTGTGGTTAGTTGGTTGGTTATTTGAGTTTTAGGGCGCAATCGACCAGGTTTGGTCGTTTAGCGCCCAATACATACATACATACACTTCTTGTCTGTGTCCATAAATGGAAACATTACAAGTCTGATGTCTGTACCAACCGTATACCTCTTATGTAAACGACTCAGTCTGTTGGTGCTGTGGCCCATACTGTGGACACTGGAACAGCGTAGATGACTATATCTGAAAAGGGTGTCATCATCTGTCAACAAGCACGTGCTGCTGCAGGATGTAAAATGTATTGGGCAATCCTGGCTCATCAAACAGTGCTGACGTTTTTCTTGGTGTATCCTCAGCCGTCGGAAACGGGAGGTGGAGACGTCACCAGCAGCGACTGATGACCCGGCTTCACCCAGCACCACGTGGCCCCAGTCGACAACGACCGGGGGGACAATCGATGACTCCACGCTCAATACACTCACTTCGCCGACGTTCACTGAGACTATGAATCCCGAGATCACTACCGACGGATCTGGGATGGTTTACCTCACCACCGACGGATCTGGTACATCTTCCACCACCCCAGACGGATCTGGAGAAATTGAGACCACCACCGATGGATCTGG
Organism: Ashinkailepas kermadecensis; assembly: GCA_034440615.1. Taxonomy (NCBI): domain Eukaryota; kingdom Metazoa; phylum Arthropoda; class Thecostraca; family Neolepadidae; genus Ashinkailepas; species Ashinkailepas kermadecensis. The sequence goes on along the minus strand of JAOTOM010004048.1, from coordinate 98,353 downwards.
GACGGTTCAACTCACCACCAAGGGATCAGGGACGTTTTCCACCACCCCAGATGGATCTGGGGAAATTGAGACCACCACCGATGGATCTGGGACGGTTCAACTCACCACCAAGGGATCAGTGACGTTTTCCACCACCCCAGATGGATCTGGGGAAATTGAGACCACCATCGACGGATCTGGAATGGGTCAGCATACCACCGACGGATCCGATTCCACCACAATCATATCCACAGCCAGCGAGATGCTGTCGTCCACCGAGGACAGCTGGCTGTCTTCCGCCGAGGACAGCTGGCTGTCGTCCACGGCGATGACCAGCTATGGCGACGAGTCGGGCACCTATAGGTACGGTGATCTGTCCAGCAACACGCAGGAGCAGTTCTACAGCGCAACGCTCGACAACTTCACCACCGTGCTGGCCGCCATGCAGACCGTTGACGGTAGCGAGATCCCGGACGTGTTCACACCGTCTCAGGAGGAAATCCTCCAGGCGGGCATCAGAGGACCCGAGTTCATCACATCGTGCAGCTTTGACGGCGTCGCGTGCAATTACACGTGAGTTGTAGAGTGCAAGCTGCAGCTCTATGTCAACGAACTGCACTTGATTCAATAATAGGATGCCAATCGCTGAAATTTGGTGATTCAGATAGGACGCCGTCCCTATGCACACACATACACACACACATACACACACACACACACACATATATATATATATATATATATATATATATATATATACATAACGAATATCTTATATCAAATTATGGTGGATAAAGTAAAGTTGACATGGTTATACCAATGTAATATATATTAATAGGTGTTTAAGAGCGAAAAGTGTTTTTCGATACCATAAATTGTTTATTTTGAACAGTTCAAGCAAATCAACAGTTTCACTGTTAGAGCATCCTCGGGAGTGAAGAGATAAGGGAAAAGAAACAGCTTCACGTGAGCTCTGGTATGAGGATACCTGCAACGAAAGGCAGGTTACTAGGTAAGAACCAGCACGAAAATGTGACATAAACATACACGGCACAAACAGCCAGATGCTACACCATGTGTGGTGTGAGATCCGACACATGGTGTAGCAGCTGTTATTCCATATAGAAACTGTCATGTGAGTCATTGCAAAATAAACAATTTGTTGTATTGCTGCGTTGTATATTATTAAAGCATTGGTCGCTCTTATTATCTCTACATCTCAATGAGCGAATTCTTGGCGAATTTTAGACTGTCATGTCAATGTTAATTTCTGCGTATCGTGTTATATATGTATATATATATATATATATATATATATATATATATATATATATATATATATATATATATATATAGATACATATATATACATATATATATATATATATATATATATATATATATATATATATATATATATATATATATATATATATATATATATATATATATATATATATATATATATATGTATATAAACTGTTTGTAGCATGTAAACTGTTTAGGAAATGCCTTGAAGAGGACCTGTTCTTACACCAGTTTGTAACAGAACCAACTAGGCAGGGCTCATTCTTGGACCTTGTCTTCTCGGATTTAAGTGATTTAGTTCAAAACTTGACTGTAGGAGAAACTCTGGGAAGAAGTGACCATAACATAGTGAGATTCAAGGCACATGTAGCAGGGACAATCAAGGATAATTTGGCAAAGGTTCAAAATTTTAACAGGGCAGACTTTGACTGCATGAGAGCGGCTTTAAGTGCCATAAAATGGGAAGAAGAATTATCCGATTTAAATGCCTGTGAAATGTGGGAAAAGTTAAAATCTTACTTGACGGAAATTCAGATTAGACATGTCCCCCAAAAGCAAAGGCGCAAAAGAAGAGCAGGAAAGCCAGCATGACTTACACCAGATTTGACAAAAGCAATTAAGGCTAAGAAAGATGCATTTAGAGTATTTAAGGAAGCTTCAAATATAGTAAATCTAAGGTTGTATCAAAAAGCTAGAGACGCTGTGAAGCAGAAAACCAGAGCAGCAAAGCGAGCAAAAGAATTGGATTTGGCTAGGAACTGTAATGGGGACAGTAAAAAGTTCTTTAGTTTCTACAAGCTAAGTAAAGTTTCAAGCACAATTGGTCCACTGGAAGTAAATGGGATTATATTGAGTGAGGATGGTGAGATGGTTGAGGAATTGAGCAAGCAGTTTAAATCAGTGTTTACATTGGAGGATGTGACTAATCTGCCAACTGTGAACTACAGCTCAGCAACAGGTGATCAGTTACATGATGTTGATTTCATTGACAGTGATGTTGTTTTGAATTAAGTCAGGAAAATAAAGCCAAACAAGGCAGCAGGACCTGATGGAATTTATGCTAGGGTATTGCGGGAAGCTGAAAAAGAATGGGCAATTCCACTCAGTATAATATCTTGTGGATCAGTTTCACAAAATAAAATTCCAACCAATTGGAAAAGGGCAAATGTAGTTCCTATTTTCAAGAAAGGAGAAAGAGGGAAGGTTGAAAACTATAGGCCAGTAAGCCTCACATCACTAGTCTGCAAGGTACTTGAATCAATTATCAAGGATAAAATAGTTAGTTTTCTGGAAGCAAACAGAGTGATTCAAGATACTCAACATGGGTTTAGAAAAGGGCGATCGTGTCTCACAAATCTCTTGGACTTTTTGAATTTTGCTACAGAACAATTTGATAAGGGAAATCAGGTTGATGTAGCATATCTTGACTTTAGCAAGGCCTTTGACAAGGTACCTCATAAACGGTTAATGATGCAGCTTCAGGCCCATGGTATTGTGGGTAACATCCTAAAATGGAAAGGGTTGTGGCTTTCAGATAGACAGCAGAGAGTGATGCTAAATGGTACAAAATCATCATGGAAAAATGTTCTTAGTGGAGTCCCCCAGGGGTCAGTATTGGGTTTGTAAATAACATTGAAAGTGGCCTAAGCAGTAAGGTTTTGAAATTTGCAGATTATTTGAAGGTCTTTAGGGCAATAACAGGGCACAATGAGCAGGTTTTGCTGCAGAACGACTTAGACGAGCTTGTGAAGTGGTCCGAAAAATGGTAAATGAAATTTTATTTTGATAAGTGCAAAATCATGCATGTAGGTAGGCAGCATATCAAGGCTCCATACTTGATGGGTGGCCAAGTACTATCTGTGACTCAGCAGGAGAAGGTCTTAGGTGTTATTTTGAACACAAAATTGGGGGCTTCAGAACAGACCAAAGAAGCCAGGAAGAAGGCACTAAGAATGCTTGGGGCAATAAATAGGAATGTATCATACAAAAGTGAGTAAGTCATCAGGAAGCTTTATTGTGCATATGTCAGGCCACATCTGGAATATTGTGTCCAAGCTTGGTCCCCTAGTTATGAAAAAGATTGTTGGCTTTTGGAGAGAGTACAAAAGAAGGCAACAAAAATGGTGAATGGTATGGGCAACCTGGCATATGAGGAAAGATTGAAGAAATTCAATATGTTTTCACTTAGATATAGAAGGCTGAGAGGAAATCTCATCGAGGTCTTTAAATTTGTTCATGGTCAGGAACAGGGTTATCTCAGGGAACTGTTTGAATTTAACAGAAATGATGCAATTAGAGGTCATCAATTCAAAATTAAAGTTAATCACAGCAGGACAAGGTTAAGACAGTCCTTCTTCACCAACGGGGTAGTAGAACACTGGAACCAGCTGCCAGAAACCATTGTCAGTAGCAACACACTGAACATCTTTAAGAACAGCACAGACAATCATTATAAGAACAGTGGGCTTGTTTTTCTGTATTCCAGGGAGAGTTGATCAACACATTTGGTGGACAACTGGTTCAGTGTACAGCGTGCAACCAAGAGGGGCCCTTGTGGCTCATAGTTGCACTGATCTTTTATGTCTTTATATATATATATATATATATATATATATATATATATATATATATATATATATATATATATATATATATATATATATATATATATATATATATATATATATATATATATATATATATATATATATACACGCACACATATATTCGGGTTGTTAATGTAGAGCGGGCTGGCTGTCTTCTGCCTTAGTCTTAGGGCGCCAGGTTAGAGCCTGGAGTCGTCTTGTCTGTTGCCCCTCGTTGGGCGTGCTGTGTAGGTTGGGCTGGTGTTTGTGAAAAGTGAGAGTGTGCTTAGTGGCGTGCCAGACAATAGAGGGCATATGCGCCCTCTTTAAAGCGAGTGGGGTTTGCAAGCAAGTTTAAGGCAAGTGTACATTTGCGTTGAAGGAGTCTTACGTTATAGTGTATGTGGCGTCAATGTGTTCAAGATGTTTGGAAGGAGGATATCTGCCAGATGTTTAGAGTTTTAGTTTACTTTACTCCTCTGCAAGATAAGTTGTGGGTGGGGTGCGGGAGGGTTGACAAAAAAGCTGATTTCGTCAGGGTGCCGGCATTGGCCTACTCTTGCCGAAGAGTACCGAGGCATATTTACCGTGCGGGCAAGGAGGTAACACACCGCCTATCACGCCGGCTGCCGCGTGTTGGTTGCTACTAGCAACCTGTAGCAATTACTAGCAACTTGCTAGTAGTAGTTAGTAGCAGCATGCATTCATGCAGGTGTGTGTCAGGTTAGTATGGCGTTTTGCAGTTCCGCTCATCTACGTCCGTTGTACATCTGGGTAACTATATTACGCCGTGAATTCCAAGACAAATCGGCTCAACTACATCCGATGGCACCTCTGGGTAATCATTTTAGGCGACCTTAATTTTTAAAAGAAGTCAGCTGATCTACGTCCGACGGCACCGTTAGGTAGCCATCTATTTCGAGTGGGAAAGCGAATCGGCTCATGTTCGTCCGATGCCATTCGTACATGCATATTTAAGTTACTGCTATGAGTGGTTGCGTGGATATGCAGTGCGTTTTTAAGTGCGTGTTGGTGTTGTGGCGTCTAGAATGCTCCTGCTAGTATGGTGACGTACATGTAGCCAAATAGTAATTGGAGGAGTTCTGGGTGTTGAAGATGTTGGTTCTTGGACATGGAGAGTTCTGGGTGTTGGGTGTCGGATTCTGAAGGTGGAAAATTTATCCGGTAGACGTTTGGAAAGCCTAAAGCCTGGTGCTGATCACCACAATTTAGTTATCCATTTCCCTTACCGGGGCTAAAGGTAACCTATACCTCCGCTGGCTGGGGCCATCATTTACAGACGAAACCGGTGGCCGACGGGTCAAATGTCTGGTGCAGGTGATGAATCCATTGCCCCTCCATGACCCGGTGCACTGACATGCCAGTGATGATAAAGTGCAGCTCCCGCCGTCATGCAGATCTGGTGCACTGCGGCAGCTTCGTTCCGCGAGAGAGCGAGGGTACAGTTCAACAAGAGTAATTCAGCTGAACCACTGTTTCGATGCCACTGTTCTCAATCGACTGCCACGAATGCCCTTCCGATGTGACCGTCTCGATATGAATGCCCGAATGAATGCACCCTGCGCTTGTCGGGGCGGCATTTAAATGTCGCCACCCTCAAATGTACGTGATTCAGATGTACGTGTTTCAAGTGCACGTAAGCAAATGTACGTATGCATAAAAGTAAGCATGGAAAATGTACGTAAGCACATATGTGCCTTAGTACAAAAGTACATATGACAAATGTACTCATGGCAAATTTACGCAAGAGGAAATGTACGCAAGAGCAAAGGCACGTATGGCATATGTACCTAACCAAGTGTACGCAAACCCAAAGGTACGTATGTGTAAATATACGTACATAGGGTCATGCGTACATTTTTGTTTGCATACATTTGCGTTTACATACCTTTACGTTTGCGTACATTTGCTCTTACATACTTTTACGTTTATGTATATTTGTGCTTACGTACATCTGAACATACGTACATTTGCGTACATTTGCGCTTACGTGCACCTGCGCATATGTACAATTGCACATACGTATATTTGCGCATGTGTACATTTGGGCATACGTACTTTTGCGCATACGTACATTTGCGCATACGTATATCTGCGCATGCGCAGTTTTGCGCGTACGTACATTTGCGCTTAAGTTAGTTTTTCGCTTACGTACATTTGTCTTTACGTACATTTGCGCTTACGTACATTTGCGCATACGTACTTTTGCGCTTACGTACATTTGTCATACGTACATCTGCGCTTACGTGCAATGGACAAGTTTCATGGCGGGACAGACCTTTTTTTTCTCAAGTTTCACTGATGATTCGTAATTTTAAAGGCGATGGTGACATTCATTTATTTTTATTTTTTTTATCCCTAAATTACTTAAATATTTCAAAGAAGCGCCTCAGAATACCTCGCTTTGTGATTGGTCAAAACATATGTGACGTCATATCTGTAGAGTTTAGCGATGCTTGACTGACGCCCATTATATCTTCCATTTGGGATGCTCCCAGTTCGCAATAATCACGACAGTTTTAGCTTGGATCACATCCAATCGTTAGGGGAAAATGTATGGTAGAAAACGGCGCTATTATTCTTATGTGTGCCGAGGCATACAAATGCAACGGCAAGTAAGCCAGAAGCAATGTTCATCGGCCTCCCGACGGCCGAGAAGATTAGGACGTTGTCGAACGATTCTGCACGCCGATACAGTCCGCTGATCTCTGCCAGTGAGCTTGCTGCGACGAACATTTATGCATATGTACCGCTGGTAGACATGGGTACCAGTATTTTGATAGGCGTGGGCATGCCTAAGGATGAGGGGAGGCTGTAACGAGAGTACTTTCCTCAGAAGTGTCAACATTGAGGTTTTTCACATCAAGGTTCAGCTTGAAAACGGTGATTATATCATCCATTTTTGTGAAAACTCCCACAAAATAAAAGTATGCTTTTTACAAAGATGGGAACTGTGACTTGTTAGTATCTATCCTGTTCGAAACATGGATGTCCACAACCCTCTCATGTTAGCATTAAGTGAAGAGAATTTACATTTTTTAGCTGACTGCAGCATGCTGAAGATGGCAATGCATTTGGAAAATGTGTGCTTTACGGTGATTTTTGTATTCTTGGAAATTCTTTTTCCACCACAATGTTCATGACTGGTCAACATGATGTGACCACTCGTTCTCTGCAAATGCATACTCTTCAGTTGGCTGGCAAAATAACACCAAAATGGGCTTGGAGATGGGTAATATAGCAGAAAAAACAAACAAATTTTCAGGATAAAAACCTAACCAAGCCTTACATAGCGAAACCAAGCCGCTTTGCTTCATGCAGGTAAAATGTATGCAAAATTTGTCTCCTGAATACCTTAAAGCACAATAATGCAAGACTGCCATTATAATTTGCAAAAAACCTACAGAAACCCTACCCTAGAGTATACTTGTAATGCTTTTCTCAAGGTGAATGAAATTCCACAATATGCCTGACATTCCATGTAAAAATTAAGCCAGCAATTCTTGCCCTCCATCTAAAATCCATAGCAGTTCTAGCTAATGAATCACTTTAATTTTATATTTGGCAGTCATCCCTTTTCGTATTGTCTCCACAACATCAAAAATTTGGCAGCAGTTGCAGAGGGCATCCTACCCACTTTCCATCATCAAAATGATGCTTGAAGATGTTGGATGCCATTGGTCTACACCTGCTGATCACCGATTATGTTACTCTGCACCTACCTACCGACCTACATATTATTGATCACGTCAGCCTACACCTGCAGGTAACTGCAGGTCATGTCTGACCACACCTATTGATAATGGATTGCATTAACTGCTACACATGCACAATGCATATTTCCTGCAAGGAAGTTAATTAAAATTCGACAGCATGCCTGGCATGCCATGTAAAGGTCAACCTGAAAACATGTGCACCTTGTCTAACATCCATAGTATATAGCCAAATAATCCATGCAATTTGTCGTTTGATAGCAGTCCCTTTTTCAATATCTCCATGGCCATCATCAGTATATTCCAGTAATTGGACGAGGCAGGCATACCCACCCTGTTCCATCACAATACTGCTTGAAGGTATGGTATGACATCTGTACGCACCGCATTGCGCCGGATTTGAAACAAAAATGTTAGTTGCTGTATTACCACCAAAATAGATTACCTACGCTTCCAAGCATCATATTGTCGTAAAAATTGGTAACATCTCAGTATCAAGCCCTCGCCTAAGTATCCATGACGCGAGTCAGTTGAAAAACCTTGAATGGAATAATCCAACGTATGATTCCCTGGGCGTTTTGGACTTGGCCGCTTCGAGGCCCCACATATGTGACGTCACTGCTACGAGAAGGTTTTTAAAGCGATGGCAACCCCTAAGTGAAATTATTAAATTATGCTGTAAATACTTCTCCAATGATACAAATATTTCAGGTTTGTCTACGAAGTATTACTACTGTTTTTTTGCAACGAAAAACCCATTACGTGAAACTTGTCCATGGCCATACATTTTTCAAAAATATCCCCACCCATTAATAGGTAGGCAGTAGTGTCCTTCCATACCTGTGTGGCCTAACTACGTTAAATTTCAGGGATCAGAAGTAGGTCATGGTAAACAAGTCAAGGTAGGTCACACCACTCCCCGCTCTTGTTTCTTGCTGGACAGATCCCGCCACCAGATATTAGTAAAAGATGATTCTGAAGCCCTCTCAGACAAATAGCAAAGCTAGTGACGTCGTCGAGGGCTCCATACAAGACTGAGCAATGGGTGTTAATGGGGAAATAATATAAAATCCCTAATGTTGCGTATGCATCTCCTAAACTATTATTACACTAAGGAGAAAAGACAAACCAAGAAACAAGAAAAAGAAGGAAAAGAAAACACGATGCATGAGCGAAAATATCAGAATAAGACAAGCAGATTATCATGCTTGGCACATCATTATCACTGACGTTCATTGCAAAAGTTCACAATTTCTGTGAATGTATTGTCCGACGTGTTTTTTTCAAAAGCATTTTATTCCTAGTACATCTTCAATTCTATAGAAGTGAGAGCAGATTATTTTTTCCAGGCTTTTGGTGCTAAAAGGGTAATCAAAACATCCTATAAATTATCTCGGAAAAGGGTATTTGAAAGTGTTGTCTAACTCTGAGGCAATCTTGTTGATGAAGTTGAAACATATCAGAAAGAGGTGCTGGTAATGATTGATTTAGCAAATCTAGCATGATGTAAATACATTCTTCATCGATTATGTCCATAAACGTGAGAACTCTATGCTTGATAAACAATTCATTTGTATGGCTTCTTATCAACAATCCTAATAACAAGTTGCAGAAGCAACTTAATAATCTTGTCAAGCTTAGAGTGGTGCGTACTTCCTTACACAACAGCACAGTTATTTAGATATGGCAGGATTAAATAATTATACAGAAGGAGTAATTCACAAGTTCATAGAAAGTGCCTATATTTTTCTATAATTCCAATATTCCTGCTAGTTTTTGAAGAAATGGCATTGATATGACTTTTCCACGTCATGCCTTCATCGATAAATACACCTAAACATTTTATACAGCTGTGCCTTGTAATATTATAAGAATTTATTTTGATATGAAGGTCATGACATGGCTTCCTGAAAAATATTTGATAGCCAGTATTTTCACCATTGATAGATAATCTGTTGATATAAAACCATGCTGTGATTTTGGGTATTAACTCATCTACTTTAATTTGTAATTCAAAATGATCATTAGCGGTAATAGTTATGGCAGTATCATCTGTAAAGAAGTAAAAACTTGCCAAATTGGAAACATTGCAGAGATATAGAGGTATAGAAGAAATAGGAGAGGTCCAAGAATAGAGCCTTGAGGAACACCTATTGTGATATGTAATGGCTGGGAGAGTGTGTCATGTATCTTGGTTCTTTGAGATATATTTGAGAAGTATGAGTTCAGAAGTTTATGTAGACTTCCCCTAAAGCCAATAAAATACAATTGTTGTAACAAAATGTTGATGCTGACTGTGTCAAAGGCCTTTTTAAAATCCAGATACAAGGTACAAACTAATTTATTATTCACAAGGGATTTCGTTACTTCATTATGCATCAGAGCAATTGGCATGTACGTGCTATGATTTTTTGTGAACTCAAATTGCAATGGGTATGTTGAAAAAAAACTGTTGAATGTATTACGTATTTGTTGTTTTGCACAAGTAGCCCCAGAGTTATCGACGAAGCACGTTGGAGGAACTGTTTGTAATGCATTATTATTTATATTTCATTAAAATACTCTCATGTTTTTTTGCCATCACCTTTGCTGTCCTGCAATGCCGTCTTGTAATTTAATCGTTTTGCATCCCTAAGCACATTGCAAAGCCAGTTCCTATGCATTTTGTATTTATTTTCCTGGTGTAAAGTTGTATTCCAAATATATTTTGCATATCGCTTATTTTTTGTAGTTACTGAACACATAAGTGCAAGGATTACCGATGTTTTAATTGGATTCTTTCTTCTACTGGGTGTAAATGTTTTATATAATTTTGTAATGCCTGTTTCCTATGCCTTAATAAGTTTGTTGCATGCTTGATTCGCATCAGTTTCAACTTGAAAGGCTTCTATGTTGTTTATGAGGTGATCATTTAATTCACTGATTTTGTTCTTATCAAAGACTGTAACTGTATGTCTTGTTATAATTGAACTTTCAAATAATGACAGATGAAGACAAACTCGAAAATGATCTGATCAGTCAAGAAGGAGAATTCCTGAATTGCTAAAAACACTAATATTATTTATAAATATATTATCCAAAAGGGTATCGGAATCATTACAAATTCGGTTTGCTTTTGAGATGTTTGGGGAAAATCCATAAGAATTGAACATATTCATAACATTAAGTGTAGACATATCCGAATGGTATTTCAAAAGGTTGTAATTGAAGTCTCCTGCTATGACACATGCATATTTAGTGTTTTCCAATGAATCAAGTAATTTTTCCATGTAGTCCATAAATAAATTGTGGCCCAGACTTGGAGGTCTATACACTTGTCCTATTATGAGCCTTTCTGCTGTTGCACCCGACTTCATTTTAGTTTTCAGAAAACTTGTCTCGAAGTGATCACACTCAAGGTCTTTTCTTTCCCTAGCCTCATATTTATTACTTACATATATTGTTGTACCTCCACCCTCACCTTCTTTTCTACTAAATGCTACGAGATTATAATTTTTTTAGGCTAAATATTCATCATTCATTCATCATCTGCTTGCGTACATTTGGTTTGGGTGCATTTGTCCGTTTGCCCCTATTTTGCTTTTCTGAATGCCTCAATACAGGGCTTATTGGCAATGCTTCCCTATGACGCATTTTAAATTAATAAAACTAAAGTAGTAGCCATCCCTAGCCAGCGGTGAGATCCATCGGTAATTCGGTACCGTAAAATATAGCTGCAGTAGTAACCATGCCTAGCCCCCGGGGAAATCCATCGGAAATTCGGTAACGTGAAAAACTTTGGCAGTTTCTGCCCACCACATGGGCCATCGGTTGTGCCTTCCTACCCATTCTGATTCCACCAAAGGATCATTGAGTGGCCATTTGTGATTTGTAACCATCACCTGTCAATAAGCAAATAAGACATTCAAAACGACCCCGATGCTAACACGCAAGTACTGGAATACATGAAGTTCCTATGTTATTGTCGTGTACTTGACAGCTAAATTATATCTGATAAATACTATCGAAGTGCAGAAATGTTATGTGAGGCTCAATAGTACATATACAGCTCAAGTGCAATGCGCTAGGAAGCGGAGAGCACCAGGGTGCCTGGAAGGCGCGGGCGGCTCCGCCAGTGGCGGAAAAATACCGCTCCTGTTGCTTGCACGGATCGATCGATGCGTCAGCTATTATTTGGCAAGCTGAAAAGCATTGCAAAGGTTATTGTTTCGATGATAATGCGCTGCAATGTAGATAATTCTGGATTCTGGTCCGATCATTACCTTCCGACGACGGCAAATTATATGTCAATCCTTGTGAAACATATTTTGTAAATCGTCTTAGATGGTAAGCTTGGTGCGATGCTGCAAGAACCTCATGACCCAGACACATTAATTTTTTTTTTTTGCTGTGCTATAACCTACTGTGCTCCCTTTTCATTTGCTTGGATGTCTCATCGTCTCTGTATCTGTGTAATGGCTCGCTCATATGGTCGCCGTGCCCATTGGCCACGTGTGTGGCGTTGCCCAGATATGTCTCCCAGTCCAGCTTATGTGGTCGTCGTGCCCATTGGACATGTGTGTGGCGTTGGCCAGCTATGGCTCCCAGCCCCGCCACTGTTCAGAGCTTCCTGTTTCAGAGATTTCTTTCAGTGGCAAAATGGCGTATACGGAAATTGCTTCACGTTCAACTCCGTGTTCGGCGATATGGCTGCGTACACCCACACCTCGGGAGAAAAGTTGCTGACGTACATGAGAACTACCACACATTATGGAGCTCGGGTGAGCATGACTCAGGCACCAACTCCGGCAGCAGAAGTGCACCCAACAATTTGTTGGAGTGGAGGTATCTGAATGAGCGAAACTTCCCTTTTTGCTATTGATCGGGCAGTAGATTTCAAATTTCATGTTCAGAACGAAGTCCGTTTGAGAAAAAGTTGGTGAGTGGGAAGGAGGAGGGGATGGGGGTGGAGCTGGCCTTTATCTTTAAGATTCCGAAAACAAATACTTCGAACCCTAAGCGGACCGGACCCATTGACCCATTGACAAATACTTGAGTGCGTCTATGCCTTAGAGTGTACGTCTGGATTCAGGCACGACAGATCAATTAATCATTCGTTCAGTTTCATATCCAGTTTCCCCTTGAATCGCTCACTACCAGCATCAAGTATGGCAACCACATAAGTCGTGCTAAAAATGTTAGATATCTGGAGATGCAAGCAATTGCTTGCCGTCAAAACTGCCCAGCTACCTCATTCGAGGCCGAACCAGAAGACAGCGGAGGATGACTGTGATGACCCTACTGCGATCCTGTTGTCAATGTTCGGTCCATATCCACAGCACGGACAGAACCAGAAGACAGCGGAGGATGACTGTGATGACCCTGCTGCGATCCTGTTGTCAATGTTCGGTCCATATCCACAGCACGGACAGAACCAGAAGACAGCGGAGGATGACTGTGATGACCCTGTTGCGATCCTGTTGTCAATGTTCGGTCCATGTCCGCAGTACGGACAGAACCAGAAGACAGCGGAGGATGACTGTGATGACCCTGCTGCGATCCTGTTGTCAATGTTCGGTCCATGTCCGCAGTACGGACAGAACCAGAAGACAGCGGAGGATGACTGTGATGACCCTGCTGCGATCCTGTTGTCAATGTTCGGTCCATATCCACAGCACGGACAGAACCAGAAGACAGCGGAGGATGACTGTGATGACCCTGCTGCGATCCTGTTGTCAATGTTCGGTCCATGTCCGCAGTACGGATTGCGTCTGCTGCTGAACATCTCCACAGAGGAATACATCCAGTCAGTGAGTCCGACCAAAGGCATCCGGGTCGCCATCCACCATCCACGACAGGTGCCCTTCCCTGAAGACAACGGACTCAACGCGATGATCGGGACCAGGACCTCCATCAGTGCCAGTCGGGTGAATATTGCTCTCTTTCTGTCTTTTGTTCCATATTCCCCTTCTCCCTTTCTCTCCATCTCCCTCTCGCTCTCTCGCGTGCTCTCTCCCTCTATATAGATGTGTTCCACTATTTCCATCAATCGGTCTCTCCTTCCCACTCTTTCCTAGAGGTGAAAAAAGCGTCCAGCCTGTCACCTACAGAATATCGAACACCACTAGGCTGTCACATGTTGATGGCTCACAGTAAGACCCCGTACGCATGTGTGTGAGGGCGAAATATCGACGATGATGCTGAAGTGGAACAAAGAACAATGATTTAGTCTATATATGATCTTCAATTTAAATTCAATGACATCAAGCATGTCTGGTGCAAGAAACAATCAGACCATTGGGACAATGCAAAAAACTGATCATCATGCTCAAACATTGAGGTGAGTACACTTTGCAGTTTCATCATGTGCACATGTTGACTTACTTTGTCTTCTGCACTGGAACATGCATACAAAACAAATTCAAATAATTAATTAATATGTGAAATTACAACACACCCTTTAAGCTAATCTTGCTTCTTTTGGGTGTATCCATAAATATATTGGTATTATTGTGGTGTAATGTGCTCACAATATCTTTTACAAAAATGTTACTCCGCAAAGCAAAATAACAGGTTAGGCTAGCTTTTATTGTGCAAATGTGCTCATTTTATTTCATACAAAAATGGGCTATTTTTATCTGAAAAAAAGGTAAGGCCAGGTTATGTTTCTGAACATTGATATATTATTGAACACACATATTGTGACTACATTGAAGAAATAATTTAAAAGGAGGTAGGGTAAACCAGGCTAGGTTATGTTAGGTATACAAAATAATAGTACATTATTTTGCTTTCCAACTAAAAATAAGCATTTCTGATGGGAATCAGTGGTCAAATCATCTTCATCATGCTGATAAACATGACATGCTGTTCTCCAAATCCAATGACTCCTGGAAAATTAAATTTACCAATACAAATTGAATTCCCTTGTACTATAGCTCCAATATCAAGAACAGAGTGTCATAGGTCATATTTTGTATTGGCTTCAAGTAATTTATAACACTTTTGGCCAATGCAACAAGTCATGCTTATGACAAAACATGGGCCCTGATCCAAATAAATCAAACCCAAGGAAGTGACCAGATGAAATTATTAAAATACCAAAGGCTCATATTGGAAGAACCAAAACATTTGTTTCATGATAAGGATTTCACAAGTCTAGTGTGGCAAAATGCCTGAAATGATATGTTAGACTGAGAAATATTGTGCATATAATACTGCACCAAACAGTTTTATATGGCTGGGTAATTGCATAAGGTGTCATAGTATTTTTGCTTGTACATGAACAAAACACCCTCAAGATTGCCATATTTTGCAGACATGATGTTGGTTAGTAGAAATACATTCAGTCTTATCTGCACTTCCTGCAGCAATGTGCCATGATTGCCACCGGCCTCCTTCTCCAAAGGCAGTGTTTTTCAGCCGGATAGGTAAACCGGCATGCTTTGCCTTCATATGCCTATTCAACGATCTTGACTGGCCGTTCAATTTGCAACCAGGATAGCCACAACGCACCTTTTCTAGTGATGGTGGTGTCATATTAGCACTCACCCTTGGGCACTAACATCATATTAGGTAGATAAAACGATAAAACCAGCTTTGAAACAAACTGCGCCGGAAAACGGAACTGTTGCGTCGGATTCAATCTCTGGGCGGTGACAGGACACTGTCCCGTCCCCGTCTGCCAAGATTGCCGAAAGTGACGTCTGGTAACGGTTGAGGGCATCGACGATTGCAACAAAAGTATTCGTGATGGGTAAAATCCGACGGAACTGTGAGCATCACAAAGAGTGGGGCTATCCGCGCATGCAACTTTCTCCGCAAAATGTCATTCGACAGTGATGTGAAGAAAGTGGAAAGCGGAGCCTTTTTCACGGACTGAAACACGTGCAGCCCGTGTCACGATGACTGCGCCCGCACACTCTGCAGCCATTGATCGTCAATTGGAAACTTGTAGCCAGTACATGGGGCCATGATGTGAAAGTGACGGCATTTCGCCAAGTTTAGCCGTTTCCGAGAACCAGACCCAATCGTGAAAAACGCTAAAAAACGTCGCTTCCGCTTTCCACACCCCCCTCGCATGCGCGTGGTGCGTGACCCGGAAACGGTTGCTACGGCGATGTTGACAATTGTCGTGGCAACACTGAGGTGTTGGTTTGGTGTCGATCGGTCCATTGGTTGTCGAGATATGGCGGTCTGAATCGGGTCGATTGGGAGCGCTAAAATTGGTGATTTTCCGAACGCAAAATCTCAGTTTTACATGCTATTCCTATGGGCGACCGGTCATTCACCGGACACCCGTTCTCTCAGGACCCCAGTGACGCGCATGTGCAACACGTTGACCCGACCACAACGAAATTGTGCCCGACGGATAGCCAACATTTGGGGCTTTCACGTGATGTCAGCCATATCTCGTTACCTGTGATGTGAGCCGTGCCACACGCCACAAACTGCGCCGGAAAACGGAACTGTTGCGTCGGGCTCCATCTCTGGACGGGGACGGGACAGTTCGTAGGTGACAGGCTTACCACGGCAATGTTAAAACCTATGGACTTTACCACGAGTGGTAGAGTTTTTTCAGCCCCCCCCCCTGTCCCCTCGATCATAGCTACTAAATTGTTTCGGTACGCTTCTGATACATTTACTGAAACAAGATGAGTACGTATATGTCTGGATGGTTAGGAAATACAAATTGACTGGGTATGTTAAGAAGCAAAACGGCCTGATGATAAATAGAATCCATACTCAATGATAATACGGTACCGTAAGTTGTCACCATAACCGGATATATTTTTCAAATATCTGTCACCCACGCTCGTGGCCGAGTAGCCGGTTTTT
Organism: Ashinkailepas kermadecensis; assembly: GCA_034440615.1. Taxonomy (NCBI): domain Eukaryota; kingdom Metazoa; phylum Arthropoda; class Thecostraca; family Neolepadidae; genus Ashinkailepas; species Ashinkailepas kermadecensis. Next base: position 81,930 of record JAOTOM010004048.1, on the reverse strand, counting down.
TCACCTCTGCTCTTTCCCATCACTCGTCCCGTTTTCCACTAATACGCTGACTACAGTTCATGTTTCTAAATGTCAACCATAGTGCTATTTTCACCAAGTAACACATTCCATTTCAGATAAAGAATTTAATTGATATAAATTATACCTATCTGATAGGATTGAGCAGGTCTTGAATGGTGGAGTTTTGTCATAGATCACTGTTGATCGTGGGTCACCGTGCCACTGGGAACGTGGATCACTGTGCCACTGCTGATCGTGGATCAAAGTGCCACTGGGAACGCAGGTCACTGGCACTGGAAACGTGGGTCACTGTGCTACTGTTCATCGTGGATCACTGTACCATTGAGAACGTGTATCAATGTGTCACTGGGAACGTGTATCAATGTGCCACTGGGAAAGTGGATCACTGTGTCACTGGGAACGTGGATCACTGTGCCACTTGGAACGTGGATCACTGTGTCACTGGGAACGTGGATCACTGTGCCAATGGGAACGTGGCACAGCACCCTCAAGCAAACGCCTGAGGGCCGATTGCTTTCAACTTTTTTCCGCATGCTAATAAACCAACTACCAGGCTTTATGCAAGCCATCTGTGTCCTGCTTCGTCGACGGTGCTCATATGCTGCGAAGATGGTTTTAAAACGACCGAATAATCACACTAATCTTCTGCAGAGAGAGCTTAACAAACTGAATCGTTCATCGGCCTCTTGGGATTTGCCGTTTGACCCAGCCAACAGCAAGATATTCACATTGACACTGGTGCGCTCCACGACAACTGAAATTTACACGATAGCCAGCACAGCTATCGAACAAGTAGCCATGTTGCATGACTTGCGAGTTTTTAATGGCATGCATTAATATCCAATCATGGTAGCTATTATGCGAAAAGTAATCAGACCGTTTGGGCTTTTCATCAGATCACCTGAAGCAGGAAAGCACGGCAGATCACTGTCTGATTGTAGTAATTAGGCATACTAGTGTAATAAGACGACTACTGCGTAAATATGCCATCCCTCCTCATGTTCTATGGTGCTGATTGGGTTGGTACTGCAAATGGATGTACAATTGGCGTAAAAATAACTTAGCAGCCTAGGTTGGGCCGGAATGTCCTGGCACTTGAATGCCTTGTATGGGCATACTGTTCCGCACCACAGGTAGGTGTGCACTTCAGACTACACATCAGGTGAGCCCATGTATATATTCAGTTCAGAGTGCATATCAGGCGGATCTATTCATATGTGCACTTCAGACTACATATCGGGAGGGCCTATGTATATGTGCAGTTCAGACGACATATCAGCAGGTGGATCTATATATATATATATATATATATATATATATATATATATATATATATATATATATATATATATATATATATATATATATATATATTAGGGTCATCCTTAACATTTAAAGTCGGAAAATCTAAGCTCCAACCCCCGGAATTCATTGGAATAGTCGAGAAAACTCACATGGTTAACTTTTTTTTTCAATCGGGCAACATTTACCTCTCCCTCATCGACCTTGAAGTTTCACCCTGAGGATCCCCGAGATACGCTTTTTATCTGGGAATAAATAGAGCGTATAAGGAAAATGAATAAAAACAACAATCCTTGAAAACAAATTTTTGTGCCATTTACTCCCAAAATGTTAGTTTATAACACACAACATACAGTGTTTTATAAATGGTTACCTCATTACACAGTTAAATCTTGAAATCTTAAGCAAAATGTCTTTCTACCTCAAATACATAGTTTGTAGCGGTTGTAGTCCAACGTAAATCAAGTGTAACTGCACTATATTTTAACACAACACGGAAGTATCATTTTGGTTCACCACGGTCTTCTTCCTGGAGCCCGGGAACTCCGCGCGATGACGGGAGACAACTTGGAGGAGAAATTGCAGTTGTTCATCATCCTGAGTTAGCCTTCGGTTATATTCCTGGATACGGGCAACTCCTCGCTCCGCGTGGTCGTTGATGACTGCTATCTCCTGCACGAAGGCCGCCGCTGTCCGGAAGTCTTCCTGCTCTAGCTAGGTCGCGGGATCGGCGTCGAGGAAGGCGTCTTCCAGGCGCAGCTTCTGGAAGAACCGTCGCGTGTTGGTTGATGCCATGTCTTGCAGTTGGAGTCCTGAGACGTCTTGGCTGGACAGCTTTGGGCGCTTCGCTGGAGATTCATCTCCCACCGTGGTGTGAAGTGAGGTGAGTATTTGCCTCTTATCCTCCACCGTGACCAGGGGGTCAAAGAGCGCCAGAGCGACAAGCTTCTCCGAGAGGTACCACAGGTGCCCTTGCAGCTTGGTCAGAGCTGCCTTGCCCACGTCCCGGTTGACGTCCATGTAGGTCGTCAAATCCTTCAGCAGTTGCAGGTCGTGTCGAGGGGCAGCTGCGGCCTCCGGAGCCAGTGTCCAGGCTTTCGCGTCAGGTGACTGACGAAGACGGCGATTTCCCGCAGGCCCTTCTCCTCCCTCGCTGTGAGCTTGAATTGGCTCCGGAACATCCACACCTTCAGTGCGTAGATGGCTTTGGACATCCACCTTGCGTGGTGCATGGGTCCGGGGGCTAGGAACCTTACTCCTCGTGGGGGGGGGGGGGGGGGACCTGGCCGAGGAAGATCACAGTAAATTCCAGCAGCTCCCGGTAGTCGTCTCGAAGGCCCTTGTGGTTGATGAGGTTGCTCTGGAACCAGTCCTTGTCCACATGGTCTAGCAGAGGACGCACATGGGGGTGGGAATCACCGGACTCGAACTGACTCCGGTCGACGGACTTCCAGTGATCTTGGAATCGCCTGAACATGATCACTGTCGGACCTGACGTGGGGCCGATGCACATCGTGAAAGCCGCAGCGAGGAGCAGCTCAAGGACATGATGGCGGCACGCAAAGTACAGGAGATATTTCTTGAGCTGCTGTTCGGTCAAGACACAAGCCCCGTTGTTCAGGCCAGTGTTGGAGGATGTCGTGTCAAACGACATCCCACCGATGCGCTCAGTAAAGTCCCAGTCTTCGAGTGCCCCGACAACTGCTTTGGCCATCTTAGAGCCCGTTCCGTTCGACAGCTTGGGGACGTTGAGGAGCTGCACCGTTCCATAGCCTGAGATCAGAATGGGAAGTCGATCGACGGTCTCCTTGGTCGTTGCGTCTTGCATCAATTTCCCATCACAATGAACAATGAGCGTGCAGCCCCCCCCCCGTAGCTTCTCCTTGAGTGCCACACGAGCATCCGTCCGGTGTTTCCGCCGATGCCGCCGGATTGAGCTGCGGTTGATGTTCATCTCGGAGACGTCATGGCCGAGCGAGTGGGCTGCCGCCGACAGGACATAGACTGCTCCCCGGTCGCTAAGCTTGGTCCTGTCCAGAGACGCTGCCACACGTGGCGTGATCACGTTTGTCATAGCCCTCCTGGAGCGCTTTGGAGGTTTCGCTTCTCCGTCTCCGTTCCCCTCCTCAGTGGTCTCATCTGCAGAGGTGGACGACGATTCCAATTCCACTGGGGTCATGGACGTGCTGGCTTCATCCTCCGCGAGCTGCCTCTGTCGCTCCTGTTGCTCACGGCGTTGAGCGGCGCGGACCTCCACGGCAGTTAGCCGTGTGTCGACAGATCCCAGCTTTCCACGGCGACCGGGTTCGCGCTGAGCTAGCAGAAATGCCTTATCCTCCTCATTCGTGAGGACGTCCAGGGCATTGGCGGCGGCAACATCGAAGAGATTCTTCGTCCGCTTCTTGAAAGCTTTCTCACGCACCGCTTGAGAGCCAGCTCGCCGCTTGTTCCGCTTGACGTTTCCAAACTCTTTATGAAGTTTTTCAATCTTTGCCAGGATGGTGTCCTTTCGCTGTAATGGGATTCTGGCCTTCAACCAGAGCTCAAGGACAATTTCCATGACATCGTTGGCCGCCTCCCGCACAGACTTCCTGTCGACCTCGATTCGGTATATCAACAGTCCCAGCACTTCTTCCGAGGGAAGTTGAGACCCGGCAATGTTTTCCAACGGAGCAATCAAATAGCGACGGTTCGCTGCTGCCATGCTTGATAGATTGATGACTCAACCAGGTTCAAATTTACCCCCTAACGAAGGACCACCCTACTCAACCCGAAACAAAAATTGTTAGGGGGCGGTGATAAGAACGAGTAATACACATCACACATTGCACAAACACACAGATCGACGTATCACATCAAAATAGACGATTGGACATTACAAGAGCGTTTCAAAGTTCAGCACAGGTCGATACGTCGTCGTTCTAATATCAGCCGCCACGAGAAACTGAGGATAAACTTCAAGGTCGATGAGGGAGGGGTAAATGTTGTTGGAATTTGAAAAAAAAATCACCAGGAGAGTTTTCTCGACTATTCCAACGAATTCCAGGGGTTGTAAATTAGAGTAAATGAATTCGAAAATGTACCCCCTAACGAAGGACCACCCTAATATATATATATATATATATATATAGATATATATATATATATATATATATATATATATATATATATATGTATGTATATATATATATATATATATGTTCAGTTTAGACTACATATCAGGCGAGTCAGTGCATATGTGTAGTTCAGACTACATGCCAGGCGGGTCTATTTATATGTGCAGTTCAGACTACATATCAGGCGGGTGTATGCATATGTTCAGTTCTGACTACATATCAGACGGATATGTGCATATGTTCAGCTCAGACTACATATCAGAAGGGTCTATATATATGTGCAGTGCAGACTACATATCAGGCGGATCTATGTATATGTGCATTTCAGACTACAATCAGGCGAGTCTATGTATGTGTGCAGTTCAGACTACATATCAGGCTAATCTATGTATATGTGCAGTTCAGATTACATATCAGGCGGTTTCATTGCACGGTCCCACGCGATACGATATTCCAAGGTTTGGCAGAGCGAGCGATTTGATTAGGTTAAGCATGACTGCCAAAACAAGTTTGGTCATGTAAATCCTTTTCGGAGTTTGGCGAAGTGTTCTGAACCTTGCATCATCACCTTAATGCTGTCAAAGTACCAACATTTAAAATACCTCTAAATGCTTGGAAAGTCAAAGATAATTGACCGTGATCAGTCCAATTTTAAGATGATTACGCATCTTTAGTCGTACTTGTGTATATCAATTATATTTATTGATGCAATTAACATAACATTACACATCGATTATATAATGTTGGGAGACAGCCACTTCATCGACGGTGATCTGAGGACAGAACACGTCCAACATGTGGCCGTGCTAGCTGAGCCTAGCCAGTGCTATCCAATAATGCAAAGTTCAAATAGATGATGGCGAACTGGCGATGAGAGCCTACTCTGACCTGAAATAAGTTATTTATCTGGCTTGCATGGTATTTACCATGGCAACAACGTGCCTCATTACTACTACGAAGCTGAATATGTCGGTCGTCACTGTGCTAGACACGCATCGTTGCATCCGTGTTGCGTGCGGCCATCGCAAACGTGCACCGAAGTCTAGCATGCTAATGCATTCATGAAATGCCTTCATCCTGCTCTGATCTCACTTTCTGTTACCTGTTGCCTGGCCTCACTGCTCTGATTTAGAAGCAATACACCTCACCCGGCCGAAGGTTCAGAAAGATTGCTGAGTAGCCATATTATTACAAAGGCAATGCCTGTTGGAGTCCTTCCGGTGGTGTGTGGCAAGGATAGTTTCCAAAACACGTCTGTTAGAAAACGTTAGTTCGAGTTTGCTCCTGTCCGAGTGTCGGTCAATACATTTAACCTCTCGGCCACACAACGATACGTGGTGGCGTATTCATGGCATGATATTACGCTACATTAAAGTAGTTGTTTTAGGGGTTGAAACAAAGCGATATGTGTGTGCCTTAATTGTTCTGAATATCTCAATTGTGCTCTCCGAATACCCTAAATCACTACGATGCCAAACGGTCCTCTAGAAGTATTAATCGGCTGAGATTATGTTTCGGAGTGCCCCAAAATTCACCCTTCCACCAAACGACTTGAGTGAGTGGCAACGCAAGCACATCAGCCATCTCAATTATTATTTCACGCCAGAAAATGGAAACTTAAGCTACCTTTCAAAGCAATATGTGCATTTGCGTTCCTGCGTACCATTTGGCTAAATTTGCGGTTCCTTCGCCCCGGAAATAGAGTAAAACGCGCAGAATGTGAAAGTCCTGGTCCAATGTTCATTACGTACAGTGGTACCCCTTCGTATATGGCTGCTTATCCACCACGTTCACTTCGTAAATATTCGTTTTCATTAAGGTTTCAGGGCACATTTGGAAGGGCCAGTTTCGTAGGACACGCTTGGTAGGACAGGTAAAACTAATTACGAATTGGCAGTATCAGGAGGAAAACTGTTGGATACTACGATGTTCGACAGCACCTACCTGCCTTGACAAGACATAGACAGCACCTGGCAGTGCTGGTGGTGGTAATCACTGAATAAGTCTGACACCCGCTGCCATATCTTGTCCAGTTCCAAAAGTTAGATGATGTACTTCACTAACATGATCACTGTAATTTATTCATGTACTTCACTCCTTTCTTCGCGAAGCCGATTGCGCCGAGCTGCCCGACGGAGCAGTCGGGCGGGCGGCCCGGTTCCGGTAACTGGAACAGGTAACTGACTAGATAAAGTGCTGCTATATAGGTGACCTGAGGTCAAAAATCAGGTCTAGCATCTGTATTGCATCATTAGTAATGTCCAACACATCATTGATGCCCATTTTGGAGCATTTAACACAATCACAGCGATCCATAACAATGACAAGCCAAGCCACGCAAAACAATACAAAAATTTCTAATGTGGCCTCATTTGACCTTGGAGATATTGACCTAAGGTCATGAAATTTGCGCACAATAGAGTTCACTGCCGTACCCATCCACCCTGCGAATTTCGTTCCTCTAGCTCTAATAGGAGCCGAGATCTTAGGGGGGGGGGGGGGCGGAATCCGTCCCCCACCCTCCAATGCGCGTAATTTTCAGAGGCCCTCCAGGGCGCGTGTGAAAGGTATCCTGAAAACTTCGTAATACGGACGCTACCCGCTGCGAAACGGCTGCTGCCTGCTGCGAAACGGCTGCCACCGGCTGCGAAACGGCTGCTGCCTGCTGCGAAACGGCTGCTACCGGCTGCGCCGTAATTGCTCGTTCACCATTTCGGTACACCATGAGAACATATGTTGGCGAGAGAAGCAGATGACAATTGGATGGTTGAAGCTCACGTGGCAATTGTACAGTGTTTGTCTCAAATAAAAGGGTGGTAATAGGCAAACGACAGGGTGCCGAAAATCAGTACCAATCACATAATAATGCGAAGACATTTTATTCCCTCTCCTCTCAATATCATTATTTACCCTTGTCCAACTTCTGATCTCATAGAATTTAGAAAGTAACTTCGTTTCCTAAATTAACAGAAAAACGTGCATTCCATACAGGGCACCCAATTATTTCAGGTAAGTATTCAAACACCATTGTCCACTGCTACTAAAATATATCAAGTCAAACTTGCTACACTGCCACATTTTGATTTGCACTTTTGAACAGGTCATTTCCTTCCTGACCAAACTGATTTTAGGATCATATTTTACAGATATGACATGGGTCCCTGCATTGTGGTACCCCAATGAATGGAACACTGAGATCAATGCATGCTTCATCCCATCCAATTAGCTTTAGGAAGCGTACCTGTGCCCTATTCTAGAAGCAGTGATGATAAACTTCGCCAGCATTTTTTATATGTGGGAGATGGCTTTAAGTTCCAGATGTCTAGATGGAACACTGCCTGGCCAGTGATCGGTTGTCTCCGACTGAGCTGAGCGGCACTGTCTGACCAGTGACCAGTTGTCTCTGGGCGCCAGTCGGAAGTGCATCGTGTGAAGAAGCCGTACGGAAACTGCGTGGACGACGTGGCCTGGAACGCCAAGTGGACAGGAGCTTACACCACCCAGGTGAGACCGGTCATCGGTCGACGCTAACTTACACCACCCAGGTGAGACCGGCCATCTGTGGACGCTAACTTCGTGCAACATTCTTAAATATTGCAAGCGAAGGTGAAGTCCAAGCGCATCTACTCTCGTGCATTTACAAGAATGATTCATATGAGCGACCTCACCCGATCCGAATCGACACGGTCGTACCAGGCCCGGCCATACCATTCGGTTTCAAACCTATTTTCCGTCAAGGTGTAATCTTGCTTTCTTCACCGGTTTTTGCTTATGTATCCTAAGTTTTAACTCCGTTGTATTAGTGGGCTTTCTGTCTGAGTCATTACTGCCGGTAAGCCCACAGCAAGAAAAAAAAAAAGAAAAAAAAAAAAAAAAAAAAAATATATATATATATATATATATATATATATATATATATATATATATATATATATATATATATATATATATATATATATATATATCAGTCTGTGGATATCCGTTTCGTGGTAGAATGTCGGCCATGATTAAAAAGTAGGACAGTGCAGTCGAGAAGCCGGGAGTGGTAATTATTTCCTGCGGGTGATAGTTTGAGGGTGCAAAATAGTCACATGATTGGTGCACTTTAGCAAGAATAAATGAAATGTGTTGCATGATGCACAAAAGAACGCCGGAGGTCGTTGGCGAACTGAATATTCACCATAATTCCATTGGATATAACTTGATCAGAATTTAAATTACTCAGGTGGCACCATATGAATACCAAGTGTGTCCGTTGGGGCGACGCTTTTGATTCCACTCTCGCCAGGCTGAATTCAGAGTGCCTTGTCCCGGACAGGGGTGGGGTTAATGAGATTCCCAACTACCACAATACAAATTTACACGTCAAGAAAACAAAAAATACCGTTGGAAATTCCTCGAAAACATGACCTCGGAGGCACGTTGCATCATTTGTAGCGCTACGTCAAATTTTGAAGCTACCAGAGACCATCGTCTCTTATAATGTCCACAAAAATGACAGTCGTTGATAAAATTAAAGCAAGATAACAAAATTAAACCAGGTCTGATTAGGAAATACGTTTTGGTTCAATACACCTCTGCTATATTGCATTCCCCACTAAAAAGACAAAAAAACAACAACAACAATACAACAGTATGTCACTGAGTGCGCCCTGATTCCAAGTTCCAAGTTCCAGCACTGAGTTCTTTTCAAGTTTGTCTTCCTTTCCAAGTTTGTCATGTGCAAGTAACGGGCGACTACTTGAAATCTGGACGTTTTTGTTAAGCGTGTATATCTCAGATCAGAATAGGAGTTGGATAAACCTTCCAATATTTGGTCCGAGCTAATGTAGATGTCTATACTCTTGCCTATTTTGGTTTTGTTTGGGATTAATTAATTGATTCCACTGTGTAAAATGGCGACTCTGTCATATCGGGAAGTTCGCGAGCTGACCGATGATGTTATCGAAAAACATACGGATACGTGAACGTCATGCATTCATAACCATTAC
>JAOTOM010004048.1:0-67500 GCA_034440615.1 Ashinkailepas kermadecensis | reverse complement strand
GGTAGCTACGTTATGCTGCCAACAGGGGAGGCATCCATATTGCCCGAAATATGGAACCCAGGCTTTTCCGGGTTCCGGGAAAGCCCGGGTTCCGGTGTGATTTTTCGGGTTCCCAGTCCCATATTTGTGAGCCCCGCGATTTTTGGAAGCATTCCACGCAATTTTTGAGGCTCCAAATGGATGTTCCAGGCCTGGGTGTTTTCAGAATCGATGCTTATTTTGTGAGATCCCGATTTTATTTATATTCGGGTCCCGATGCGATATTTGTGACCACACGCCATTTAATTCGGACCCCAATGAGTGTATATATTTGGTGCCCCGGCGTTAATTTTTTGGGTATACAAATTTTCACGCGAATTTTGTGGGGCACCAGCGCGAGTTGTAAGGACCTAACGCTATTTGTGGGCCCCAGTGAGAGTCCCCGAGGCTTCGCTGCGCTTCGCTGGTGTCTCGATGCGATTATTTGGAGTGAAGATGAAATATTCTGTGGCCGATTGGGAATCTTGGATAGCTCCTGTACGACTTTTCGGTCCCTTGCGAAAGTTCTCCAGGTCTGCTGTATTTATTTGCTGTCCGGATGTGAATTGTGGGGTCCATGCGCGAATTATGGGCCGCAGCGGAATTTTTGGGCCCCCAACGTGAAGATTATTTGGAGTGAAGATGAAATATTGTGTGGCCCATTGGGAATCTTGGATAGCTCCTGTACGACTTTTCGGTCCCTTGCGAAAGTTCTCCAGGTCTGCTGTATTTATTTGCTGTCCGGATGTGAATTGTGGGGTCCATGCGCGAATTATGGGCCGCAGCGGAATTTTTGGGCCCCCAACTCAATTTTTGGTAACCAAGCACGAGTCCTCGGAGCCCGTTGTGCTTAGCTAGGGCCCCGACGCTACTTTCGGGAAGTCCCGACGGGAAATTGGTGGCCCCAACGTGATTTTCTGGGAGCACCGGCAGGAATTTTTGGGTCCAGCACGATTCTTGAGACCCCAACTCTCAGGGGGCACTTGCTCCATTTGCCATCTTCCACACGCCACCGCCGGCGAGCCGTGACACTCAACGACGGCTTTTCCCCCAAAAAAATATAATCGCATGGCGCGGTCAATTTCTGTTCTAGAAAATGAAATCAGCGCACAGAAATGCATTAAAAACGAACACTGGAAAAAAAACTTTTCAACAAAAGCTGAAGACCCTACATGGGCAGCCATAGCATGTATCGGTGATCGTTAAGGAAGACGAAAATGCCAATCCAGCTTGTGACAACGGAAACAATGGGATCGTAAAGTTTTTTCATTTTCACTATTTAAGATACACGTATGCAGTGGCGTATCTCCTTAAGGGGGGCATTCCTACATGCTGTAGTTGCAGAAATACCATGCGACATAATATCATGTGATATTATATTAATAGTGCGAAGTGATGCACTATGTCGTATGTAAGATATGATGCTAATCGAAATGACCCACAATGCTTCTTTTTGCTCTTACTTTATCACTGTTGCATATCGTGTCAAAATGTGTTTTGATATTACTACGCTTCATTGTCGGTATTAAAACAAGGATGGGTATCATGATGGCCAGAAGCATCACACTCCAACTCAACACATATTTGCATGAGTATCATTAATGTCATTCCAGGCATTAAAAAAAAACGGAATCTGACAAACATTACACTTGCATGTCAACTATATAATGACCACCTTACCCGTAGATGTGTGCGTTGCACGAATGCGGCTGGACTTTCTGCACAACGTTGAACCATGCTCCTGCCCACCATCGTGCCGGTAAGTATTCCCCCTCCCCTTCCTTGCCCCCCCGCTGTTGGCTAGCGCCATGCTGGCCAGCGCCGCTCGGAACCAACAGTGCCTTCCGCCGTGTGGAAGTTAGAGCATAACATGGATTGACATTTTCGAATCCGGTCCAATCCGTATCCGTATGAACCAACCCAATCCGTTATCCATATCCGTACCAGAAAGATATATCCATCCGTTATGCAGTCCGCTAAAAAATGTACAATAGTTAAAACCTAACCGGTTGCAGTATTAAGTACCATGTAGATCATCAGTATTATACAATATTTTAGCTAACAAGACAAAGAAGAAACACTAGGTTTCGTGTGAAATGTGGAGTGCAATTTTCATTAGCAGCACCAAAGCATCTCATTTTCACTCCAGATCATATGTACAGGCTCGGCAGTCCTCTAACCTAATCAGGGCATGAGCACGAACAATGCACACAAGAAGCATGACAACTACCAAGGAATCAAATAAGATAAATGTAACATCAGCTCAAAATACAATATTAAAAATATCCACTCTTCATTTCCAAATGAGTGCCACTATCCTGAATAACATAGGTAATTTACGAAAACTAAACCTAGGCAGCCACCAGGCTCTGTGCACTAAAACACAAATGTGTTATGCCATACTTGCACCTATTTCACAAAAGCATAAATAACATCCATCACCTGCACGATAGTAGTTTGTTTTACTTCAAGGTGATATTGACATTGATGGGCGCTAACTGACCAAACTTGATCGATGTGCCCTAAAACTCAGATAACCAACCGACATGCGTATGTATGCCTTGCATTACCCATCTAGGCACCTAGCTGGTAAGTGGCACATTCACTGAAGCACAGCCATACCTTGAGGTAGGTATGTAGGTGCCTTGGCAGTAGGTACCTACCTCACACATGCACAACTTACCACTATTTTTGACAATGCTCTTATTCCCTCTTAACCAGCACATCCCTGGGCATTACTCATTACACCTATAATCCAGGACTTCTCCTGTTTATCGAACTCGCATTTAGTTTCTGCTAGGCCGTAATTGCCCTGCTTAAATTAATATTTCCAATGAAGTTCCATGACGTTCCTCACTGCGCGCAACGACAATGTTTGATTTGCCTCAGACTGCTTCGAATTTGACTAGACTGCGCCATTTTTCATCCGTGAAAGCATTTTTTTCCGATTTACTTTCAGTGAGCAAAGACAGAAGAAAAAAACATTGATACTGTTCACGGAATATTGCTGTGTAGCATCATTGCTTGCATACTCGTTTTGGTGATGGTGATTTCCGATTCTCTCATCTGGATCCCTGAGCCCCACACGCTCCGCCTCCCCTGGTCATTGGAGATATATGGACTGCATGCAATGTGATGATGACTGGAAATTGAGAGAACAATGGAATGAATCCAGCTCAAGCTACTTCTGCTTCTGCTTGACTTTATCCAAGGTTGCCTGCGATAATGAACATGACAAGGTGCCAATTAGTGGCGTCACCTTTTAGCATACAATGGATCATTCCAGCGGAAAAAAACTGTCGCCACATGCGCCGACGTCAGCTAGCCTGTCGGAAACCACATATGCGTACCTTGCAGCAGGGAAAAGGCTGGGATGTATGCGATGAGGCTCAGTGGGATCCAGTGACAAGGGAGGAGCCAGGAATTCTTATCGGGGGGGGGCACATTTCCACGGAGAAGCGCCTTTGGTGGAAAACATTCGTTGAGCGGGAGAGGGGATGCACTCGAGTCTCCCTGAAAGGGTGTCATCTCCGGCCGGAGGGGCACCACCTTTTCATGGGGGACAGCTGCCCCAGTGCCCCCTGTATTCGCCCCTGTCCGGTGGCAGGTTGATGGAAAAACATGACTAATTTTAATCATATGACAGTAGTTGAGCTGAACCACGAGCTCATCAATAGAAATTTCAGTGCCTGGGAGTAAAGCTGCAAAGCTGAGAAGGTACTCACCCTCTCAGCTTCCCACTATCCAATACTCCGCATTCAGTAGCGGGGCAGCTAGACAAGTAGCACCATCTTGGCGTTAAGTGAAGTCGTGGAAAACTAAAAAAAAACATTAAAGTGAGGAAGTGGAACATGACGAAATGACAAATCTTCGAATATATATTCGAAATATCCGAATATATATACATATATATATATATATATATATCTCTCTTCTAATCAGAGGCAGATACAGGGCAGTGGTGCAGTGGGTGGGGGAGAAGTGGAGGCGTGTATCCCTCAACCTGGAAAGGTGGCTCCCCTCCAGGAAGGCTCGAGTGCACCCCCCACATTCCGCTCCAGGGATTTATCAGCCAAAGGATCCCTCTCGGAGGAAAAGACGAAAATGCACCACTTCAGTTTGTTTGAATGCACCTCTTCCCCTTTTCAACGATTTCTTGCCGAATGCGTCGTTATATATATATATATATATATATATATATATATATATATATATATATATATATAAATGCACCACTGTGAAAGTCGCCAGAACGACGCATTCGGCAAGAAATCGTTGAACAGGGGAGGAGGTGCACTCAAGCATGCTGAAGTGGTGCATTTTCGTCTTTTCCTCCGAGAGGGGATCCTTTGGCTGATAAATCCCTGGAGCGGAAAGTGGGCGGGTGCACTCGAGCCTTCCTGGAGGGGAGCCACCTATCCATGTGGAGGGGATACACGCCTCCACTGCTCCCCCACCCCTGTATCCGCCTCTGATTAGAAGATATTTTGGGATATCACTTCGTGTTATGGTAGCAACAGTCCGGGAAGCCACATATCATATGTTATTTCTACCGTAGGTCATTCTAAAATATAATTGTTCGGATACCAGGGAAACGTAAGCTGATTGGTGCGATGGTTGTGATAGAGAAAGTGATTGTCTCCATTAAAGAAAATGATTGTCCGTTCAACCTCTCGATATGTTTGTCCCAAGACAAGATATACTAAGTGTCCAGCAATAAACATGCACAAACAATTTGGTGGCGATGATTTTGTAAAATACATCTGTGGTTTTGATTTTTCCGCTGATGTATGGGAAATTTCAATGACATTTCCCTACATTTGTATTAATTGTGTTTCTTATGACTTCATGACTTCATTTCCGCGCTATCATCCAAAAAACATCGAAATGGATCGAAAGCACGAAGCCGGTGGTCAAGTGGTGGACATAACTTTATAAATTCATTTTCGATGATGGGGATGTGAAACGAGGAATTGTGACCAAAATATGCAAACGTAAATATGTTTTCATGGTGTGAGGTATAACTACAAAACAAAAAGAAGTAACTTCGCTCAATACTTTCTCAAAATAGCATTATGCAGGACATTTATCAATACTTACGCACCAATGCAGTTATGACGCGGCTGCGGCATTCGTGAATTTCTCCTTATCAGCCGCCAACTGATGGGATGAAGAAACAGCGATTTGAAACGTGCGTTCATCTTTCATTATACGTCATGTACCCGATTGTAAGTAGCAAGGGGCTTTAAAATTCACTGGAGTCCTGGTCATGGTTAGGAAAACAGCTTGGTTGAGGATTTTCAGCATCCATAACATCATCTTGTCATGAAAATCATAACCTCCTTTTCTAGCGATAGTTAAGCCATGCATGTGTTGTTTGGCAGCGTTCAAGCTAATTGCTATTTGCTATTTTGAAATTTGCAGATGATTTGAAGGTCTTTAGGGCAATAACAGGGCACAATGAGCAGGTCTTGCTGCAGAAAGACTCAGACGAGCTTGTGAAGTGGTCCGAAAAATGGCAAATGAAATTTAATTTTGATAAGTGCAAAATCATGCATGTAGGTAGGCAGCATATCAAGGCTCCATACTTGATGGGTGGCCAAGTACTATCTGTGACTCAGCAGGAGAAGGACTTAGGTGTTATTTTTAACACAAAATTGGGGGCATCAGAACAGACCAAAGAAGCCAGGAAGAAGGCACTAAGAATGCTTGGGGCAATAAGTAGGAATGTATTATACAAAAGTAAGGAAGTCATCAGGAAGCTTTATTGTGCATATGTCAGGCCACATCTGGAATATTGTGTCCAAGCTTGGTCCCCTAGTTATGAAAAAGATTGTTGGCTTTTAGAGAGAGTACAAAAGAGGGCAACAAAAATGGTGAATGGTATGGGCAACCTGGCATATGAGGAAAGATTGAAGAAATTTAATATGTTTTCACTTAGATATAGAAGGCTGAGAGGAGATCTCATCGAGGTCTTTAAATTTGTTCATGGTCAAGAACAGGGTTATCTCAGGGAACTGTTTGAATTTAACAGAAATGATGCAATTAGAGGTCATCAATTCAAAATTAAAGTTAACCACAGCAGGACAAGGTTAAGACAGTCCTTCTTCACCAACAGGGTAGTAGAACACTGGAACCAGCTGCCAGAAACCATTGTCAGTAGCAACACACTGAACATCTTTAAGAACAGCATAGACAATCATTATAAGAATAGGGGGCTTGTTTTTCTGTATTCCAGGGAGAGTTGATCAACACATTTGGTGGACAACTGGTTCAGTGTACAGAGTGCAACCAAGAAGGGCCCTTGTGGCTCATAGTTGCACTGATCTTTTATGTCTCTTTATGTCTTTATGCTATGTTATAAAATGTCAAAACAGACTGAAATATTCAAAATGCAATCTCGAATATCGCGAACACAAAGTAAAGTATTATCTCCAAGTTTATGTCCGATTACCTACAAATATTCTTCCTAATTCCATGATTCCAAGATCTAAATCAAACGATTGTTTTTCTTTGCATAATTTAAGTCATGTCAATCATGCAATTCTTCCAATAATTGTCAATCACATCATGCCATTGTGGGTTATCTGTATTGCATGGTAAATGTCCAAGACTTAGTTTTTGGAAGGATGAAAACTTCCCAGATTCCAAAGATATGACTGCTCTTGGAAACTAAATTGCCTGCGCAGAAAACTAAAAAGAAACAGCATGCATTTCAAAGGGGCATTTAGAAACACCTAGGAACATGGCTGGGTAAATTTGTACTTGAATATACGTTTTGAATTCTTGGAATTTCTTTTTCTAATGCAATGTTTGTGAATGTGGTTAGCATGAAGTAAGCACTCATTTCTTCTGCAAATCCATACTTTCCAGTTGGCAGGCAAGATAACACCAAACGGCTTGGAGTCGGGTAACTTGGCATACAAAATAATAGTTTCAAAGGTGTCCTAATCTAACCTAATCTAACCTAATTGGCTACGGCTCCAGCCGATTTAGATTAATGATCATGTCGTTGCGCCACCGGGGGCGGATCCAATGGGAGGTAGTAGTGTCGAAGGTGCGACCGCCTTCCACACTCCACATCAGTGGCGGATTCAGGAATTGTCATGGGAGGGGCGGGGCGCCATTTATTCAGACTGGCGCCGCTGCGAAAGTGCCTATTGCTCCTCCCATGACAATTTCTGGATCCGCCCCTGGTATGGGGTGGGAGAAGCGGTCGCCACCTTCGTCACCGTAATACTTCCATTGGATCCACCCCTAGTGGCGGCGTGACAGGATCATTAATTTAAGTTGGCGGGAGCTTTCTGCTGGAGATGTCTGCGGTAGCTTTTGCTAGCTTCACGGACATCAACATCATTTCGATTACAATCCGGAACAGAACAATTTGTCATGAATATCGTCCAGGTACGTAGCCAGTAATTGTCCAAAGAGGGATTTGCGAAGGAGCCCAAACCACTACCACAATGTTGAGTGTTCCCGGGTTTCCGCCACTCGATTTCGAAAAGGGTCCGTTTTTCCGTATAAAAAAATAGCTCTCTTAATCGTCATTGGTGGCTCGGATATTTGCATCCAATCAAACTGTAAGCGAATATGGCACTATAAGTAAACGTGGCACTGCATTCATAAATCAGGAATACAGACTGAGCATACATCTAGATGCAGGATGCCAAAACGTCATTGAAAAGGACGGTGATCTAGTATTTGGTAAGTAAGCACTTGCATGGGTCCGTAGACGCTCGTAAGGGCCAGCACGCACTCATAAGGGCCCCTACACGTTCGTAAGGACCAGCAGACGTTCGCAAGGGCGCATACACGTTCGTAAGAGCCGATATGCATTCGTAAAGGTCCGAAATTATTCGTAATGACCCGTGGACGTCCATAAAGGTCCATGGACGTTTGCAAGGGTCCGCGTTCTTAAGAGCCCCTAGGCGTCTGCAAGTGCACATAGACGTTCGTAACGGCCCGTAGATGCTCGTAAAGGTCTATGGATATTTTAAGGGTCCGTAGACATTCGTAAGAGCCTGCATACGTCCATAAGGACCAGTGAGCGTTCGTAAGGGTTCGTATACGTTCTTTTGGGGCTGACAACAGCCTCGGCAGCCACAAGAAAATGTTGGCCCTTCTATCTTCGTCATGGCGATCCCGTAGACGATCCTTGGACCGTACGGGTCCAAGGAGGGGCGACGTCCTGCCGCCCCCTAGCTACGCCCCGGCAATCGCCAAACATAACCGTCCACCGAGCGCAGAAACTATAGGGCGTCATTATTGAGACTGCCGAGCGACAGGACAGTTGACTACTAGCGCCATCTCACCAGTTTACTCCTGGAATGATTCACTAAAAACTCAGCAGCAGCTGATCGCAACACCCATTCTGTAAATGTAAATTTGTGGTTGGCAATCGGAAGAAATATGATTATATTTGTTCGTTTTTTTCCTACGACAAAAATTGCGGTGTCAACCGTTGCCAGTCGGTATTTGTTCATCTTCACCAAATTCCATCCCATCCACTCCGTCGTCGATATCAAACGCATATCCATGCGGATATCCAATCCGTGTGATGCTCTAGTGAAAGTGTCCCCTGGGCGGAACGCCAATTATCTCGTCATGTCGGTACTTTACCCCTTAGAAACAGCACATATTTATTTTCCATCCGTGAAAAATTCACGTATGGAATCTAATGTAAAGAATGGAACCACTTATGCATAGTCTTGAATTGACCTTGCACTTTACAAATCCGACACAAGAACACTGGTAATTGAGCATACAGGGATATGGCTTGACATACAGAGATATCGCTTGACTTGCTATTACGATTTGACTTATAATTACGTGAACAATGCGTGTCGTTGACATATGGTGTGCACGTGTATGATCCTTACGAATGCAATGGAATGTTCGATTTTTTTTCAGTGAGAAGTCCTATCGCCACAGTACATCTTTTGACGAAACAAATAATGCGTTCATGGACATCCTAAAAATGGTGAAGAATATTCGGTGAGTATAAGCATCACGATGATGGGAAGAAGGCGCTTCAAGGAATACCAGTCCAATTTCAATCGCTCGCGCTGATTTCAATCTTGTCACTGTTGTGAGGATTGGAACGTCCGATTCTCAATCATCCTCTTCCGGTATGCGTTTATAGACTGTAACTACTCATCAGTTTCTTACTCCTTTATGCATGGAAAAACAACTGGAAGTTTTTCGGCTCATAATAGGTTCAACATCACAAGCCTAGGTTAGGTGGTGACCACCGTGTAAAGCACACAAAAGTCGCTTTAGTTCTGAGGATTACTTTCAGAAAAATGCGAACTAAAGAATTAAATGGAGATGTGGTGATAACCTTTTTATATTTCGAGGTTATCTGACTACAATGTCACGAACTCCCTCCATTCAAACCCCAATGATTTTGTTTTCAGATGTGAACCTATGAGTAAACAAGAGAAACATTAAGCAATCCTTGCTTTCAATTTGTTCATTTATGCGTAGTCCTGTCGGTTTTGTTGCCCACCTTCATTCTTCAGAACGCCAATACAACATTAGGTAAAGTGTTATCAGTACAGTATGTCGATCGTTTTACCGCGTCATGCTGATACGTAAGGCGCAGTGGTAAATAATATGACGTTTGAGTCACTCCCGGGATTGGTCAGCGATGAAGTTTTCGCCCGATCGGGATATGCTGCTCACGTCAGTTATTCGGCGAATATCATGATCATCGTGGTCGCATCTTATTGTTAAAAGGATTCTTGGTTCACAGTTATCTGTAGTTTTGTGTTTACTTTCGCATGCCACCTGCTTCACCATTGGGGAATTCCACGACAAATCGACAGGCGGGTGGTTGTTGTGATTTTACGACGCACTCAGCAGCTGAGACCATATGGCGTCGCCTGCCTCTCACCCTGGCAGGACTGGCGAGCACAGCAGGGAATCCAACCCCGTACCTCTGGCATGCCAGACGCTCAGCTTAACCATTGAGCTACCGACGCTCTGCAAATCGGCAGGCGTTATGTGCAGAATAACACTGACATGTCTCAGATTTAGCTATGAACCGGTCTATAGGGTTATCTGGTAACCTGAATTGATCTGTGCAATTTTTAGTTCAATCTGACCTACGGTTTTGAAATTATAGCCTCGGGAATTTTTGCACGGTCACAGTGTAAGGACCTTCCACGTGACCTTCGGTCATGTGACCTAGCTTGATACGAGGCCCACTAAAAAGTGATGTTTATTATTCGCCGGAAATCTATGTTCGTGAAATTCCTTGTCAACAGAACAACTTTTGGGCATAGGACTTCCTATCAATATTTTAATTGAATTCAAATTTTCACATCTGTCAGACCGGTAAGCGACGCTTGTATACTTAACACTCCACGTCTTTCTGGTCAGATCCTCACACCCGCATTGGGGGGGGAATTATTTACCCCCTCTATTCTCCAAACTAAGCGCCGCACGAAAACGAAAGAGATGTCATCGGAACGCGCTCGAGTAGCACCAGAAACCACCACAAAAATTGTCTCCCCTAAAAAATTGACGTCACTAAGGAGTGTATGCGGTCACAACTGACGGGGGTGTTATTGTGGATGTTTTTAACTTTCAGGAGTTCATTTTGTGGAAGATTTTAAAAACAAAACTTATTTGGAATATGAACAGGTAGGCGAAATCGACGATGGTCCCAAAATGTTTCCCCATCCAAAAATAAATGTTATTTTACAAATTAGCAAAATTTTGAATTTTTACTTCTTTTTTGCTTTTTAAAAATGGATTCAGAGCACCGCAGAACGTTGTTTTAAGTAAACGTAACCGGACAAATAGTGCTTGCCTTAGCCAGAATCTTTTATTTTAGCCCTAATGTGCAAATATGTGAAATAAGTCAAGAAAAACGGGAAAAATCAAAGATTCCTCCAATGCATTTTGTTATGTCCATAAAAATAAATAATCACTAAACGTTTCATTCCAACATCTTTATCTATTAAAGCGTGGCGACTGGTCGAACTTTTTTTTAAGGTGGCCTCATTTGACCTTGACTAACTCGGTGACCGTGGATGAACTGACCTCAAAATCTGGTAAAGAATGTCAAATTTCGGCGCGTTGCCGCATGTCGTATTTTCACTATCCGCGGAAAACCTCAGAGAGGTACAAAAAGATCATTTTACAAAAAGACCCTGTTTTGCTTACATTTATCGGGGCCTCTCTTTTTCTGACGTTTTTTTTAAATCTCCTTTCTCTTTGGTTCATCTCTCCAAAATTCCGCAGCTCCATCGTGCCGGTCATTCACGAGGGAGCCCTCTAGTTTTCCGACTGTCTAGGGGGATTTTAGCGGGGGCGGCACTGACGACCCAGGCGGCCAATTTTGGCGCACCTTATGCAGATGGATTTGCCGTCTGCGGTCCACTGGAATGAAGGATTTGGCGCTGACCTCCACATTCTGGGACCCACAGGAGGGTGTGGTGAAGGGGATCTGTGGTTGGGTCCTGGGGCGTAGGGCCGTGGCGGTCTCGGATACCTTGGGTAGGACGGGTGAAATACCCTGGGTCCAGGCTGAGGTTGGCTCGGCGGCTTTAGATTCTCAGATTTTTGCGCTGACAGTTTTGTTACCGTCACCCCAGTGTCACTACTAATATTTCTAAGTTGTTCAGCCTATCGCTTTGTGTCACCGGATGAACCGCGTTTACTTCCATCGGCTCATCTTCTCGTTTTTGAACTCGCCTACACAGTTCCAACGTTCTATCCAACTGTCGTTCGCGCACTGCGAATTGAATGGCCTCCTCCAGGTTTCTGAATTGATGCCTATACAATTTGCTGGCCAGCTGATCGCTTTGTACGCCCTTATTAAATACGTCTATGGGAATGTCCTGAGTGGTGGGGCTGTCCAAGTCGGTGTAAGCCTCCCTGGCCAGAGTGAAAAACCTCTCACCGAAGTTTTGCACGAGTTCAGCTCCGTGCTGTTTCAGATTTCTCAGCGATTCCTGTGAGCATTTCTGGTCCGAAAAGTCGGAGTACCTGTCCTTCATCACTTGTTTGATATCTGCCTACGTCAAGTTGGGGTGGTGCGGAAGCATGCGTTGTAGAAATTCTGCCGCAGGTCTACGAAGCGTTTTCAGGCATATTATTCTTATTTGCTCATCATCCATCGATTAACTGCTTTAGCCAATCGCACAATTTGGGATGGCTCTCTCCCGCAAAAGGCTTGATGTTCTGGCTCATGCCCTGAGCTCGCATTTCCATTCTAATTTTATTAAAGCTGTCGGCAGGTCTCTCAAATGTAATCTCAGTTATGTTTCCTTGCTTTTCTTATGTTCCAACGGGTTATAAAATTTTGGTTTCGCTAATTTTGTGGAGAAATTGTTTATATTATGTCTCCCAGCTTGCACGATAATTCACACGTACAGTACTCAGTACACAGTAGACATACAGCAAAATTACACAATTTTATCCAAAGTCCAAATCCAGCCTCCAAAGTCGCAGCTTAAGTGATCTAAATGAATCGGTACCTCCGGTGGAAACTGTCGTGGTAGGGTATTTTTTATGTAGGATAGTCGTCTTTTTGGCAAGTGATAAGTCTAGGGTTCCAACCTGGTGCCGCGAATTACCAATTCCAAAAAGTTCTGCGTCGAATTTGTACTGTATTTTGTGCAAAGAATGAAGAAGCAGGCGTGATAGTTTAGCGTCAAACAGCCCGCGCAAGTGTACAATTCAGAGTTGGATGTAGAGCAGTCGGAGACAAGCCGCATGAAGTTCCGAAATAGCAGGCCGAAAGACAGTCAGTTAATTTACAGATGCGACCGCCACCGACAGACCCGCGCCGCTTGACAGTCCAAGAAGGTCTGCCTCACCGGGGATGGTTCGTCGAGGACGGCGCCAGCCGTCACCTGCTTCTACGCAGTAGACCGCGGTCGACGGCTCAGGCCTTGTTTCAGAAAGGCTTGGCTTAGTCAGCTCCGCGCGACCCGGTGACGGCGCCGGCCGGATGGACAGTTACCAGGCGCGTTACAGTTGCGGGGCGGTAGGTCGACACGCTTACGGGGCTGCAGCATTACGGGCTGCGCAATCATGTCAAGGAGGCAGTCAAAACAGTATTGATCTAAACTACGTTACATTTAAGATAATTCCTCGTTCGTTATTCAGGACGAGGTCCAGGTGAATCACTGGGATGCTGGCCAGTGCACTTTCATTCTTTCGTTGTTTATTGGTGCGATGGTAGCTGTGAATGCCACCAAAGCTTCTGCATCATCTTTGGTGCCACAAAACTAGTGCAAGCACGGTGCACGCCTTCTTGACACGGCCGATCCCAGCGCTCAAGTTCCGCATCCTAAATATCACTAGAACTCATTACTTTTTCGATGGATGTGCTGGACAATGCAAACACCGTTTTAATTTCGCAAGCATCTGCCATCATGAAGATGATTTTGGCCTGTCATGCGATTGGCATTCTTTATGGACCTGCGCATAAAAAAAAACGTTTGTAATGGAATTGGGGAACCGTTCAAAGAGAAAAAGAATGCTGTCTCGCCCATCTTCAAATCAGATTACAACAGCCGAAGACGTGTCAGATTTCTGATCAAGGTATTTGTCTCATCAGTGGTCTTTTTCTTCGTCAGTAACGCTGAGGTCGAGCAAACCAGCAAGACCCTAAAGGAACGTTTTTGAAAACCTGTTGCTATCAAGGGAACTCAGACTCCGCATATGTTCTGTCCAGTTAACCACATGCTATGAGAGTGTCCACATTAAGTGCATTGTTGAGCGAGTGCATTGTTTTGGAAATCCACTATGGTTCTGCTTTCATTTCAGTAGAATATGCTCATTTTCATTGTGCCAGTCTATACGTGGTTTGTGCCCAATATACAATGTAAGCCACGTGCACATTATTTTTTAAAGCTTTTTGCTAAGCAGCCAAACGCTCCTTCACTGTCGCATCCCTCCCGGTCACTGTGTGCAGCCAGCAAGATTTATTCTCCACCCATCTGATTTGGGATGCCTGTTCCAAGCAAGCCAAGAAAGAAGCGTTCTAGGAGAGCCATTCCCCGTGTTATCTTCCTGCCCCATTCTTCGCTGCGATTACATTGATGACTGTAACGCCAAATTACGCTCTGCATACCATCAAGAATCGGAAAGGTGTCCAATGCTCTTGTTATACCTACGAACTTCTCGGATCTTTTTCAGTCAACACTCCGTGCAATTAAAATATATTTTAAAGCGTTGCATTTTCAGATCTGGCCTTTCTGAGATTCGGTTTAGTACATAAATGTCGCGTCCTGGTCTGACAAATGAAATGAAATTGAAATTGAACTTGAAATGTGACAATTTAAATCAAATTAACATATTTGTAGAACAGTCCGATCTGCAAAACGTTTTCTGTTGAAAAACAATTCAGCATCATCAATTTCCGGCGAAAAAGTTTCACTTTTTCGGAGGCCTCGTGTCAAGCTACGTCACATAACCTAATGTCACGAGGTCAAGAAATCGAAATTTTGTTACGTCAAAAATATTACATAGCGAGTAATCGTTGTTCAATTACGAATCTAATGCTATATGGTTTCATTACAATTAGTTCGTGTTTATGTAACCTATGGTTGTTTAAAGATAGCTTACACTATGACGTTAAAATGTTCGGGCTATAACTCCGAACCCGTAGGTCAGGTTGAGCTAAAAAATGCATAGGTCGATTCAGACCATCAAGCAACCCGACCGATTTATAGCAAAGTCTAAGACATGTCAGTGTTAGATCCCTGTGGATTAGTGATGGCCCAAAAATGTCCAGAACAGCGCTGCATGCTTAACAACAATGATTTTATACTGATAATGTTCCATACGGATAACTCAAATACCATGTACGAATAAACGTAACAAGGTGTGAATCTCCTACTGACGTTTTGTTCTTGGTGTCACATGTTTTGTTCACGACATGATGCTTCTTTCTCAGCCTGCCGACGGACGCACTGCAGGTGCACGTTTACATGGAGTCATTGTCTGCCAACGTTATCATCGAAGCGCCGTCGTTCACGGTTGGTGTGGTGTGAGAGTATTCTCACTAATCCGTAGACATACGCATGTGACGGGCCCAATGAAATGCGTCCGTCATCGTTTTTTTTTATCGGGAGCTTGAACATTGAAATGGAAACAAATCAGGAGCGCAATAAGGAAGCGTCTCAAGATAAATATTGTCCATGGCTGAAAATTTAGTCAATAGCTGGAAAAAATTGGGCGACAGGGCCATACGTTTTCGCCAAGGGAGGCAGGTACACATGAATCCAGGACATTGTGACGAACTCCCTCCCTTGAAATTCTTGACATTCAAGTGTTTTTTCTCCGTGGATGTCAGCATATTCACGGAGAAAAAACTTGAATGTCAAGAATTTCAAGGGAGGGAGTTCGTCACAACGAAGTGATGCATGAAGTGTCTTTTGACACACCTTAAATCCCACATGGCAAGCTTTGGTAATTTCAGTTTATCTTATCCTAGGTAGAATTAGAATCCTAGGTATTTTCAGAACGTGCATCTTCCGCACCACTTACCACTTCTTTTGCATCACCTAGACCGCAGATATACCACCTTCACAATTTTTCACATACGCTCATGACCTCAGCGATTGTGAAGCTTCATTGATAAGGTCTTGGTTTTCATCAAAGTCGAATCTTTAAAGGAATTATTGAGAGGGTCCAGCAAATATAAAACATTTAACTGCAGGGTACATTAGGGGGCTCGCACAAAGGTCCCATGTTAATATACACAGCCATTGGAAGGGTCCGACCGAACATTGGGGGGGGATGGGAGAGAAAGCCCCTCAAACAGATATTAGACATCACATATGGCCTTCATGCATCCATGTAGGTGATATTTGGAGTGGTGCCGTGCCGAGGACCACAGGAGCTCTCGGCCAGTGTGTGGCCTGACCGTGGTTATCGGTGCTGCCGCAGGAACTGACGTTGATCTCCAACATCGGAGGATCGTTCGGCCTGTTCGTGGGCCTGTCTCTGGTGACCATCGTGGAAGTGATAGAGTTTATGGTCGACTTCCTGATGATGATGGTCAAGAGACTGGCCGGCCGCCACGGTCGGCAACAGATCAAGGTGTCGCCCGCGCCATGATTGTCGACCAAGCGATCCGAGAAACACCGCCTGCGTCACAGACGTCTCAGTTACGAGCGCTCTCGCATTTCATCCGTGTCTGTCAGCCTTCCTAAAATATTGTGACATCCGGGGTCTTGATAACACCGGACGCACTGATGATTAATATTACCACACCTATGATTCGTTGGATAAAGGTTTCATAACCTTGTTTTTTCATGATTGTGCTGTTGTTGAAGGAAGCGCTTTAACCCTCGTTTGCAAGGAGAAAATTCGAAGGGAAAACTCCATAAAGATATGCCCAGCGTTTCGACATTTGGCCATCATCAAGATAAGTTCGTACCCATAGCAAAAAACTAAAACGTTAGACATATACTTTGAAAAGTATTCATTGCAATTTGTTTTCTTTTTACAAACAATAGCGGAATAATTGCTTGTGGAAATAACTGAACTTCAAAGCACTGTTGCTGTCATGGTATGCATGACAAAATGTTTAAATCACTTACATGCCATTTCATGGGGCACCCAAACCCCTTAGCGTGCTGAGGTTCCGACGGTAGACGACTATAAAAGCTGCTCAGCGGGGACGTTTAACACCTCTATCACCTGACGTTCGATATTTATTGTATTCTTAAATTAATTCCGTTCTTGCAATTACTATTTCTATGCGGCACCTGTGTAACTGGCTGTTGGTGGTGCACATTGTAATCACCATCATTTGCAATACATCACCTGGAGTTTTTGCTGTCTTTTATGCATCATTGTTTTAGTGTCCAAGTTAATGTATGCATGCATTTCACTCTATAAGGCAAGACGATGTGAACCGATTGGTGCACGGAAATACTTACGTAATAGTGTATGCAAAGACAGGACCTTCGAAATTCGATAATAGGTAGGGTGACTGAAATCCGAGGAGTTTCGAAAAAGTGTGTGTGTGTGAGGGGGGGGGGGGTCTCGGTAGGCATGAGCCCCCTTCAAATGTTCGCCATCCTCCCCCTTCCTGGACCACATCCTGGCTACGCCACTGCTTGGGCAAAGATGGTTACATACGTGGAAAATAAGGTACTCTGCACTGGCGTGACTTATGCGAAACCTGCAATCAAGGTCCAACAGTCCGGTAAAGACCAGAATGAAAGACAAACCATTCAGCTTCCGACAAAAAACCAAGAAAAGAAAACATGTTACGAAAAATCAAGGACCATTAATATATCTCCAACGAAGGCATGTATTTTATTAGCTTGAGTAAAAATACGAGTGCTGATCTCCATGAACACGATCGTTTCTTTCTGTTATCCGCTACGTTCAGACATACTTTAATAGTTCATGATAAGGGTGGGCCCGCATTGTTGCGACTTTTGAACACCGGCATTCCTCCAAATGAGGCGTGGATACCAGTGGGAATAATGTGCAAGATTTGGGGACCGGGGACGGACTAGCAACCTTCCGGACCAACTGTGCGCCAGACACAGCATCCTGCAAATTATTACATTCAAGTTTTCTTTTTCTTCATTTATTTTCTTTTTCTTCATTTATTTTCTTTTTCTTCATTTATTTTCTTTTTCTTCATTTATTTTCTTTTTCTTCATTTATTTTCATTGTATTCATTTATTTTCTTTTTCTTCGTTTATATTTTAACTATGCTTATTTATGGTTACTTTCCTTCGTTCTTGAGGGCTATGTTAGCCTTCAGGGGGCCTCTCAAGCTTCTAGAGGACCTTCCCAGTTATCGACAGCTGTTGCGGTTTGAAGCACATTCTAGCTGTGAAGTATTCCTCAGTATTCCTTACATCAATCGCCAGCCAAAAGGGATTACAAAAAATATATCAGGGGACTTTACTCATCCATTAGGAGCTGCTGGGAAGCTCAAAAGAATCCCAGTCCAATCCTTTCTGACTATCACGAGATCCTCTTCATCTCCCAGGGTCCTCTCCTGCTCTTAGGGGCCCACCACAGTCATCAACTCAATAATCCTGTCTAGCTCTCATCTTCGGGGAATTTCTGATCCTAGATAGGCCCTTACTGGTCCTCTTCAGCTCTTAGGGGTCTTGTTTATCCTTCAGGGGTCCTTTCAAATCCAAAACCCATCCCAGCCCTCTCTGGTCCTCAGGCACCCTGTTTATCCTTCAGCTGATATGGACTAATTCCAGCTCAGACTGCTCTTTCTAGCTGGAATGTCTCTCGGCCGGGTCCTCTCTTGTCTTCACGGCCCTTGCCAACCCTCAGGGTGTACGTCTTCAGGTCTCAAGGGCCCTTTCCACAGAAGTGTTAGATGTGTTAGTCGTTGCGACAGCTTTCCTCGGTTGTATCTCTACTCCTCAGGGCGATCGCCCAGATGGTTTCATCGGACTCGCCAGGGAGCGCCCCTTCACCCCTTAGAAACGCCACTGATATTTAACATCCCGGGCCCATCCATGGGCTTAGAGGCCCTTCATGTAGTACCTGGAATCATCCGCTTCCGCATGGATTGGTTGGTTGGTTATTTGGGCTTAAGGGCGCGCCGACTACGAGGTCATTTAGCGCCCATAACTATTAATTGTTCCAGCCGTCGCTATACGACGTCCCTTGTACTATAAGTATTCTCTTTCCAAGTGCATCTTGATGTTAACGCCCCGGATAAATAGCATAAAACTTCACATCAGATAGGAACCTGAAGAGTCTTCCGGATTCCACGACCTGTGATGTGTCACCTAAAACTGCTAGGAGGGAGTGAGCCTGGTCACTCCAAAAATGACGTCGACGTTCCAGCCCAAACCTAGAGAATGAACTCAGAACGTGGCTAACTGTCATTACTGCACCACATCTCGGGCACAATGGTTCATTCTCACCATTGAGTAAGTGAACATGGGTGACGTAAGTATGTCCTATGCGTAAACGACACAGCGTCACTTCTTCTCGCCTTGTTCTGCCCGAGCACGAGGACTACTGACCGAGGGATGGCTTTATTATCCGTAACTTGTTGGAACCAAGCTCGTCCCAGCTCCTCTGCCACTTGCTTGCCAGAAAAGCAGAGATCCCTGGGTAGTAATCTCTGGCAGGGATTGGGAATGATCTGCGCAAGGGAGCCTGTGCTGCGCGCCTTGCAGCGCTGTCCGCTTGCTCGTTTCCTACGATACCTATGTGGCTTGGAATCCAGCAGAAGTGGACAACTTTTCCGGCCTGATCTAATAAAGTCAAGCGACGGAGGATATCATGTACAAAAGCGTCTGTTGGATTAAAACTCTTCAGCGCCAAAAGGCTGCTCAACGAGTCGGACAAAATTACATGGCTTTCTTCTTCCCCGACCTCTATAAAACCAGTGCTTTATCAATTGCCACCAACTCAGATGTGTACACGAACGCATGTTTCTGTAGTGTAAACGATCTGACGGCTGTGTCGCCTACAAAGGCGCTTCCAACCTCGGTGTCAGTCTTTGATCCATCGGTAAAAGTTTTTGCGTAGCTGTCATAAAATGTCGATATGTGCTCCAGAGCACGTGCGCGAAATTCGTCTGGGAGAACATCCCCTTTGCGTATGTCGGCCAATACGAGGTCTATTCTAGGGCTTAGTGACAGAGGTCGCCACGGAGCTGTATAGGCCTGTGGGGCGCGCTTCACCCTGTGCAACTTCAGTTGGCTTTCGGCAAAAAGGTCTCGAATTATAGTGCACATAGGTCTATATATGGGCGCCACCATGTAAGAAGATTGATAGGATGTGACGCGAGAACACCGCTTGATAATCTGGATGCTGCGGGAAGCTGCGCAGTTTACACGTGTAGCGCATCCCGAGCATCTGTCGCCTGACGGAAAGTGGTGGCTCGTTGATGTCAGCCAGCAAGCTCGCGATTGGCGAGGTTCGAAACGCCCCAGTCACAATTCTCAGAGCTGCATGATGAACAGTATCAAGAACACGTTTTCCGGATGCACAGGCACCATCATAAACAAAGTAAGCATAATCTAGCTTTGAGCGGATGAGAGATCGATAAAGGAGTAGCAGTGTTTGTCTGTCACTTCCGTAAGATGTTTGTGCTACACATTAAAAACATATTCAGAGATGTAATACATTTGTCACGGATAATTATAAGATGTTCCCGGTAAAGCAGACGGCTGTCAAAATATATTCCTAAAAACTTAAATACAGGGTGTAATTGAATGGGTTTACTATATCAGTGTAAGATCACGACAGCAACGACGGCGACAGAAATGCATTGCTGCTGTTTTTGTGGTGGACAACATAAAACCATTCATGGTGCTCCACTTCTGGAGATGGTTTGTCGCCACTTGAAGTTGCCTGGATGAAGTAGAGGTCTTGAAGAAGAGGACCAAATAGCTATGTCATGAACAAAAAGAGATCGACCTATGCTTGAAGGAAGCCCAGCAAAAACGTCATTGATAATGATGGCGAAGAGAGCAACACTCATCACGCTGCCCTGAGGAATTCCATTTACGAGTTGAAAGCGTGCAGATAAATGGTCACCAATGCGAACACGAAAAAAAACGGTCAGCTAGAAAGTTTTGTAAGAACGTGCCCATACGGCCACGGATTCCACTTCTTTAAAGCTTTAAAATAATACCATAGCGCCAGGTCGTGTCATATGCCGCTTCAATGTAAAAAAAAACAGCATTAAGATGTTGTTTCTGTTTAAAAGCTGCACGAATCGAGGTATTCAAAAGTAAAATATGGTCAACGGTGCTTCTGTTTCTTTTGAAGCCACACTGCTCGTTTGTGAAGAAAAAAATTGTTACATTCTAAGTACCACGTCAGCCTAACGTTTACCATTTTTTCCATCAGCTTACCAAGTGACGATGTAAGCGATAAGGGGCGGTAATGCGATGGATGTCAGCCGTTCTTCGTGGGTTTCCTGATTAGGACAATAATTGCTTCCCGTCAACCTTCCGGGAAAGCGCCTGCTTCCCATATCCGGTTGAACGTCGTCAGCAAAGCTTCCAGCGCTTGGAGAGGAAGCCGTTTCAGCATGGCATTGTGGATCTGATCCGGCCCCTCGGCAACAATTCGCAGGGCGTTAATGGTAGATGTGAGCTCAGTCAGTGTAAAGGGGTCATCGTAGTCAAGTGATTGTGAAGTGACAAAATCAATAGAATTCCTCTCGCAATGCGACTTAAAAGGTAAAAACTCTCGATTGGTGCTTCCGCCACAACTGCGTTCAGAAATAAAACGGCCTATCTCATTCGCAATATCAGACGAGTAGTTAACATCAGCGTCACCTACGCTCAACACGGGGAGAGGAACTGACTGGAACTGTCCGGAATTACGCTTGATTCGGGACCAGATCTATGCTGTTGGTGTAAATCGATTAAGAGTTCCAATGTATGTTCTCCAGGACACCCTCTTTTCCTCAAGGACTGTGCGCCGAGCATGCGCCCTGACCTTCCGGAATGCAATAAGATTTGCCGTCGTACTGTTACGGTAAAAAACCTTGAAGGCACGTCTGCGAGCACGGATCCGGTCTCCTGAGGAGTGCGAGTCCGACACTCCTCAGTCCACCACGGCACAGGAGCACGTCGGGGTGTTCTGGATGTCCTAGGGATGCATTCAGAGGCCGAGTCAATGATCAGTGATGCAAAATTATCCACGGAAAGTGGTCGACTAAATTGATTCGGAGTATCGTTAGGTAATGTATTTAGAACTATTTCATCAAACTGACACCAGTTGGCCTTGCTGATGTTCCACCGCGGTGGTCTCGTTCCCAGAACAGCAGAGCTTTCAAACCATATTGGAAAATGATCACTCCAGAGCGGGTCATCGTCTACTGACCAAACACAGCGATGACTGATCTGGGTACTACACAAGGTAAGATATAAAACTGATTTGTTTCCCGAGGGTACCGTTATATGCGTCGACGAACCCGTGTTTAGGAAACACAGCGATTCGTCGATTAAAAAGGCTTCCATATGTCGACCACGGGGGTTGGAAGTGATATAACCCCAGAGAGTATGATGAGAGATAAAATCGCCCAAAAGTAAAACTGGAGGAGGAAGTTCCAGCATAAGACTCCTGAGCTCCGCAGAGGGGAAAGCCTCTCCTGGGGGAAGTTAAATTGAACATAATGATATAACGAGATGGTGAATATTAATACGTACGGCTACAGCCGTAGTGTTGACTGCAATGCTATTTCTCGAGGTGTTCCATTGTGGACAACTAACATTACCCCACCGTGTGCAATGGTATCAATGTTTGCATTATCTTTCCGGAATACATAATATCCTTTAATGGAACACCGGATACCAGTTGACAGCTTTGTTTCCTGAAGCCCTACAGCAATAGGCCGTTTATGATATAAAACCCTCTGCAGGTCAGTAAAATTATCTCTAAATCCACGCATGTTCCATTGTAAAACTAAAGGCGATATGATGGTGAGTCGAGGTAAAACTGAAAGTGTCTAAAAGTACTCCCCGGAGGGTTCCAGGTTACTCATAGAGCGGCCAAGTGAGGTCGGTCGCGACTGCGGCGAGCCGTCCCCAGGAGGGGTACCTGCCCACGGTAGCCCTCGATTCTGAGGGACGCTCAGCTGCGGCGGGGGTGGGGGAGGACCTATATCGTGTGGCATAACTGGTTCTCCTGGCGGTGCCTCCACTCGCCTTCGAGGCGTTGGCGTGGTCGACCTTGCGGGAGGGGCACCTTCCACAACTTTGCCCTTCGCCCGCGTCTTCTCCACCTGAACCAGTCGGGCCCTCTTCGCCTCGTGGGCACGCCTTTCAGCTTCCTGATATTGCAAGCTGATGTCGGAGATTGGAATTCGTCTGGAGTTACGGGACGGTGATGCAGGACCGGACGTGGAAGCTGAGGGTGATGGAGGAGGGTGATGGAGTGATACTTCCGCCAGGAGGTGCGGAAGTAGTGGTTGAACGTGAGGGGGAGGGATGGCTCATGGGAAGGGGAGACATGGGAAGGGGAGGCAGGGAGGATGTGGAGAGGAGGGATTTGGAGGTGGTTGCGGTGCGTGTAGGTGAGGGGGGTTGGAAGGACGGGAAACGGAAGACGGGATTTAAAAGTGGGGATTGTGGTAGATGGAGTGGGGCTAGGATTTGGTGGAGAGGGCCGAGCAGGCCTCTTAGAGCGCTGAACCTGGGTCCACTCTCCCCCATTCGACGTTGGTCGGGGCGACGCATCTGGTGAGCGAACACCGCATCCACTTGTGGCAGGTGGTGTTTCCGCCGCTTCGGCGACGTGTTGAACAAGCTGTCCTTGTCCCTTGGGTGACGCCAGGGGCGCACCAAAAGATCCGAGCAGTGTTGTGAGTTGGGCAATTAGCTCGGAGATGTTGGGCTGTGTGCGTTGGGAGCCTATCAGAGATTCCCTTTGAGTCTGTTCTGCCATTGCAGGGTTCAGTTTTGCTGCCGCTGCCATTTTTGGGTGAGTTATTTCATAGAGTTCACGGGCCTCCCGAAATGTGATCTTGTTTGTACATTTTATAGTAACTATCTCTTTCTCTTTCAAGAAGATGGGACATGAGCGATCGTAGGCCGCGTGGGATCAGGGCCGCAGTTTGAACATTTTGGACATTCAGCCTCACATTTTCCTCCCGCATGGTCCACCGACCCACATCTACCACATGTCTTGCGATTTCGGCAGTGTTGTGTGGTATGTCCAATTCTGGAACATCGAAAACACCGCATGGGATTTGGGACATACACACGCACCTTCACGCGAACGTATCCAACGAATATGAATTCGGGAAGATCAGTGGAGCTAAATGTTAAAATGAAGCTGTTCGTAGGTTTCGTTTATTGGCCCTTTCTAATAGTGATCCTTCTCGCACCTACCACTCCCCATTCTGCCAGGCCATCCACAATCTCATCATCGGACACGTCTCTCAAATCATAACAATTGACGACCCCTTTCGAGTAGTTTTTGGTATTGTGAGGTCGAACGTCGATGGGTACAGTGACTATTCGTCTGCCAATTTCATATCGTACACTGTAAGTTAGTTCGGTTGCGCCCATCGCCCTGCTTGCATCATCAGTATTTCTAAACTCTATTTCTATTCCACCATCCCTAAGTTTCTCGCACCTGAGCACCGCTCCCAACCTGTCGCATGCTTCCTCTCTCTCTCTCTCTCTGAAACGGTGTAAGCCGCGAAAGACTCCTTTCCTCTTCCAATGACCTCATGACGAGGATACGAGGAGCGGAAACACAAGCCAAGGGGCC
The DNA here is from genome assembly GCA_034440615.1 of Ashinkailepas kermadecensis. NCBI lineage: Eukaryota > Metazoa > Arthropoda > Thecostraca > Neolepadidae > Ashinkailepas > Ashinkailepas kermadecensis. The sequence continues at coordinate 43,275 of JAOTOM010004048.1, read as the reverse complement.
GGTCCCTATACGCGTCACGCTTGGATTTATGATGTGTCGGCTTGTCTGTCCCCTACTAGAGGGGGCAGGTGAATTGTGTATGTTTGAGGATGCCATGCAGTGTGATGTGTTCTGCTCCTCGGGCGCCCCACCGCATAGGGCCCTACTGGGGGGACGCCTGTGTCCCGCGGACGGGAGGACGCCAGGCACCCGAGGAGCTATACGGGGCAGCGGCGTCTTCGCCCGACCGAGAGAGAGAGAGACTCACCACCCTGACCGGGATCCAGCACCGCCCACCCCTTGACCCCAGCCGGCCGGGCCGTCAGACACTAGAAAGAATCCCAGGTCCCCGGCCCGAGGCGACCAGCCACTTGACCTGTATGGGGCCTACGGGCACGCCCGCTCCTCCGGGATATCGGGACCAAAGAGGCGTGTTGGTCCCCCGCCACAACTAGCACCGTGCGACGGGGGACCTCAGCCTCCAGTACTCCGTCAACCCCGGGGGCGGGCCGAGGGGGCGCGACTACCCCGATACAACTAAGCTGGAGGCAGGACCGGGGAAGTTGTCCTACCTGCTTATGATAGGGAGAGTTGGTGTTGCAGGGGCAGGTGAAGGACATGGACGTTGAGATGAGATGGGCATTGGAATGGGGGCGTATGGATGGAAGGACGAGTGAGGAACTCTTAGTCTCACCCCTCACCCTGGACCGATGGCCTGGTCCGCTGGATCCTTGGGGCACACAATCCCCCCACCACGGAAAAGTGGTGCCTCGTCGGGGAGGGGTCCGCATAGATTATCTCCGTAGCTCGGGGGCATATCAGCCTGAGACCCGCTGTCAGCTCTGAGCCCCTCTCCATCAGCGTGAGCCAAAGCTGGCCCAGTGGCTCTGCACGTCCGGCCCGGCGCCCTCATCCGTCGATTCAAGGACCCTCTTTCACGGCACAGGACACTCCGTCTGGCCGGAGTCTCCTCTTCAAAAGTTGTAGTCTATTCGATCACGCAAGGGGCTCCCTGTGCGGTTTCGGCCCCATCAGCCCAGGGGCTCTTCGCACCGGCTCTGGGCCCTCTCCGACGGCCCGGGGTCTTCCCGCGGCTAGTGGTCCTCTCCGTCGGTGCAGGGCTCTCCTTAGCGATCCAAGGCCTCTTCAGTCAGGCCGGAGGCCCACTTTCAATAGCTTGGTCCCCCTTCTACAGGCCAGGGGCTCTTGTTCGGCTTGGGCCCCATCCGTCGGCTCAAGATCCTTTTCTGACGGCTCGAGGTCCTCTCCAGCAACTAGGCCCCCTCCGTCGTCTCAGGGACCCTCTTTGACGACCCAGGGCCCTTTCCGGCAAGCCGAAGGCTTATTTTCAAACGCTTCCCTGGCCATGAGAGTAGGGGCCCTTTCTTCGGCTTGGACTCCGCCGACAGTCCAGGGACCCTTCATATTGACTCGAGCCCTCTCCGTCAGCGCGGGGACCTCTCCAACTATCCGGGCCCCCTCCGTTGATCTAGAAGCCATTCACCTTAGCCCAACCAAGGGCCCTGAACATCTTCTTGAGATCAATCTCCGTTGACTCGGGGCCCTCTTCATCGGCCCGGGACCAATTCCGTCAGCCCGGGGCCCCTTTCGCCGGTCCAGGAGCCCTACACGTCGGTCAAGGGGGCCCTTACGGGCCCCCTGCACCGACGCCTCGAGGCGCCTTTGCGGGCCCCTCAAGGCGTCCGCCTGGAGGGCCCCCTCCGACGATCCATGGGGCGGCTGTCCCCTTCACCCCTCCGCCTCCCTTGGCTACGCCACTGCAAGCAAGGGAAGGGACACAACGGAGAAAACTACAGTTCAGAGAGCAGGACAAGGCACGACCCAGTAGGATCAGAGGGTCAGTGATCAGAGGGTTTGGTGACTGGGAACGCACAGAGCAAAGAGCTAGGCAAGGCAGATGGCAAGGAAGGCAGAGGAAGAACAAGCCAATGAGCACGGCAAGACAGACAGCAAGAAGACCTTGGGCAGAGCACGTCATGGCATAGAAACCCAAGGGACAAAGCAGGGAATTGAAGAAGTCAGAGAACTTGGCAAGGCAAGGCAAGGCAAGGCAGAGAGCATGGCAAGGCAATGCAGTGCTGAGTGGAAGGACCCAGGTAGAAGACAGTTGAAAGCAGAAAAATCAGCGACATGGTGAAATACTGGTGGAATAATGAGACGGGAGACAAGAAATAAGGCAGCGAACAAGCACCGCAGACATCTATTCAAGGTAGAAGTTAGAAAGTAGGCAAAGAATAGACAAAGGGAACGCCAGAGTGCAAGCACAGGCGAAGGGTCAGGCAAGTCACAGATCGATAAAAGTGGGAGGGAAGCCATGAAAAAACTTGAGGAAAACGAGGAAGAGGACAAGGAGCACGCACATAGCTACGCACACAGTTGGGTAAACATACGTAGGTCAGACAGCAGATTCTAGAAGAGAGTAGGATAATGCGGGGGGGGGGCAAAGAAAAGCACAGGGAGTGGCGAATCGAAGGGAAACAGGCAAGAGGGAGCAATTGTCCCCCCCCAGCCCTTGAGAGTTGGTGGGCCCTCAAGAATGGCACACTGAGACAATCGAGTTATCTCTGCTTGTGTGTGAGGCGTTGTTGAAGATGTCTGCTGCTGACCGCGACTGTTCATCACAAACTCGTCGCACTTTGTCCTTGAAACACGGCGGTGATATTTCTGGACCTCGCGTTGTTATTGCCACACTACACACACAAGCACTCTTGAAATAAATACGACTTATCGAAACCCCAGTTCTCTGTTCGTCGGCACTCGGTCCGTCCCCTCGCCAAGACAGGTCACGTTGTGGGAGTCGCCGGATGGCGTTCAGCTGCAGCGATGTTAACAGCTCGGCGTCTGGTGATGGTCTGCCCTCCTGAGGGTCCTGTCCCGGGGTATTTATTCACTTATGTTTATATACTACTGGAAAAAGCCTGCACGCTGACCTCTTCAAGGCAAGCGTGCAACGCATGTGAGTCATTGAATGTCGGTGAGTCACCGAATAAGATGGCCGACGCGCGCCTGGTTTGTGTGAGCTGTCAGCGTCTGTAATTGATGTGCCGTGTGCGTTTATATGATCTGACAGAGGCTCGCATTCGACAGCTTGCAGGTGACATATGGCCTACTTTGAATGTGCGATCGTGCAACGCTTAATTGCAACTGTGAATACTGTGCTGGATTGTGCAGAGTTGGTTTAGACGGGTTGTCAGTGTATATCATCGCAAACGGAGCTCGGTGTCGACAGCGTGCGCGTGTGGAGGGTGGTTACGAAATGTGTGTCCGTGGCCTGGTTGGGGAGTGTGGTGGTAAGCGTGGTTGCTACAACAGAGGCTAGGACAAATCACGCCGGGCCCCGAAAGAATCGCTCCAGGTCCCCAAAAATCGCACTGGGGCCCCAAAAACTTACATTGGCACCCTAAAAAAATCAAGGTGTCAAGGTTCCAAATAAATACAGCGAGACCACAAAGACACGCACCGTGGCCCGAACAATCCTATCTATCTGTCTATCTATCGGGGGCCCCACAATTTACGTCGGTGGCCATTAATAAATACAGCGGGGCCCAGAAAAATCGTGCCAGTGCGCGAAAAAAATGTGCCGGTGTCCCCAGAATTGCGCTGAGATCCCAAAATTCCCGTCGCTCCCCCTCTCACAAATTCACATTGAGGGTCCCAAATAAACACGGCAGGACCTCGAAACTTCGTGTCCGAAAAATCCTATCGGGACCCGAAAAACTAAGACTGTGGACAAGAAATTAAGCCGGGAAAAATGAAGAATCAACCCTTGCCCAGAAAATGGATCTAGATCCCACAAATAGCGTCAGAGGCCCTAAAAAAAATCGCGTAGAGCACGTGCGCGGCCCCAAAATGGTACCTGGCTTCTAAAATTGAGCCGAGGCCTCGAGAAATCACACCCAGACCTGGAAAAGTGACCAGAGCTTCAAATCAGATGTTCCAAAAAAACAGAAAACGCGCGTCAGAAATCGCGTTGAACCCAGAAAACTCTAATCGGGGTTACGGTACCTCGTGCCTGAGCGAGAAACACCGTACCGGGTCTCAAAACATCGCGCCGGAGCCTCCAAATCGTGCTGGGGTCCGACAAGTTTGCGTCAGAATCTCCAACTAAACACAACGGGCCCTAAATGCTCACCGCAAGGCCGAAAGCGTGCCAGGCCCCTCCAAAACACGCCGGGTCTGTTAAAAAGCGACAAGTTCTATTTAAAAATGCACTGGGACCCCGGATAAACTTTCTATCTACTAACTATAAATATACATGCCGGGAGTCCTAAAAAACACAACATAAGCACTCAAAACATGTTTTGCCCTCAAAGCGCACCGGAGTGCAGACAGCATGAGGACCTCACAAACAGGCTGTGACAAGCAAAAAGCGACATGGTGTTGAAAAGCGCACCGGGGCACTAACTTAGCACATCGGGGCTTTCGAAAACTCGCCGGTCCGCAAAAAAAGGTGGGTCCACAAACAGGCAACAATTCCCGATAACGCTTTGGGGTCTCGAAAACGCTCTGAGGTTCTAAACATACTGTGGCTCATCCAAGTGGCACATCCTTGGACGAAAAAAAATCCAGGGCCATAAAAAGCACACAGAATCAGCGCCCCAGTTCGATAGCCAATCCGATAGCATAATTATGCAAAACAATAAGGTGCGTTAAAGTTCAGCAGGGTACCCGGAGTTCCTTTCCACCAGAGAATGTAGAGGAGAGTCTTCGATGAGAATCATATAATTTTCCCAGTAAATCCTCATTCGAAACATTCCATGACGTCCAATATGGCACAAGAGCATCACATGACATTAGTTAGCAAAACGCAGTGGGCACCAATAGCAATAGCAGAAACCACAAAATCTCACCAAGCGTGGCGAATGCCCCGAATGTGCAAGATGCTTGTACACGTGCACGAGGGTTGGCGTTCACGTGACCGAGCGTTGTAGACTGGAATGCGTGAAATTGGAATATTTTACATTCTTAAGTGATTTGCACAGGTATAATTTGATCACTGTGAGATGTCTCATCAAGGGATATCAGATGCAAATATTTCAACAGTGGACAGCGATAAAATCCAGTGACTCGGAAACAATTATGACAGGCAGGATCCCGTCCACGGGAAAATTAAGTGGTAACTAATTATCTTAGTATGAAAAGATGCTAAAAATTGGCCCTTTGAAAATATATTATTGTCGAAATCCGAAGACTCCAAGCATAGGCGTAGGAACAGGGGGGGGAGGGAGGGAGGGGTCATGACCCACCCACTTTTCAAAGTGTATGTGGGGGGGGGGGAAACAATTGTAGCTGGTCCCCCCACGCTTTTAAGGCATTTAAATCTCCTAAAAAGCAGCATGCACACATTTGAATTAGTGAATAACTCACTGCAATCTATAACTACGTAAAAGCTGCTGTAAGCTGCTGTAAGGAAGTTCCATTTACATGCCTGGCATCTTACTTATGTCTAGGCAATTTTCTTTTTGCAAGTGATATTCATGACCTCGCGTTGACGATATTAAAAACCCAGGTTATGTTTTCAATAGCTCGGTACCACAATTCCAAGAGCTCCGATCCAAACATCGCTTGACAGGCATCGCAAAATCCAGCACTTATATTTGCGTAATAAATTAGCAATTAAATGACGACAACAATTCAGATTCAATAATGCAGCAGTGATAGTCAAATTCGTACAATATAATATTCCAGTGACAGGCGGCTTCAATCAAGCTCGACAGACGACAATTCGCTAGGCCATCCCATATCTTCATACAGCACCCACCCGATTTCCAGCCATGGTGCCATGATCTTCTATAGCATTGATGGTGCCTTGCAAAGACAGCTTTCATTCAGCATTCAAGCACCCATCCATCACTCCGGGTAAGATAGCATCAAAGTTATCTGTCGGAAGTGTCGGACTCGGGAATGTACCTGGCCACATCCAATAACCTCCCAGTGAACATGTCGACAGAGACCCGCTGTCGGCTAGGGAGTGGAATGTCCGCCAACGTCGACATGCATCCGACACCCATCCGGCGTGGGGCCGATGTGAGGAAGATCAGCCACTGTCGGGACGCTAGACGCCCACTGTCGGTTGGGGAGTGAAATGTCGGACAACGCCCCTACGTCGGCTGGGCGCTATTGATATCTTAAATTCATGGTCGATGCGCCCTAAAGCACCAATAACTAACTAACGATATCCTAAATTCAACTCGACATATGCTGATATTCCAAGTCGGTATTTACGAGATGCCGAGCAGCCGAGCTCGCCCCGACACACCCCGATAAATGAGCGGGCAGACATCGACACGTTTACTGGTGTGTTCATCCCAAATTAAATAAACTTCTGGACCCGCGCAAACCCCGTCAACCGCTCCTGAACTCAGACGGTAGGAATATGGACGAGGCAAGCGTGCGACGTGTAGATACGTGTAGCTACACGGGGGCCACATTTGCACAAGCGCACCGTCTGTGTTCGATATTTGGAATCCCTGGAAGATTCGGCTGTGAGCTCCGAACGCCGGACGGAAAATTTTCCGTCATCGCGGAAATTATTATCCGAGCTGCAAACACACCCATAGTCTTGTTCCAATCTTGCCGTCATATAATGCTTCGTATGATGCTTCGGTGGTAAAATTGGACGAATTCAAGTGTAAATTATTTATCTTCTTATCACATTTTCGGGATGGGAAGGGAATCTGGATTCTCTTCTGAACATTGATGTATGCACCTCATCGTTTTCTTCAGATAAATAAGCTTACAGATTGGCTGCCGAATCGGAACGCCCGCTGGTTCTTTTTATAATCCGTTCGGTTTTTTCGTTTATCGATGTGCTGTAGGGTCCAGCGTATTTGTGTTGTACCCCAGCGCGGTTTTAAAGCCCGATGTGTTTTTTGCTTCTTTATTTTTTTGCGGACTGATGGCGTTTCTAGGGATCGGCGCGTTTTCAAAGATCCAGATGTTTTTATTTGGTATCTTGGTAATGTCGGCCATAGTTACCAGCTTAGTGTAACCTAAGAATGTGTTCCCTTGATTTTCCGGGGCCGAAGGATATCACAATCACATACATTAAAACTGAAACCGGAAAATTGTCTGAATCTTACCTTTCTCGAGCACCATGACTTCAATGGCTCCACGCAGGATATCGCATGCTGTATGAACATGTGCGCCACAAGTACCGCTAAAGTTAGTGACGTCACACATCTCCGGTAGATTTCGTCTTGAAAATTGTCCGTATGATAAAACATAGGTGTTGTTTTATGAAAATCATTCGGGGGGGGACAAAATGCTACAGGATTGATGTAGGAATAAGATGTGGCTGTTTCATACGCGCACCGGAGGAGGGGACACACGCCGGAGGTGGCGCAATACGCCCACTTGTGTTCTTACTCTCATAAATTGCTCTTCTCTTATAAATCGGCGGCGATAGTGTAATGCAATCTTGTGACTTTGTTAAAAATCGATGAACGCATCCCATGCAACACAAAATCGAAATCCGTGAGTAAATATAGGAATTGCGGGTGTGCCAAATCGACCGACCGGGCGGCGGCCGGCGAGCTCTTCAAGGTCACAAAGGCTTCGTTGGTGCGGTGGAGCAGCGGTGCGGTGAGGAAGCCGGTCAAAACCTGTTTGACCTTAAAGGCCTACGGCCATGGAATTTGTATTGAAGCGAGTTCCCTACATCCGCAATCTTCCCTCCAAATTGTGTTCTTATACCTTCAGTAAATTCCGAAATCCTAGGGATAGGGGCCGAATCGTCTCCCCCCCCCCCTCTCCTCTCCTGTGCGTGGTATGTGAGAGGCTCTCCGGTGTTCGTGTTAATCGACCATGTCCTCAATTCTGTTTGTAAGCTAGACTTAGGCCACTTAATCTGCTGATAGGATACATTTGCAATTGAAGTGATGCTCAACATGAAGATAAAAACACAATCACACGTCTATAAACCAGGTTATCACTTTAGGGATATAGAATTGTCCCACTCAATCCAAAAAAGCCCGACAAAAGAACAGCGAACGCAATTTTTGAAACGTTCCGTTCTATCAGTGTGCAAGAGTTCCCCAATCACGCTTCCTCCGTTGCTCGTATATCAACGAATAACCTACGAGCCCACCCACACACACATATGTGATAGTGAACTATTCATACATAATTAATATTAATATTTGTGGGCAAGACACACACAAGCATACACAGGTACGGAATCATGGCTCCGGTCATACCAACATGCATTACACAGTGGAGCGTTCTGACATTCGATGTAAAGTGTAGAGTTCTTTATGTAACTTATATACCGATTTGAAGCCATATTTATGTGTTCTTTCCTGGTGGTAAAACAATGACAATATTTAATCCTTATCAAGTGCACTTGCCAGTTAAATCTACCCAGTTAAATCTTAAATCACCCACCGTCTTCACATCAGTTCATCTCATACCAACATCACCTGAAAAGAGTCAGAGTTCAAGATACCCTCAAAATCCCAACAAGTAAGAACAAGTGGGTTTAGCATTTGTATCACTGCATTCGCTCGGAACGCCAGCTCACTCTATCTGAACAGCCAGTGTAAACTCGTGATATGAACGGTACTTGGAAGACGTCTATGGACGAATACGTGCTAAGTATGGCTGTATCGGACAATCTAAGTCAAATCAGGCGAACTCTGACATTCACATTCCAGTGAATTGTCATGAAAATATGAAGGTACGATGGCTGTTGCACAATTCCCTGGTGAAGAAAATAATACAACGCATCTGCCTTTAATAATCTGATAGCACATAACACACAACTCAGAAGTATTTAGGAACGTCACCGTCATTTGCCATCTGCCGTGGTCTCCCACCAACAGCCAGAATGACGTAACACCAAAATGCATGCGGGTGATAATATCATACCACTGTAACCGATCATATTACACCCGTATAACATCAACCCCGTTACCAGTACCAGTGCCTTACTAGTTAGGGTACGCATGGGTGGAATGAAGCAGCCGACGTAAACGATGTAAAAGGGATCTCGATCCATGTCTCCTAGCGTTTCTAAGCTCAAGTAGCAGAACAAATGTTGTCGATATTTAATTAGGCCACTCGTCACCAACGTCAAACGAAAACTTTGCAGATGCACACTTGCTGCCTGTATTATCACAGACGCACACTTGCTACATGGACTATCAATCTTGAGGTCGTACTGAGGGTGTCAGACTGCACAACTATCTAGGAAGAGAAGCCGGTACACATTAGTAGGGGAAAAGCAATGCTGAGAACAAAGCCTGATCACATACGAGCAAGCGTGGTTTCTGCGAACAAGTAGGCCCGAATAACGGCAGGTAAGCACAGTATAAGGCATCAAATGTGCACCACTTTCTGTCTGGCTGTCTGATTCGCTGATACCACGGAATTAAGATGTTTTTTTTAATTCATCGTGTAGGGGAGACCAGGGCTAGTTGATACAATTTTGGCGAAACTCAAAATAACTCATCAATTTGGAAGGGTAGCGAGGAGATTGTCACACATTTGTCAAGCCTAAACCTTCTAGCATCATCCCCTATAATTAGTTTTTCGTGGCATCCTCTGGGCTTTCCACCAGAAAGCCAAACATCGCTCAACTACCGGTGCATCAACTTACCCCGCTATAGGGGTAAGTTGTTGCTGACGATGTATTATAGGACGATGTATATCGCTGGGTAAGTTGATAAAATGTAAGTTAAATCAAATATACTATCCATAGGTGACATTGCTTTACGCCATCTGAAAGGTCCATGTTTCACCTTCAGAGTAAGAATACTGTTTTGAGTCCTCGCTGACCATAGCTCATGGTTTATGCCATTTATGGAATGTGCAAACATTCATTTTGTAGCTGCACCTTTTCCTTCGTTCGGGCTTTTCGGTCAGGTGATACATTCCCGTGTAAATACTGAATAAGGTAATCTTGAAACAGTTTTAGCAAACACCTTAATACAAATAGGCAATTCTGTGGTTATTTTATTCCATTACCACTATATCTTTCAGACACATTAAAGGGGTTCATGAGAATGATAATTATGTATCTGGGATGACTTTTAAAAAAAAACAATTCATGAGTTTTCGTAGCTCCGAGCGGCGCCGTCGTCAGATGGACTACGTGACAGTTTCAATTATGATGTTTTACAGTCTCTGCCGATTTGATTTTACTGCGTTGAAGTGCCGCTTTCCTCACTGCTCGTGTCCTGTTTGAAATTGTGTTTTAAACAACCTTAATTGTCTTCTCATTAAATATACCATTTGAAGATGGAGCAGCTAGGAGCTCAGAAAGCTCATGAATTGTTTTAAAAAGGCTGCAACATGTTATGCAACATTGCGAGTACAGTGTAGCGGCAAACGATAAAAGCATTTTACCGTTGCAAAGCTGAGAGAACGGGCGGTGCCATTAGCCGTGATCGTGCATAAAGCGCGTCGAGAACCACCCAATAAACAAACAAACAAGCTGAGAGAACATGGTAATGACAACAGACACCTAAAAAAGTCAGCAACTGGGCTAAACATTTATTGGGAAGCAGACATTGAAATTTTCCTTTCGCCACAAAAATGTGCCACATAGTCACCATTCCGCAGCCGTGGGTCGAAAGGACTTGAGCTTGTTATTGCCGCGAGAAAAGGGTGCCAATAGCAGCATGTGTGGTAGCCATGGCAACCGGCTTCACACTTTTGGAGAAAATGGTGTTCTATCAACCATTCCGTGTATCATATAGTCCCGGTCTGCCCTACTAAATGCACTGAATGTATAATAGTTTGCTGCTTCTGTACTATTTTTCGGGTCTCTGTAGCTGTTCAAAGAGGTATCCATTCCAGATGTCTTTCCGTTTTATGTCCTATGTCTAATAATATGGTAAAATACGCATGCGTCGCCACTCCTCAAGTATGTATGTGCCTGCGAAATAGGCAAAGTAGTCGTTATAGTACAAGTCACGGATGAAATAATAGAATGTATTTGTATCACACATGTAGCCACAAATATTGGGGAAAATAATTATTCCCCATTGTGAAGATTGAGCATTGGGTGATAGGTCATACACCATGCACTGGAAAAAAGACGAGGATGTGCAAACAAAATTTACAAGAATTTTTTTCTAATTTTCAAAGCCCAACATTTTAACTTCCACGAGGCGGCGGCCCTGCCAGCTACGCCTCTTGCCAGGGGCGGATTCAGAAATTTTCATAGGTGCACTTGTCTGAAGGAGCGTCATTTCTGCAGATGGCGCCACTGCGAAAGTACTTGGAGGCAGGACCGGATATAGGGGTGGCACTGAAGGCTCCAATACAATTGGCGCCCATTCGGCATGGAAAATGCTCCATTCCGGGAAAGCTCGTGTGCATCCCCATCGAATTTTCAGCCAGAGGCTCCCTATCAGCAGGAAAGGCACCCTTTCAGTACATTCGAGTAAATCCCCTTGAAATTACTGAGTCAGGGGCGCTCCTTGAAAGGAAAAGGCCCCCACTAAGCGTGTTTGTGCGACCACCTCGAATTTTTCAACCAGAAGCGCACATTGGAAGGTAAAAGCGCCCCTCTGGGAAGATCCGAGTGCACCCACCCCACCCTTCTTTTTTCCAGTTCGAGGCGCCCTCTAGGGACTAAGTTCCCCGCATGACAAGTTCTGAACTCGCTCCTGCCTGGAGGGATGTCTTTTCCTTCCGAGGGAGCCCCTCTCCGAAAAAAAATCGAGAGGGTTCCAGTCGAGAAAACTGAAGAGACCTAAGGGGGTTCATTCGAGGCCTCCCGGATGAGCGTCTTTTTCTGGCCGGAAGAGCGGCTACCTTCCATGGGATGGAGGCACATGCCCCCAGTCACCCCCCACCGTACCTGCCCTTGACACCTGCATCTGCAAGTCAGCAGCTGGCCGCATTCAGGCTATCATAGTTTTCTCCTTTCTCCGGCGAAGGCAGACCTCTAGCCGACGCAGACGGCTTTTCGGGTCGCTGGCATCCCCTTTATGTGTCGATCACCACGCAGGTGCGGATATCACGGCCCGGACGCCCAGTTTCGTGGCCCATATTGACTCGTAGGTTAGGCGTAGGTTGGCGCAATCGCGAGCGGCCCCTCTGGAAGCCATATTTCCCCGCCAGCAGCTCGGAGACCAGAAGCCGTTCCAGTTGCTCTTGCAGATGCACTCAGAACTGGGTGCAGCAGATGCCCCACACGTCCGATAATTGTTGAAGACTATTTTTTTCAACGGCTGCCGCAGGCAGCTTGGGCAGCATTGTCGTTGCCGTCACAGGAAGCTCCTCTGGGCCAACTGGCTACTGCAGCTGAAGGTTCTTAGAAGCCTCGGCTTCAGGCCTGGTGTCAGCAATGGCGGCAGGCTACTCAGCAGCGCAGTCGGTGCCAGTCGGTGCAGTGCCTCCGGACACCAGTACACTGGCCGCACTACAGGGTATAATCGCGACGTTAACGATGGCAGTCTGTCGCATGGAAACGGTCATGAGCGACAGGTTACCACAGTGAATTGGTGGACGTCACTACTCCCAGGGCCATTGGAGGAGCCAACGGCAGGGCTATCGGCGGAACCATCGGCGCTCCCGCTCCGATCGCAGCCAGCAGTTTTATGCTTTTAGCTGCATGACCATTTCGATTTGATATTGGGAGGGGGGGGGGCAAATTCACTATTGGAGAGGAAAAATTGAACATGGGAGGCGTCCAAAGGTATACAAAACAACACCCCTGCTGTGAGCTTCGAACGGTTATCTGGCGGACATGATCCGAAAGTATGACGTCATCCGGAACATTTTCCACAGGATCCGAGCTACAAATGCGCCCTATGTATCGCAACAATTAGCAAAACTGCCGAAACGCACTAAATGTGGTGAATGCGACGAATGCGCAAGGCGAGTGCGCATGTCGACGAAGGTCGACATGGTGACGGCTGGGTGCTTATGGACATCAGCGTGCGAAGTTGGAAAATCTAACATTTGAGTTATTTCCACAGGTGTAAGTTTAGCATTGCAAGCAGACTTATAAACCGGGTTCGCATTCTGGTGACTTAGAAACGATGGTGGTAGGTTGGCCCCTGTCCCTACAATATTATATCGTCAAAGTATTCCAATTTTTACAAATGAGCCCCATGGGACAAATAGGGGCAAACTCAAGTGACATAAACAAATAGAGGAAGGTAGAAGTTGGGTACCCTCCAAATCAGTTTCCTCTCCCCGCCGCAAATCCTAGGTACACCACTGTCGGGCTGGGCCGGCACCGAATGCTTGTGCCCCCACCCCCAAACCGGTTGGCTAGATCCGCTAGTAAGCCTCCCAAGGACCGCCATTGTAAGCCAATGACATAACGTGAACATTTCCAGCTGTGGAAATACTAATCAGTGACTTGGAGGTGTTTTTTATTGACAGCGTAGCTCGACTACTGCGGGTGAACAAGATTTTCACTCATAATACCAATCAGTGATAAACTTTCACTACCCTGGTCAAACCATGCGTATTATTTGCAAAGGCAACACGCAAGCAGACGGCCCACATCCCTATGCAGATCTGCTAATGACGCGAACATATATTCAGCTGTGTTCTTGCCGAACTCTCGAAAGTCGATAACGCTTGCACGGGCGTGTTCAACACCCTGCCATCTGGCGAGGAATATCGTTACTGTACTTCAGCGTCCATCCTTACGACCCTCCCTTCTTCATTGCAATGCCAGACATGCCCCAACTATCGACAGGTGTTCCAAGCCGTTTCTTGGAACTTGTGGAGCTTTTGAATCTGTTAAGGTTTTGAGCTTTAATTGTCACGGTCCCTTCGGGCATCTTGAGCCTGCGGTTGTGATCCAGGGCTACAATACCGGGAGTGATGACTACAAGGGTAGCCGTAAAGCCACGTCGGTCGGCGCGAGTCTGATATACTGGCCCAGCCCGGGACGTTGTCATTCATATCAGGTGATACACAACATGGGCGCCGTAACCCAGCTGTCTTTAAGGTGTTCTGGAACATTTTCCCTTCTCCCTGCACCTGCTCTTGTCCTCTCAGCACAAAGTTGCACAAATATTTCAGCACAAAGCTGAAAAGATTTTTCGTACAAACCCTCCCCAAAGTGGCCCACTAACCTAGGTAGCTCAGAGCTGCGACATGAAATGCCATCACTTCATTGGTTGGTTGGTTATTGGTTTTACGACACATCGACCGTTGAGTCATATAGCGTCGCCAATCTCTCACGCCGATTGGTCGCGGGCGAAGAGTAGCGACAGGTGAGACTCGATTGGCTTTTTGCATCACTTCATTGGCATTAGGGAATATCAACTGGTGTGGCGATCAAAACATTGACATGTAAACCGTGAGCGAAACCTCACCTCCCAACTCGAAAACGTACGTGACTTCTCATGGACAAGCAATCCACCCTTCCATATTTTTATCTGATTCACACCACCTTCGCCATGCGTACATTCAGAGGGAAATGCTGAACTCCTTAAACACCAGATGGCCATGCTGGGCCCGCCAAGAGCCCACGGGGAACGGTTCGCCATGGAAGCAGAGCCAGGCAGGGCGCATCGACGTGATTCATCAGCCTTCGCGACAACCGACATAGTCCATGCAGTGGTCCGTATATTGTAAGCGTATAAAGTATCAGTGGTCTCCGTGTGCCGCTGCCGCTTTGCGCTGTTGCACCAGCACCTGGCCAAGCTCCTCGCGCTTCCTACGGCCGCGCACGTGGCCGCCCAGCTTCTTCTTGAGGAACTTGAGGGCGCGCTTGTCGCGCGATATCCTCAACAGTTCCATAGCGCGCTTCTCGTATGGTGAGAAGCCGGCCACTTCACGCACCAGATCGCGAATAAACTTGTTGTGTTTGGTGATTTTCTGCCGGCGCACAGGCACATCCAGTTACGCATTACCTGTACAGTCACTGAACACCCTGATCTCATCTGGTGTCCTATCTAGAAAGGGCACAACCGGAGTTGCTATGCAAATATAAAACGAACCATGACTATCTATTGGGCTAACGAGGCATAAATATGCTAGGAAGAAGGATGTTGTGCGTCCGTGTGCTGAAATGGAACATTTGGGTCGATAAAATGTCAACGAGCAGATTAATTACATCCCAATGTGCTTATGTCACCGAATACCCTAGGCCCAATGTTTTGTGTTTATGTGTGCAATGTGCATGTCACTGTCTTTACAGCAATGACTGGCAACAGAAAATTACATCTCTGATAAATAGCAAATGGCATCTATGTACATTGTATGCCATTTTCTTTGAAGCCTGCAAAAAACGTATGCATGACTTCGTATATAAATTTCACATCACAATTATTATTTTAAAACAAAATTCCTATCACATTTTCACATTGTTCAGGCTGTGGGATACAGAATGGAAGAAAACATCAATCACATGGAGAAAACTTTGGTTGGTTGTTGCAATGATCCTTTGCTATCATGAGAAACCCCTAAGGATTCAACACTGGCCTGTTGGTATTTCCGTTGGTCACATGGTGGGGCTATGCTACGCCATATCTGGCTGGTAGATACTGTCCTGGCTCCGAGGCATAATGGTTTAATCCTGGCGAGTCGAACCACAATGAGCCGCTATACGGGAAATTTCGGCCAGGTTTGCACTCCAGATGAGCATACATAATCAGACCACAGTCAGACCCAGTCAACATGTGGACCATGAGCAATGCAGGTTGCCTTACACATAATAATTAATGACACAAGAGGAACTGTTTGTAGCATGAGGATGAGGTCAAAATCGTGGAAAATGTAGCCGATGACAGAGTCCAGCAGATCGCATGAGCACAATAGTCGTTACAATGTCACAGCATCGGGAACTATGAGTGATACAGAACATTAGATGATTTTTTTATTTGGGATAGATTGATTAATTATTTGGGCTTAAGGGCACACTGACTACAGGGTCATTTAGCGCCCATTATTTGGGATAACACTTGTAAGCCAAACCATATTTAAATCAGGTCCACACTAGTTTGAAAAATCACTGCATAATACTGAAATTCTGCAATATAGAGGAAAGGAATCCTGAGCATATACTTTTGCAGGAACTAAATGTCTATATCATTGCAATCAGCTCAGAAAGTTAGGTTGGTTATTGGTTTTGACACGTCGACTGTTGTCATATAGCGTCGCCAATCTCTCACGCGGATTGGTCGCGGGCGAAGAGTAGCGAGAGGTGAGACTCGAACCCACAATCTTTCGATTGTGAGACGAGCATCTTACCCCTAGACCACTCGTCCCCAGCTCAGAAAGTTAATTTCATCATTTATTTGGCTTCCTTTTGTTGCACTCACAAAGCCATTCCACTCACTGCAGGGAGCAAATCAAGAGCATTCCCTGCTAAAAGTTTCAAACTGGTGCTTTGGCTACTAGTTTGCCTTCAATGCTTCAGTTGGAGACCTAACAAATATGCACAGGCAACGAGTAGGATTACATTAGCTGCTAATCTAAAGTTTAGCATCATCTTATGAGCACAGCAATACATAGCTGAAAATTAACTGCACCACATAAAAAGTTACCCACTGCAATGATAAGAAAATGACAGATCTCTATGGCTAGACCATCCTTTAATGCATTGGTGCTACAGTCACAAATCACAGCAAGCCATATACAGGAGTGACACATATACTAACGCCTTTGGACGATGCAGGTCTCGGCTTCAGGGCCTTCTTAGTGACTGGGAATCCCTTTTTCAAACCAATAGCAATGCTGTATGGTGCCACCTGCGCCTTTGGCTTCTTGCGGCTTCCACCCTTGTCTGACTTCTCCATCTTCTTGGCCATGGTGTTCCTGAGGAGTATATCAATGTATTGTAACATCACAGACCAGCAGTGTTAACCCTGCCCAGGTCAGAGCAGGTCTTTCCAGTCAGATCCTAACACCCCCACCTTTGGGAGGGAGTCAATACATGCCCCTCTAATCTCCAAACTGGTTGGTTTTTGGTTTTACGACACATCGACCGTTGAGTCATGTAGCGTCGCCAATCTCTCACGCCGATTAGTCAAGGGCGAAGAGTAGCGACAGGTGAGACTCGAACCCACAACCTTTCGATTGTGAGACGAGCATCTTACCCCCAGACCACTCGTCCCCTAATCTCCAAACTAAGCATCACATGAAAACAAGAGGTGTCATCAGAAAACACTCAATGAGTAGGGCCAGAAATAACCCCAAAATGTTTCTCCCCTGAAAGTGACATCACTAGGGGCATTTATGTGGTCATCACTGATATGTTTCTGGCTCTGGGGAGTTCATTTTGGGGAAGATGAAAAAAATAAACATTATTTGGAATCAGAAAAGAAAGGCGAAATTGACCATGAGCCCAAAATGTATTCCCACTTAAAAATGATATTGTGGAAATTATCACTTTTCCATTTTAAATTTTCTTGATTAAAAAAAAACTTTCCATTTGTTTTCAGTGGTACATAATATTTTGATGCATACATTTGCAATATCAATACAAATACCTACACCATAAACTAGTATTGTACAACAGACCAGATCATAGGTAATCCTACCTTGAATTATATTGTAGGATGTTGGTGTATCACAATCTGTTATGGTGAGCATAAGCATGCCACAAATGAGATACTGTTCATTCCAGACTTAATAAAAACACAAGAAGCATGCCAATGCTTGTTTGATAAGGATGTTGATTCAGTGTTCAGAAAGTGGTATATTACACCTTAATTAACAAATAACTTACTACTGCAGAGTAGCATGCATGCTCATTTCACATGGTATGAAAATGATCTTGTGAAAAGATCATTGTGATACCACAATGCACAAACAAAGTGAGTGAAACATACCACATACTGAATACTGAATCGCTATCCATCACCAAAAATCCTGACATTCTTCCAGATGAACACTTTGACAGTCTGCATGCCTCTTTTCAAAGTATTGTGTTTATGGACACAATTCACATATTCATACTCTGTTCTCCTCTTGTCACATGCAGACATGCTTGCAATGCTCTGTGATGAGGGAAGACTGGTGAGGTAATGTTTGGGCAGATGGTTAGTGGATGGAGAATTTGTTTCATTGTAGGTGCCAAGTTAAGTTGACTTAAGCCAAGTTAACTAAACATGAGGTTAGTCATTTAATTTGGGTATGTGTGACTGATCGTAAGTACTCTGGGCTTCTAAGAACCATTGATAGTTGTATGGCCATGTGAACACATTGTAGATGGGCAGAGCAAACATGAGGATAGGTTTCTGTGTTAAGTGGGTAGTTCGTTAAGGGATTAGTTTGTTTTCTTGGTATACTAAATTAAGACAATGAGTTTAAATTGCTGTGGATCTTCTTATCCTGGTTAAATCTAAGATTTTAACTTGGGGCTTGAACTAGAACAAACTAGCTGTATGATACCAGTTGGTTGGTTGGTTGGTTATTGGTTTTACAACACATCAACAGTTGAGTCATGTAGCGTCGCCAATCTCTCATGCCGATTGGTTGTGGGAGAAGAGTAGCGACAGGTGAGACTCGAACCCACAACCTTTTGATTGTGAGACGAGCATCTTACCCCTAGACCACTCGTCTCCGTATGAGACCAGTCATATTAATGTGTTCATACTATTGTAATTGTAGAGATTAACTGGACTTAATTTGCATCATATTAGTATTAACTTTGGGGAGTAATATGTATCTGGAGTAAAGCTCCACTACAGCCAAACACCTCATGTAAGGGCACATACTTTACCATGCACATCTAAGTTTGGGATTTTATTATTGGTTATTTGGGCTTACGGGCACATCAACTGAGTTGGTCATACAGCAGGATTTTAATATTGGTAAGAGGGTAATGGTAAAAGGGTAATGGTAAAAGACAATGTCAGATATATCAGTCATGCATGTAGGTAGGCAGCATATGAAGGCTCCATACTTGATGGGTGGCCAAGTACTATCTGTGACTCAGCAGAAGGACTTAGGTGTTATTTTGAACACAAAATTGGGTGCATCAGAACAGACCAAAGAAGCCAGGAAGAAGGCACTAAGAATGCTTGGGGCAATACAGAGGAATGTGTCATACAAAAGGGAGGAGGTCATCAGGAAGCTTTACTGTGCATGTCAGGCCACATTTGGAATACTGTGTCCAAGCTTGGTCCCCTAGTTATGAGAAAGATTGTTGGCTTTTAGAGAGAGTACAAAAGAGGGCAACAAAAATGGTTAATGGTATAGGCAACCTGGCATATGAGGAAAGATTCAAGAAATTGAATATGTTTTCACTTAGATATAGAAGGCTGAGAGGAGATCTCATTGAGGTTTTTAAATTTGTTCATGGTCAGGAACAGGGATATCTCAGGGAAATGTTTGAATTTAACAGAAATGATGCAATTAGAGGCCATCAATTCAAAATTAAAGTTAATCACAGCAGGACAAGGTTAAGACAGTCTTTCTTCACCAACAGGGTAGTAGAACACTGGAACCAGCTGCCAGGAACCATTGTCAGTAGCAACAGACTGAACATCTTTAAAAACGGCATAGACAATCATTATAAGAATAGGGGGCTTGTTTTTCTGTATTCCAGGGAGGGTTGATCGACAGGGAGGAGATGGGAGTTGGGAGGAGTTTGTAATTGTTGAGTGTGTTATGGAATAGCAAGTGAGTCTCTTATTAAGTCTAAATGCTTTATAACTTTATATAGGGTGTACCTAGCAGTGGATTCAGCACCTTCCTTCGGGATGTGATACTGATGAGATTGTCTATGGTAGCACAATGGGTATGATGGGAGGAGTTTGTAATTGTTGAGTGTATTATGCAATAGCAAGTGAGTCTCTTATTAAGTCTGAACGCTTGATGAATTTGTGTGGGGTGTGCCTAGCGGTGGATTCGGCACCTTCCTTCGGGATGTGATGCTGATGAGATTGTCTATGGTGGCACGATGGGTATGATGGGAGGAGCTTGTGATTGTTGAGGGTGTTATGCGGTAGCAAGTGAGTGGTGCTAGATAGGCTGGGGTATATAGCTTCCTAGGAACTTGGGATAAAGGATTGATTGGGGTGAGAGTATGTACATTTCTAGTACCTTTTCTAGATAGGCTTAACCCAGATGGGCCCCTGTGGCTCTTATTAAGCCTTAATACTTTATGACTTTATGACTTTATAATAACTACAGAAGCTGTAGAGGAACAGCTACATAATATAAAACCTAAAGCTTCTGGGCCAGATGATATATATGCTAGGATGGTAGTAGCATTTGCTAAAACATTGGCAGTTCCCCTAGGTATCATTTGGAGAATACACATTCTAAGTTACCTCTAGGTAACTTAGAATATGGGGAAAGACTTATGGCATTAAATATGCACTCAGTCAAGTATTGGAAATGAAGAGGTGATATGATTGGAATGTATAAAATCATTAAAGGGCTAGATCAGATCAATCTGAATGATGCCCTTCTATCTAGACTATCACACAGCGTCATCAATTCAGGCTAGACAAACCAAGGTGTAAGACAGTTATGCAACAACACATCTACAGAGGATTGTTGATCAGTGGAATAGGCTACCTGCTGATGTGGGGAGACACTCATTGAATGTATTTAAAAATAGGGTGGACAACATTTTTAGGCTGCAAAAGCTTGTCTGAGTTCTGAGTAGTGGTGAATGGGGTGAGATTTATGCTAAGTAGGTGTGCACTGTAAGGCCCCTTTAAGTAGGCATGGATGTAGTCTGATAATTATTGGTAGGGCACTCAATTCACAGGTGTTACAATGCATCAAGTGAATAGGATAGGTAAGGTAATACAATATAGGATAGGTAAGGTAGATATGCATTGATGAGCGAGTGGGATGTTGGTGGGTGGATTCGTTGGAATTAGGGATGTGGTGTTGGTTGGGGTGACAAGTGTCTTTTTGCCAGGGTTATGTTATCTTCCCTTATAGACAACCTGGATGGGCCCTTGAGGCTCTTATTAAGTCTGAACACTGCATGACTTTATTGACTAGTTTGGAGGTTGTTAATTTGTACCTGGTTAGGTATTTGGATTTTAGGGTTTAAAAAAAAATTATCCCAAAATGGTCACACTAGCAACTACTATATCTGTTAGAATATACAAAGAACATATTTGTGAATAACATGCAAGACTAAAATATAAGAGAACAGAAGTGATTAAAACAATGCATTATTAGCCCACTTCAACCATAAAATTTTCCCATATACTATTGCTGCTTATAAAAAAAACCATACTTCAACTGGGTTTGTCTAAGCTCCATGACCAATCTTACTTCATAAGTATCCTCCATACTTATGAAACCTCCATAAAATATGGTATTATTGGAGATCAAGGTAAAATTCTATTCTTTGGATTTTGTATTCATAGTACTGTGCATTCTAACATAAAAAGGTGATGCAACCACTCATTTTGTCTGCAAATGATAACTTTTCAGTTGGCAAAGAAATACACAATCATAATCTTCACTAGAAATATAGCCATTGCAGGTAATTATCCATACCTGGTGTGTCAGACACTACAAAGAAATTCAACACTTCATCCACTCAATTCAACACTCATTGACATAAAAACCTTGTGGTTCTGACTTAATTCCATATTTATTCCCAACCTGTAATACTTGCAGCTAGATGCATATTAACTTTCTATCAAGGCCGGAAGTTCTTTGCGATGCTGTTAACGTTAATGGCAGCACTAACAATGTTCGCCTAGGTTTGATGACATTGTGGCCGAATAGTTTGTTTGTGATGATTCTGGTTTTCCAGTTAGGTTAGGTTAGACTATATTTTGATATAATATATTTTATATAATATGCTTTATTTTATTCTAGATTAGGTTAGGTTATTTTCTTTTTTCCTATGATTTATCTATTCATACATAATTTTTCAATTCTTAGTTATTTTGGCTTTAGGGCACTTCAACCAGAATTGATCATTTGTGCCCAGATTTTTCAATTCCCGACTGAGCAGAAGTCACTAGCCAAACCAGACACAGCCACTCACAAGATTGCCACATATCAGTGTAAGTTTACCTTTGCTGGGTACTGGTTACCTTCCAGTATCTCACATAATTATTCAGCTTTCTTTTGAGGACAGTCACACAAGTTTATAATTTTCCAACATGCATCATTCCTAGCAAGATTATGTGCTCAAATTGTTCCAAGGTCTGCCAATATTTGTTTTTGTTGTTTTTAAGGAATTTCACAGCCACAAAATTCATAATTTTATACTGGACACATACAAGCTATATAATCTGCAGTCTGAATGCTGTGCTAGTCAGTTTGACACCATCAAGGTACAAATGCATGAGCCACAGCCCTGACAATCCCATTAAGGTATGTAAATGTTTGCAGCACTAACTCATGTCATACAGTTAATATTTTATAATTATTTTAATAGCACATTTCCTCCGTATTGTGCCTGTCATCAATTGTATTGACTGTCAACTTAAAAGTAATCATTTGCAGAGAAAATGAGGTAAATTTTTGATAAAAGGTGTTTTGGGAATTTTGGGAATACTTTTTTTCAGAATATGTTTATGGACATGACTAATAAGATGTGACCACTCGTTTTCGGTGCTGATGCTTACTTTTCAATGTGGATGATGAAGTCGCATTGGTATGGTGCAATGTCATAGGTATGGCACAGAGGCTTTGACTGGCTAATGCTGCGAACAGTTCACATACCTTAATGAGATGGTCAAAGTAGCTTAACCTAAACTAACCTAACCTGCTTACCTCTTGGTTTATCATAGCTATAATTTAAAGAATGTGCCATGAGCTTAGGTTGACTGGCTAATGCTACAAATGGTTCACATACCTTAATGAGATGGTCAAAGTAGCTTAACCTAACCTAACCTGCTTACCTCTCAGTTTATCATAGCTATAATTTAGGTGGTGTGTAAAGAACATGAGACACTTCATCAGAGATCATTGAGGAAATAAGCATCTCCTCAGTCAGCATGCTCTACATCGCTCTACTCGGCCTGCACCATACGGACGATTGTCGCAGTTGGTTAAGACATCCGCTTTCCGTACGGGTGGTGGTAGGTTAGAATCTCAGCGCGGTCACATTTTTCATCCGATCACACAATCATTAGCGGTCAGGACCGTTAGTTAATGTTGCACTTTATATTACTTTACACTATCATATAAGTTGCTTGATGTAATAATATTTGCCCATGAAAGTAAAGAGGGAAATACTGAATTAAAGCCCACTCATGCAATGAATGTCCAATTGGACCATTTGGACTTATCATAGTGGAACTTTGTCTCTGGAAGGAAACATTGCATCCATATCCAGTTCAAGTTGTTTATTTCAACAGCCTGGTTCTATACACATCACATTCCATTACATTTTGAGTGCAAGCAACGCTACCGTAGGAAGTGCAGAAGATACCCGGTCAACATGCCTCTCACATAACGTTCACAGGGGAGTTTGGGCACCCAAGATCAGAAACTAGAAGCAAAAAATTTAGAGGAATTACAGCTGTAGTGAACTCGCTGCAGTATACATTTCATGACCCCAGGTCAATGTCTTTAGGGTCAAATGAGGTCACAATCGGCCTCCACTCCACCCCAGCAGGCACTGCCCATACATACAGGAAAGTATGCACGCTCCACTGCCGAACGGTAGGTAGACCGTTCAGTATTTTTGTCATAAAAGGTGTTTTTTGAATTTTGGGCAGAAAGTTCAGAATATGATGTTTGGTTATTGGTTTTATGACGCATCAAACTTTGAGTTATATAGCGTCGCCAATCTCTCATGCCGATTGGTCGCGGGCGAAGAGTAGCGACAGGTGAGATTCGAACCCACAATCTTTCGATTGTGAGATGAGCATCTTACCCCTAGACCACTCCTCCCCTAGAATACAATGTTTATGAACATGACTAAGAAGATGCAACCACTCGGGGACGAGTGGTCTAGGGGTAACATGCTCGTCTCACAATCGAAAGGTTGTGGGTTCGAGTCTCACCTGTCGCTACTCTTCGCCCGCGACCAATCGGCGTGAGAGATTGGCGACACTATATGACTCAACGGTCGATGTGTCGTAAAACCAATAACCAACCAAGATGCAACCACTCATTTTTGGCACTGATGCTTACTTTTCAATTTGAACAGTGACGTCACGTTGGTATGGTTTGACGACGTCATACGTATGGCACAGTTCACATACCTTAATGAGATGATCGAAGTAGCTTAATCTAATATAATCTAACCTAACCTAACTATCAAAAATTTAACAGTTAGTTTAAGTTAGGTTAGGTTAGATTCAGCTACTTCGACCATCTCATTAAGGTATGTGAACCGTGCCAAACGTATGACATCAAACTGTACCAATGTGACGTCATTGTTCAAATTGAAAAGGAAGCATCAGTGCCAAAAATGAGTGGTCGCATCTTCTTAGTCATGTTCATAAACATCATATTCTGAACTTTTTGTCAAAAAAGTTCCAAAAACCTTTTTATAAAAAAATACTGGTTAGTTTAAGTTACATTATATTAGATTAAGCTACTTCGACCATCTCATTAAGGTATGTGAACAGTGCCATACGTAGGACGTCATCAAACCGTATCGATGAGACATCATCGTTCAAATTTTAAAGGAAGCATCAGCGCAGAAAATGAGTGGTCGCATCTTCTTAGTCATGTTCATAAACATCATATTCTGAACTTTTTTCCAAAAATTAAAAAAACACCCTTTATGACAAATTTACCGACTGTTCATAAATACTCTCGCTACGTAAGCTGGTAGACCGTGCATGCTGTCATTATGGTTGGTAGTACGGACCCATTGTGCGATCGTTACGGCCAGAGTATAATTTATATAATGCACAAGGTTAGGTTAAGTTAAGCTACTTCGACCATCTCATTAAGGTATGCGAACCATTTGTAGCATTAGCCAGTTGAAGCCTCGGTGCCATACCTATGACGTCATCACACCATACCAATGTGACATCATTGTTCAAATTGAAAAGTAAGCATCAGCACCAAAAATGAGTGGTTTCATCTTCTTAGTCACATTCATAAACATAATATTCTGAAAAACAATTCCAACACCTTTTATCAAAAAAAATTACCAAAAATGAATGGTCAAAAGCATTCTATGAAAATAAATCCACATATTCAAATTTTGCCTCAATCTCCAAATTTACCAATAATACAATCTGCTGCAACACTTGTGTATTAGCATCCCCATTTTTGCAAACTAGCATTCCCAATTATGGCAATAATTCCCAAAATGGAAGGTTTCCAAAAATAGAAAATAAAACCAGTTTCCACCACTGATATGCAGAGAAAATGAGTGGTCACATCATGTTAGCCACATTCACAAATATTGCATTGGAAGAAATCAAAACAAGATTGAAATCTGCCAGTCAACTTTCATGATAAAAACATGGGAATTGTTCTCGGATGGAGATATTACCTATGGTCCTGTCTGAATACAATACCCAAGCATTTATCCTACAGACAGGCCGAATTAGTGCGCTAAGTCGGGCCTTAATCAATGCACGGTATCCAAATCAACATGAATTAAACACCAAAAGACGCACTCACGCCATTTATGTCTACACACAACACCACGCATTGCAACTCCATAAAGCACACAGCGCGACATGATACAAAATTTCCACTAATCATGTCCTAAATGTTTTTATGTGAAGCAGTTGTAGTCAAAGGTCATTAATTCAAATAAACACGCACCTGCCTTAACCACTCAGGAACAGCAGGAAGACCCACTGATTAAAGGACGTTGCCAGTTCACAAAAATATTAAATTAATCTGGAATCTATTATTTTTTAATGTTTTTATTCAGCTGAATACAGATAGCACTACGTGGGAATCAAAGCACGAGTGATAGCTAAATATTGTCTGAAATAAAAAGATTTTCTTTGGAAAAATTTTCAGGCTGCCTTTAGGGTGCGTTCTTTGTCTCCTTCATTCCACGAATTCCGTGGACTGTGACGTATGATATTTCGTGGACTGCAGCCACGGAACGTTCTGTGAAATTTCGGGGGGCATTCATAATGTCCACAGGTCACAGTGTCCACAGCTCACAGTGTCCACAAATTCATAATGTCCACAGCTCATAGTGTCCACAGCTCACAATGTCCACATGTTCATAACTTCCACAGCTCACAATGTCCACAGTTCATAATGTCCACAGGTCATAATATCCACAGCTCGCACTGTCCACAGGTCACAATGTCCACAGCTCACAGTGTCCACAGCTCGTAAGTACCACAAGCTCATAACGTCCACAAGTTCATAATGTCCACGAGTTCAAAATATCAACGAGTTCATAATGTCCACAGGTCATACTGTCCACAGCTCATAATGTCCACGAGCTCGAGTTCATAATGTCCACACGTTCATTATTTTCGCAGTTCATAACGTCCACAGCTCATAATGTCCACAGCTCATATTGTCCACAGCTTATAATATCCACAGCTCACAACTTCCACAGCTCGTAATGTCCACAGCTCGTAATGTCCACAGGTCACAATGCCCACAAATTCATAATGTCCACAGTTCATAACGTCCACAGGTCACAATGTCCACACCGTGTCTGCGAAAATATGATACGTGAAATCATTTTCGACCTTATCGCATTTGGCGGCGCGGCAAACCGGCAGACGTAGAAACCTCTGGTTCACCTCTTGTTAACAGATGGCAGGTCGACCAATTCGCGCGAGATGCTGCAGGACCATGAATTCATTCAATACATGTTTCTCGTAATCCGAGTTGAATATTGGCTTGCGTTTTATTTTGAGCCTGACGTTTCTAAGTCAATATCGATGCATAGTAGGCAAATGCACCTACTCTTGTGGCTAAATTCTTAAATGCAATGGGATCTAGGCTTAACCCTCCCATTGGTGACATCCCAATCCTCCTTCGTATTGGTGGCGTCACCTCAGATCGCAGCCAGCTCGCCTCCGCGGGGAAAGCTGGGCGGCGACGTCGAGCGCCCGGGCACGCAGGCTGGGAAACGGACGATTGCAGTGGCGGACACAGTTGTTAAACTGTTCATCATTTTGTCAACTTATCCAGTATCTTCAGATATGTATCCTGTTGCGCTCTTGGTGCATCATCTTTACCCTGCCACTGTCATGTGGAGGTGTCCTTGGAGATCAAGCTGAAGACGCCACTGGCAACGTGCACATGTCACTGGATACTGCGAGTGTGAGGCACGGTATCGTGCGGTCGTCGGGGAGGGGACGGGTAGTTGACGCGTGGTCTTCCCACGCCCGCTTGAGACCGGGCTGCTGGGAACTGACGCCAGCGGATGGTCTGGCTTATGGCCGACGTGGTTGACTGGTTCAAAGTCGACACATATATGTCTAATGGCAAGGTGTTGAACGATATGTCAAATGCATGGCTTCTTCATCTTGAAATCATACTGCTCGTATGCAGCATGCAGCTAGTAGAAATTCTAAGCCAATTCATGAAATCAGTTACCCAGTTTGCATGGGCCGCGGTAATTCGAATTACTACCTTAAACAGCGCAGCGTCGCATTTGCCGTCCCGTGAAAATGCTTATCAGACGTTAACAATTTCGAATTCAGCGCGGGCTGAAATCCTGTCCCCCAAGAAGGATTTTGGCAATGGGAACGGATTTCGCTTAGATTTACTGTGAAAACAAAAACGCGACTCATCTCCGTGCCGCGTTAGAAAAAAGTGTCTGTTTTTATCTACTTCCTTGTGGACAATTAAAATGTAGGAAGGTGAAGTTCAAGTGATGCTCGGGCTCGTGCGAGATAACCAATTAATTCGTGCTACCGTCGGCAAGCCGCATAGCAATGCGCATGTGAGTTGGTGTTGAGAACGTAGTTCGAAGTTGTTCGAGCATGGCAATTTGAAAGGCACCCCCATAGCTAGACAAACTTGAAAAATTAGGTATATTTAAACCTTGAAATCCATCCTATTAACCACAAATAAAGCAAGGATTAACTCATTCAAGCTGTGGTGATCGTTCAGGAGGTATTCTGATATCAGTACTACGTAATTATTGAATGTTTAAGTTTAATGAGGTGAAAGACAATATCATCGGTGTAGATACTGTGCTACCAGTATGGGAAACTACCCTCCGACTTGAAAGTTGGGATGCCAGGGCCCCCTCAACTTCCAAATACATGCTTGATTTTTACAGTTGGTAAAAATGTTTCAAAAATACCCGATGTCTAGAATAAGGCGGCCGAAGTCCGGTTAATTTTTCGGATGTTGGGGCGTACTTTGGCATAGCATCTACCGTGCTTATTTGGTGACGTCGCGTGATAAGCTCATGTTCCTCTGTCTCGCTACAGTCTTCATAGCAAGAGGTGAAGCAAATTGTAATGACGCCATTGTTGCAATCATTGGATAGGGGAAACCGGGTCTAGTTGATACAATTTTGGCGAAACTCATCACTTTGGAGGGGTAGCGAGGAGATAGCTACACCCACGCCAAGCCTAAACCTGGTATCATCACGATATTTTCATGGCATCCTCTGGGCTTTCCACCATCGCGTAGCTACCGGTTCATCAACTTACCCCGCTATAGGGTTAAATTGTTACCGACGATGGGATAAGTTGATAAAATGTAGGTTAAGTAAACTACGTTATGTATATAGGTGGTACTAGTTTGCGCCTCTTGAAAGGTCCACATTATACGCTTACAGTAATAATACTGGTTTGAGTCTTGACTGACCATAGCTAATAGTTTATGCCATTTATGGAATGCTCAAACGTTCATTCCGTAGCTGCACCTTCCTCTCCCCTTCGTTCAGTCTTTTCCATCGGATGAGAAATGACCGTATAAATATTGCATAGGATATCTTGATTCAGCTTTAGCAGACACCATAATAAAAATAAGCAATTCTATGGTCATTTTTTTCATTTCCAATCAACAAAACGTTGAAACAAGCTGCATTTTAGGCATGAATTTAAACGCATTTCACAGTCGCAAAGTTGAGAGAACATGGTAATGATAGCCGACACCTAAAAAATTAACAAGTGAGCGGCAAAGTAGAAACTAAGGGTGAAGCAAAGGTATTGGAATTTTACTTTCGGTGCAAAAATGTGTCACAACTTCACCATTCCGTAGTCACGGGTCGAAAGGACTTGGGCTTGTTATTGCCGCGAGAAGAGGGTGTCGGTAGCAACATGTGCAACAGTAGCCATGGCAACCGGCTTCAAGCTTTTGGAGAAAATGCTGTTGCATCAACCGTCCCGTGTATCAACTAGACCCGGTCTCCCCTACTTATGTTGTCACGGTTATTGAATGTGTTTCCATGGCTACCTCGCAAGCTGTCATCTGGACTGTGTTATTTGGGTCCTCTTAGACTATGACGTGTGGCGGCTCGTAATGTATTGACATCAGCGCTTACATAATCGCAGGCATCATATTTTGCTTTTAAAACGCTTCGGAAAGGACATTGCAAACATTGCGATAAAAGATGTAGGGCTGGGTGTTACGGAGACTGGGACGGTATCTTGTGGTTAGGTTGAGTGAGCCATTCATCTCAAAACAAAAACGCTGGGTATCCCACTATTAATATATCGCCGGACCCAACAAGGGCGATAGGGCTGAAACAAACCTTGCTGGGTTCCAAACAAATCGCGCCGCGGCCTGAGAAAATCGTACCAGATCCCAAAAATCGTCGGACCCCATCCTCCGGAAAAATCGCGATGGAACCTGCAAAAATTGTACGGTGGCTCAAAGCTTTCACAGAGTCCCGGAATGGTTCAGTTTGTATCAATGAATACCAAGGGAACCCTCGAAATATCGAGCAGAGTATAAAAATTGCATTGAGGCTTAAAAATCGATGCACCGGACCTCCAATGTTGATGTCATTGCTGAACGTGTGGCGTAACATCTGCCGGTGTGCGTCTACCAACGCACATGACATGGCCCGTGTCCAACTGAGGAATTAGGAGTCATTGAAGCAAAGTTTAGGGTAGATCAGTTTAGGTTTCACAGACGTGTGTAAGCTACGTTCTTGTAGATTAGCAGGCGTGTGGTGCATATTTTGGGAAAGGGGTGACACTTACTATCGCCCCGCAAGGTGTTAATGTCCTCGCCCCCAATCGTTTGGGACTGTATATTCAAAAGTTATATTGTTTCACTAGATTACCGACGTCTTGTGCTTCAGTCATGATCACCGTATATAAGCAATTGATCATGAAATCCGAAACGTTGGTAATTTCTTGAAATAATAGTCGTTCATTTTAAGAACCTTTTAATGGTTATGAAGACATTACAAGCTGTATTTTCCTCCCATGTATGCTTAGATCGTACTCCGCTACGAAAGCCCGTGTTTACATGGGCTTTCGTTGGCTTACACGGTGCATCACAATTTTATTCCTTACCTATGATGACACTTCGTTTGTACCTCCCCCCTCCCTCCTTCGGAATCATGAATTAACTAGTCGTGCTCTGCTTGCCACAGTCTGACTTGTGCTGTCTGATTCGCAGATGCTGGATTTGTGTTGGCTTCCGAAGTCAGTTTAAGAAATATCATTTGTCGCAGATCTGGACACTTGAAAGTCGTCACTCACGTATTCCTCTCCGACCCCATTCTCTGTGCCATGTTCCATGCTCTGTTCTTCACTCGAAAATAGTGCATTTCGTGTGAAAAGATATATGGGATTTCGATGTGTCCAATCTGATGGTAGTGTATTGAATTCCATATTTCCTTCACGAGGCATATTCGTTATATTTCTTAACCTATATTGTTTCACAATCGAAGCCTACGTACGGTACATGCGTTGCATTGCGAATTTACCATTCACTAAACCATCTTGTATCATGTGCTCAGAACTTGGCGGCCATGCATTGAAGCTAAAAGAACAGTATTCGCTAAAGAGACAGTGTTTAACATGTGTGTGGTAAGCTGGGTTAGATCCCTCGACATGCACGGAGGACTGACGTGTAATCCATCACTACCACCTTCTGGTTAGCTGGACCACACCAATAGGCTGACATTATTTACCGACTACTCGGCAGAGTACTTGGAGTTCCGGGAACTTCCAACCCTTCGCCAGGAACCTTGTGGACTTGGATCATATTGACGTTGTTCATGTTTATCTGTCATTACTTGACGTAGCAGCCGTGATCGCCGGTCACCACCCGCGCGACCACACCATGGGACTGTCGTGCGCCTGACGGGAGGAACACAGTCATGCGGAGCTGTGGAGGTCACACTCAGTGTGGGGGTCAAGGTCACACTTAGTGTGGAGTCACGGTCACAACCCACTGGTCGTTTCGTGACTATGTGGGGGCCACTGTCCTTGTGGTCGCCACGGTCACCATCGACTGGTCGTTACTTGACTATGTGGGGGTCACGGTCACCATCCACACATCGTGACGGGACTGTGTGTGGGTCACGGTTGACACGGGACAGCCGAGGGAGTGCAGTGGTCTGTAGGCTGTCGGAAGACCCTAGAGACACAGGAGTCCCCAGGTCGGGGGATGTGGAGGAAGATTTCAGATTAAAATTGAATATTTAGTTTTAAAATAGCTCTATCGTAATGGGGTAATGGGGTTAATGGAGTTAGCCATACACAACACCGCACACCCCACACTCCACGCTATCCGTCAACTCTACCTCACCCATCACGCTCGCTCACCTCCAACTCACACTGCTTTGGGTCCATGGCCACATGGAGATACCGGGCAACGAGCGGGCGGATGAACTCGCTCGTCGAGCGATCGTCCTCCCACCCGCCCCCACCTCCCGGTGCCCCCCCCCCCCCGGTGACCTTTTGTCACTCACATATATATTATACATTCAGCATCTCCAGACATTCTGGAATCACAACACCACACACTTACATCACATTAAACCCTTTTTCTCAAAATGGCCGTCTTCCCAACTACACTCGCCGGTGCTTCTTTCCCGGCTCCGAGTCGGACACACTGAACTCACACATGATTACCTCTTTCGCCCTCTTCGCCGCGCTCCGCCTTGCCAATTGTGTAATATGTGTAACTCTGTCCAACATTCTCTGCTTTCATGCCCCACATATGATTTGCAGCGTCGCCCTCTCCTCTCGTACATTGTCAAACATCGCTTCCACTTTCACTGAGCATCCTTCTCAGTTATGAGCTCCTTCAACTACTGTTCACCTTATTGCATGGCACCAAATTAGAACAAGTCATTTAAAGCCAAACGCTATCATCCTCTCCGCTCTCATAAGCCACATACATATAGGTTATTTCGTACTAGGTAGGCAGGGACCAATCCAATTTGGCGAAAACGGACGGTTCTCCTTATAGATTGCGCTTGATGTTTTGCCTACGTGTTATCCAAGCAGCTTGGTTTTCCCCTTCTCAGGTTTTTCCATGCTCTAACTTAAACATAAATCTACACATTAAAGGTCGAGCCTGACACCCACTGGCGGATCTAGCCCACCGGTTTGGGGGTGGAGAAACTTTCGGTTTATGGCGTCAGCCTCCCCTCCCCTATCTGGGGGAGGGGGAGGGGGAGGATGACCAAACAATTATAACAAAATACCTTTAAAATTGGATATTATTTCACCCGGAACGCTATTTTGAACCTCAGCAGGGGTTACTACATTTTAATTCAGTTCACTTTTGTTGGTTTGGGGGGGGGGGGCAAAAGACACTATGGCCCGCCCCTTTGAAGCGCTTGGGGGGGGCATGGCCGGAATGCCCCACCCCCCCTGGATCCGCTAGTGCTGACACCCACGGCTCGCCCTGGGCGATGGGCCTGCGTTTCGTTTCAGATGCCATGAAGGGTATGAAGCTGTCCACCATCCAAATGTTCTACTGTTTAATATGTATGTATGCATGTTTATATGTCTAACCGTATGTTATGTATATACCGGCCCTTTACGCCACGTTCTTTGTTTCCCGGCGTCTCTAATCTTTCCTCTCTTGCTTGTTTTATATCTCCGGATGTCACATAAGCCGGTTTAACGTAACCCTTTCTTTAACGTAACAAATATCTAGCGGATGGCACTTTGCCTCTGTTAAAGACAAGACAGGCCACCGAACCGAGGCCATAACCATGTGTTCTTTTTTTGGACCGGTAGCGCTATTATTCGACTACGGATGTGCTTCAGTGCTCCAGCCAATTTTTGTTGGGCGCCCAGCACACTTTTGAGACCCGACTCTTTTTTTATAGAGTTGTGTGCCTATTTGTGCACCGACGGCATTTTTAAAATACCGTCGCATTTTCGAGGACCCCGATGCGCTTACTTAGTGCCCGGTCCTCTTGTTCGTGTTAGGACCCTGCCACTGTTTGAGGGCCCAGCCTATTTTAAAGTCTTATGTGGTGGCATGTCCCTGGTGTGCTTTGAGGGTCTTCGTGGTGTTTTTTTTTACTAGAGCTCTCTGTGTGTTTATTTAGAACTGCAACGTATGTTCTACGTCAGTGCCCTTTTTTGCAGGTCTCGGTACCCTTGGGAGGGTCTGGTGCATTTTCGGCCTCCAGTTGTGTTCTTTTGGGGTTCCCGTTGTGTTTATTTGGGGCTCCTGACGCGCACTTCAGGGACTAAGTGATTTTTTGGTCTAAGTGATTTTTTTAGCCCCGTCGTCATTTGTTGGGATTGCTATCGCGAGTTTTAGTGGCCCCGACACGCTTGGGGTGGAGGTGGGGGTGGTGGGGCTAGCACGTTTTTAGGGCTTTCGGAGCAATTGTTGGGACACGAGAGTGATTTTTGATGTCCTGATTGTTTTCTCGTTGCCCCGGCTTCATTTTTTTGGATGGTCCCGATCAGGGTTTGGGGCCCCGGTGAGACCTGTCGAGCTTCTAACGTGATTTTCAGGGGCCCTGGCCCGACCTTTTGGTGTCTCCCTCGTGATTTTCAAGAACCAAGACACGATTTTTTGCGACCCCCAACACGATTTTAAAGAGCTCAAGTACGAACTTTTAAGGTCCCAGCGTGATTTTCAAGGGCCCGGCCTGTCTTTTTCGGGCCCCAGCGCGAGGGGATGAGTGGTCTAAGGGTAAGATCCTCGTCTCCAATCGATAGATTATGGGTTCGAGTCTCACCTGTCGCTACTCTTCGCCCGCGACCAATCGGCGCGAGGGATTGGCGGCGCTACATGACTCAACGGTCGACGTGTCGTTAAAAAAAACACAATAACCAGGCCCAAACGCCATTTTTCGGGCCCCGGCGATACTTTTTGAGCACCCAGCGTCATTTCCAAGGGCCCGGCCAGCACATTTTGAAGCTCCAGCGTGATTTTCGGGCGGCCCGGCGTGAATTTTCAGTAGTCTAACGCGACTTTTCAGGGTCCTACCTGATGTGACTTGAATAAGACAATGGACACACAGAAACTCAATGAACGGAAATACGACGACGACAAAAATAAAAATAAATGAGAAAAGAGCGACGGATGTCACCCCACGAAAATGAAAAAAAAAAAAAGAAGAGAACTTGCGATAACCAGCAGTCAGTCACGCCAAAATTGGCACGGCGGAGTAATCAGTGGGCTCTGGCGACATTGCGCTCGAATAGTACTGTATGCTCCATGCATCGGCGGTTCACAGTTGCCGGCGGACATAGCAATAGATGCTTAGTAGATACTTGATACATGGATGAAACACATAATTCATGAAAAACAAAACTGCATTAATAATCGGGGTACGTTGGTACATCCACTATCTTACCCCAACCCACCCTTAAGAAAAGTACCCCAAGCCGTCGCGGCCTGCTTAGAACGACCTAACAGAGACGGCAGGCTTGTTTTCGGTTATCACTATGGTAGCAAACTTTCTTCTAGCCGTCGCGTCAGGTTTAAAGCGACCAAGCGGACATGAGTAAGCTAATCTGCGTGTATCATAATGCTGCATCATTGCCGAAACAGCCCTGGCGAGAGGAAAAATCTGAACTTCAATATCAATTTCAAACCTAAAAATAAAAGCTACAACGCGAAAACAGATCGGAGCTTGTGACTTTACCGCATAGCACTTAACCAGCTTTAATATGTTAATAAGCTTCAATCGGTCATACATGAGAGATTCATCCCAGGACAGTTAGGGAGTGGTCCGGCCTGGTGATCGTTCACTTAGAAGAGCAGAGCTACTTCGCTTAGCATCTTTCTCTCGCATAGTGAGTATATCTTACCCTTCTTTCCAGCATATGTGTTGTCGAATGGCTATTCCGTCAATTTCGCATTATATGATATAGCCCCTTAATGTTACACAAATATGTTCTAGTCATCAAATAACTATGTCCTTCATACTCGTTTCATGCAGTAAATTTCACCCATGTTTTTCAGTGCGCCCTAATTGGGACCAAATTTGTTTTTAATCTTCGTGAATGTCTTCCCAACACATATATTAAAAACCAAATTAATCGTGCACACTGAAGATGTTCAGTTAATTCGTTCGAGTCCATCTGATGAAGCGACAGTTGAAAATGCTCGTGGGGTAGGCACTTGCAGCCGCCAATGTTTTGTTTGTTGAAATCAGCAAAACGATTAATCTCAAGAAATCTGATTTTGTTCCCAGAAGGTTGCGTCAGCGCCAGAGACGATCCAGTCTAAATTTGTGTCAATTAGTTCCCAAAACGTAGACATTCCCCCTATTCTTCGGTAAAAGCACTTGGTGTGATGGTAGACAAAACTTTGACCCGGGGATCATACGAATTCCTGATAATAAAGCGTCACTATGCCTGTATCTATGACCCAAGTTCTCACAAAACGTACCGATAATCTAAAACAGCAAGTTATTCGCAGCATCGTTTTCCCAACTTAATTTACATCATGAACGTTTTGAGGGAACTATAGCAAGGGTGCTGTAGGAGTGAACAGTAACGTTCGTAACGCACTTTTTCCCTGTTGCAAATTTAAGGGGGTCATTTTATTATTGATACCTCCTCTCAGATTTAAGATGGGGCACGGTATCCACGTGCCCCTGCTGTTCCGCCACATATGACTCCTGTGGCTCATTGTTGCACTGATCTTTATGTCCTTCTGTCTTAACCCTCGCACGGCTGGGGGAGAGGTAGATGCCAACATTTGGCATTAGCCGTCAACATACAACCAACTAAAAAAAATCATAACACTGCACCACGGAGGCTTTGGTCTCTGCTTCCTTCATTGCAATCATCTGGAGTCTGGGTAACATGGCTTCGACACGACTCCATCTCCGACTACGACTCCCCAGTCCTGTTTCCAAGAGGGGTTCCCATACATTCTGACGGACAGAATCGATTATATGGCGCTCGGCGCGAGCACTGCTCTTTTGCTGCTGGCTTATCTACCAGATAACGATTGCAAATCACGGGCATTCGCCAACGACAAATTTGCGAGGGGTTGAAAGTGTCATCATCATCAGGTCTGACACTGCAAGGCACCTGAATGAAAAAACCAAGACGGAGTGCGCAGATCTTCAAGCATGTTTTTTATATATCTCCCTGTCTCTGTCTCTGTCTGTCTGTCTCTCTCTCTCTCTCTCTCCAATTTTCAGTTTAAAAACAACAGGCTATGTCAGGTTTGTCCCTTTCCCCTTCAGACCCGAGTTGTCTCCCCTTTCTATCCTGATCTGTCACCCGTAATCTCTGGGACGTGGTTATGACCAATACCAATACGGATTACCAACGTTTTTTTATCCACCACACTTCGGCCGACGTAATTCGTTCTGATGGCTCAAACTCTCTCTCTCTCTCTCTCTCTCTCTCTCTCTCTCTCTCTCTCTCTCTCTCTCTCTCTCTCTCTCTCTCTCTCTCTCTCTCTCTCTCTCTCTCTCTCTCTCTCTCTCTCTCTCTATATATATATATATATATATATATATATATATATATATATATATATATATATATATATATATATATATATATATATATATATATATATATATATATATATATATATATATATATATATATATATATATATATATATATATATATATATATATATATATATATATATATATATATATATATATATATATATATATATATATATATATATATATATATATATATATATATATATATATATATATATATATATATATATATATATATATATATATATATATATATATATATATATATATATATATATATATATATATATATATATATATATATATATATATATATATATATATATATATATATATATATATATATATATATATATATATATATATATATATATATATATATATATATATATATATATATATATATATATATATATATATATATATATATATATATATATATATATATATATATATATATATATATATATATATATATATATATATATATATATATATATATATATATATATATATATATATATATATATATATATATATATATATATATATATATATATATATATATATATATATATATATATATATATATATATATATATATATATATATATATATATATATATATATATATATATATATATATATATATATATATATATATATATATATATATATATATATATATATATATATATATATATATATATATATATATATATATATATATATATATATATATATATATATATATATATATATATATATATATTTATATATATATATATATATATATATATATACTACTATATATATATATATATATATATCTATATATATATATATATGTACTATGACTATATATATATATATATATATATATATATATATATATATATATATATATATATATATAT
The DNA here is from genome assembly GCA_034440615.1 of Ashinkailepas kermadecensis. NCBI lineage: Eukaryota > Metazoa > Arthropoda > Thecostraca > Neolepadidae > Ashinkailepas > Ashinkailepas kermadecensis. Next base: position 5,721 of record JAOTOM010004048.1, on the reverse strand, counting down.
ATATATATATATACATGTATATATATACAGACATATATATATATATATATATATATATATATATATATATATATGGGCATATATTTATATATATATATATGCAGATATAAATATTTATCGCCAACATATATTGCTTTGCCCTACCAGAATATATATCTATATATGTCATATTCATACCTATGCTCCACACCTTCTATCTCTCCGGTTCTCCACTCCATACAACTGCTTAATAGATCCGTTCTATGTCCCTTTGCTGACCTCAGAGAGTTTCTCCCTGCCTATGATCTGTCACCCGTAATCTCTGGGACGTGGTTATGACCAAAACCAATACGGATTACCAACGTTTTTTATCCACCACACTTCGGCCGACGTAATATGTTCTGATGGTTCAAGCTCTTCATTTGTTCAATGTTCATGCATTTGTTCAACCAAACGACCTGATTAGATGGCGTAGAATACTGAGTTGGCGTTTATGCTAGATGAGATGATTTTGAGCTTTAGCTGAAGACTTCCACCGGCGGTCCGTTGACTGGTAGGACGTCGGCGAGCCAACATGAAACTAACTTATGGATAAGTTAGCGGTCACGCGAGAAACGATGACTTGCATTGGCGAGTGGCTTGTTTGCTATATGAGGTTCATCATGAACTTACTCCAGCCAGCAAAATGCTGCAAGTGGCGGGCAAGCTAGATGTAGTATATGCAGCCCCAGTAAAAGGCTGAGGTCAACGGAGTGTCGTCGGGTGTGTCCAGCGTGCTCGGAACGCGAGAATGGAATGTGGTTAGGGGATAGGCGCAAAGTCGAGTTTTAAGAAAACGGTAATTGTGTCGCTTCTCATGAGTGACGGGTCAATGGGTCATATAATTACATGGGGAAACCCGGGCCAGGTGCCAGCAACGCTTGTCAGCCTGTATTTAGCACCGAATGTTGTCTACACGTTTGCGCACATGCATCAACTGTTGTTTTGTTCACGGCCGTGCCCCATGTTGTGTGGGTTCGAATCCCGTTACCAACTGCAGGACCTATCCCCTCGCGGGCACGGCGTGAGAGATGCCTACGCTAAATAACCATTGCAGTTGAAAACGTCGTTAATTAACACATTCATTCTGATTATTATTAAATGTTGTTTGGGTTTGATTATCTTTGCGACACCGTTGCGTGGAGGGTGGGGGTCCGACACGTGAGTTCTGTCAATGACAGGGGAATTATCCAACCTCAGAAACCCTGCTTCGCTGTTTACAACTTGGCCTTTTGGGTTCGATTCTTAGATGCACCGCCATGGGGTTAATGTTAAGCTTTCACGAAAAGTGTTTGGGGGGGGGGTGCCATGGCGCCCACGGTCCCCCCTGCCTATGCCTTAGCCAATGTTCCTATACCTATCTCTGGGTATACACCGGCGGCTATGACGGCGTATATAATATCCCGGAAATATTATAATAATGTTGTAATACAATTAATATATGATAATGTTATATACCTGGCGTATCTCAACGCCATCCACATTCGCAAACGTAATGTAAAATTTTAGTACAACAGTTGCGGCAACCGGTACCGAAATAGTGCCCGCGGTATCGGAGTGGTGGCCGGGCTGACAATGCTGGTACTTTGCCGCTACCAGGAAATGTTGACCGAAATTGTCCGAAATTCGATACCGGTGCCGGCACCAGCCAAACGCGCCGGTTCTTTGCCGGTACCCATACCACTAGGTTAAAGGAAACTAACCACCTTGCCGAAATTCTGCAATCATACTAATTAGGGGTATTGGCACCTGAAAATGATGAATGACATTGGTTTTGCGAAATATTATGTCCATACTTCAAAAAATGGGATTTTGGAAAGTTTTTTCTTTTTATCATAGGCCTCTAAAGGTTCGCCTATAGGTTTAATGAAAGTTTAATTAATTTAATTTAATTTAATTTTTAATTTAATTTTTAATTTAATTTTTAATTTAATTTTTAATTTAATTTTTAATTTAATTTTTAATTTAATTTTTTAATTTAATTTTTAATTTAATTTTTAATTTAATTTTTAATTTAATTTTTAATTTAATTTTTAATTTAATTTTTAATTTAATTTTTAATTTAATTTTTAATTTAATTTTTAATTTAATTTTTAATTTAATTTTTAATTTAATTTTTAATTTAATTTTTAATTTAATTTTTAATTTAATTTTTAATTTAATTTTAATTTAATTTTTAATTTAATTTTTTAATTTAATTTTTAATTTAATTTTTAATTTAATTTTTAATTTAATTTTTAATTTAATTTTTAATTTAATTTAAATTAAATTTAATTAAAGCCTTTAAGTTTAATTAGGTTTAATTATGTTTAATTAAATAAAAGGTTTAATTTCCATTGAAATGCTGTTTGCTTCCATATGAAGGAATTTTCACAACGCCCACCGAGTCTGTCCATGTCCCAAAACCGATGATAAAAGGCCTTATAACTTCGGCTGGAAGATGTTTTGGACCGAACGGAGTATGAGGTAAGTGATTTCTCGACGTGGTCTTCAAAACTGCTATCTCAGTTAAAATCCCATTATAAAGGTGGTTAGTTTCCTTTAACGATGAGATCGTTGCAAGACGTTGCTAATGTGCAACATATGAATGGCTGATCTCAGAGTGAGCTTAGGCCAATGACCTATGATGGCCTTTCGGCGCTAAATATCACTTCCAGTGTCAGTGGGACACTAGGTCAGTAGCACAGGATGACCTCAACATGTAATTTGTGTCTGGGGAGTGACAACATTTTGTGGAAGATCTAACAGCACCGCAAAAGTATCCAAGCACACCTTTCCGGTAAATGTTGCATAACCGTTTCTAATCTAGCCGAATCTACCTAAAATAGGCATTTATCATTTTATCCCTTCGCCTTTCTGTTCGAACTCCCTGACTGCTAACCCAACCTTAATTTCCAACCAACGTGGTATTGGGTCTCCGGGGGCTCATACATTTTATCGCGCTAAAGGCATGTTTCAACTTTTGTGAATTTTGTGTGCTTGTGGCGTCAGAAGAGGAACCGCTGTTAAAATATTGCTCACCAATATTTATGCATCGGAAGATTAGTTTTGTCCACTCCAAAGGCGCACGAAAATGTGGGCAGTAATCGCGTATGGCGTGCTTACCTATGTGTCTGTTATTCTTCGGTTGTGATCGTGGTCGGTATTTTGACTCGTTGAAGAGAGATATTGATATATTTGTCTTCGAAAAACTATACATCCGAGCTATAGGAGCGGGGATGTTTACGAAGCATTTGGTTAATTATGCATTTTACTGTGTTTGTTCACTCATTTTTTGCTAACATTTAGTTGTATTGGTGTAGACGTTCGTTAGGGCCCGTGGACGTACATAAAGGACCGAAAACGTTCAAAGGTGCAGCAGACTTTGGCAATGGCCCTGGCACATGCGTAATTGCCCGTAACGCTTGTGGATTCCCGTAGATGTTCGTAATAACCATTTCGCAACTTACATTCCAAAAGAGATATTATCTTGAATCTTTCAGCGTGAACAGGTCCCCAGGCGTCAATAATGCCCACTAGATTTCATGCCATTCAGTTTAGAAACAAAAAGTTAGCGGGTCGACTTCTTGATCGCCCCACCAATATGAAGGAGAATCGGAAAGCTACCAATGGGTCTACACTCGATCACATTTTATTTAAGAAGTTAGTGACAATAGTCGGTCGATTTATGATCCATCGATAAGAACTAAACATGTCAGGCTCAAAACCAAAGGTACAAAAATATCCAATTTGGATCACAAGACACAATCTGGTATGAATTCCTCGGCCTGCCGCATTTTGCACGAACTCATCGACCTGCCATCTGTTGACTAGAGTTGAACTAGAGGTCTCTAAATTTGCCGGTTTGCCACGCCAGTACGATAAGGTCGAAAATGATTTCACGGAGCATATTTTCGCGGACACGGTGTGGACATTGTGACCTGTGGACATTATGAACTGTGGACATTATGAACTTGTGGGTATTGTGACCTGTGGACATTACGAGCTGTGGACATTACGAGCTGTGGAAGTTGTGAGCTGTGGATATTATAAGCTGTGGACAATATGAACTGTGGACATTATGAGCTGTGGACATTATGAACTCTGAACGCAATGAGCGTGTCGACGTTATGAGCTCGCGGACATTATGAACCGGTGGACATTATGAGCTGTGGACACTATGACCTGTGGGCATTACGAACGCGTTGATATTATTAATTCGTGGACATTATGAACTTGTGGACGTTGTGAGCTTGTGGTACTTACGACCTGTGGACACTGTGAGCTGTGGACGTTATGACCTGTGGACATTGCGAGCTGTGGACATTATGACCTGTGGACATTATGAGCTGTGGACATTGTGAGCTGTGGAAGTTATGAACATGTGGACATTGTGACCTGTGGACACTATGAGCTGTGGACATTATGAATTTGTGGACACTGCGAGCTGTGGACATTACGAGCTGTGGACATTCTGATATGTCACCGTCCAGGGCAGGCTATGACAGGCATGCCAAGGGCAGGGATGAAATTTGCATTGGTCATTGCACAGTGAACATGCCGACAGCGTACCGACGTCGTTTCGCTATCTGGACGCCAGTGGCCCGCTGTCGGCTGAGGAGTGGAATGTCCGCCAAGCCGATATGCAGCCGAAACCCAGCCAACATGGGACCGCTGCCAGGCTGCTGTCAGGACGCTTGGGGCCCGCTGTCGGCTGGGTAGTGGGATGTCTGACAACGGCCCGACGTCAGCCGGCCGCTATTGATATGCCGAATTCAACCCGACATATGTTGATATTCCAGATCAGTATGCCGATGTCGGGCCGAGAGCGGTCCGATGTCGGCATACCGTTTACGAGATGTCGAGGTCGCCCCGACACGTGCGGACAGCGGGTCAACATCGGCATGTTTACTGGGTGGAGATGCAAATAATCGGAAAAAGAAGTGTCTGAAGGTAGTGTCTAGCTTACTGCTGTTTCACCTCAACAGTTGATAATTTGACCACACTGCAACGGAAAACCCTTGCCGGTGGGAACATGGCATTTATTAGTGACATCTTCGCATAATCTAGCCCAATCGTAATCCACTCTACAACTTTACTTGCGAATTTGCAATGTCTTCCTTGGCCCGCACATCACTTCCAATGTGCGTCGCCATCTTGGAAGAAACCGCACAGAACGGGGCTGGACAGTTTTTTTTTTCAGTCCGCGCGTTCCCCGGGGAATGCACGAAATCTGGCCGCGGAATTCGTGCGGAATGGACGAAGAACGACAGATGACGTCAGAGTCCACGGAATTCCTGGACGGAACGTGACAAAGAACGCGGCCTTAATGTCCCAATCAAGGCCGTCCCAATACAAAACATGTCCTCGGAGATCTTTCCCACCAATATGTCATAAGTGTATCTGGTGTCTTGTGCGACATCGTCGTTGTCACAATCGTCGTCTTGTGGGAATTTCAATACCTATAACGCTCAAAACCTATAATGTCTCAAACCATATAATGCCATGAGAGCCATATAAGAATATAAACCATGGAACATATAGTTGTTCCGAATATATAATATCCAAATCCTATAATGTTTCAAATCCTCTAATACTACGTCCAGTGGGAAATTTCAAAACATATAATACTCAAGACCTATAATGTTCAATTCCTATAATGCTTCGTTTCAACTAATATTCAGAAAGTATAACTCTCGAAGCATCTAATGCTTCAAAACCACT
>JAOTOM010004047.1:0-214795 GCA_034440615.1 Ashinkailepas kermadecensis | reverse complement strand
GTCTGTTCCGTTGCTGATGCTGGTGCGGACCAGCGCGCCGCGACGGGTGTGTGTGATTAGAGGACACCCTCCGGATATGTCCTCGGCCAAACCTGTGCCTGTAAAGGATCGCTGAATCGTCCTTACCGGATTTCCAGGAGGCATGTGTGCGCACACGGTCAGTTTATGATGAGCGTGTGGAGTACGGAACGCTGTCGGATATCCGCGCCTTGCAATTTTCTGCAGGCTGTTAACGAACTTATGGCCAGATTCTGTCAGTTAGGATGAAGGGAGAAGGTGCAATGTTTTATTCCTGATGTGGTTTGGATAACCTTTTTGCATCGTGTATGCACAGATGTACGCTTATGTGGGCGCTGTATAACCCATGCAGTTGGTGCGCCCCTATACCCTAATAATAACAGCAGATGTATTTATGTCACAATCGAAAGATTTGTGGGTTCGAATCTCACCTGTCGCTACTGTTCGCCCGAACAATCGGCGAGAGATTGGCGACTATATGACTCAACAAGGTCGACGTGTCGTAAAACCAATAACCAACCAGATGTATTTATGTGATGTGATATGAATTTACGCGCTTATTGGAGCTACCGTCCCTCCCCCGTATTATCACTACTTATTTGTACTTGTGTATGTAATATACCATTATATATATATACATATATATATACATACATACATACATACATATATGCATGGATATATACATGCATGCATACATACATACATACAAATACATACATACACACATATATACACATACACATATATATATATATATATATATATATATATATATATATATATATATATATATATATATATATATTAAAACCTCTGCTCTTGCTGTCAGTCAGCCATGACAGTCTCCTGCTGTCAGTCACCCTGTCAGCCTCCTGATGTCAATCCGTCGTGTCAGTCTTCTGTTGTAGTCAGCCGTATCAGTCCTGTCGGGTCGTTCAGCCGTGGTGAAGCGACTCGATGATATGCTGGGTGTCGTGTGGCCAGCGGGTATCGGCTGGCCAGTGGGATCTGCACGCCCGACGTATCGGGTCAGGCGGATCACCCTGACCGCCTATCACACCACTATCGTGCTCAGCTGACTGCACAAACTCGACTGACTGCACATGCTCAGTCGGCTGCTCGTGTACAGTCGGCTGGCTGTGTACAGCTGGCGTCACGCGTGCCAGCAGCTATTCCTGGGGCGTTCCGCGGGCGGTGAATGGCCAGCGACGATTGGCCGAAGTCGGAGGCGGACGGCTGACGGTCACTGATCCCCGCGCGCTCCACGGGTCCCAGTCAGGTCTCTGAGCACTCTCCGGGTCCCAGTCAGATCTTCGCTCGCTCCACGGTCCCCGGGTCCCAGTCAGATCCCCGCGCGCTCCACGAGTCCCAGTCAGGTCCCCGCGCGCTCCACGAGTCCCAGTCATCTCCAGAGCGCTCCGCGGGTCCCAGTCAGATCCCCGCACGCTCTACGAGTCCCAGTCCAGATCTCCGCGCGCTCCACGGGTCCCAGCCAGATCTCCGCGCGCTCCACGGGTCCCAGCCAGATCTCCGCGCGCTCCACGAGTCCCAGCCAGATCCCCGCGCGCTCCACGAGTCCCAGCCAGATCTCCGCGCGCTCTCCGAGTCCTAGCCAGATCTCCGCGCGCTCCACGAGTCTCAGCCAGATCTCCGCGCGCTCCACGAGTCCCAGTCAGATCTCCGCGCGTTCCGCGGGTCCCAGTCAGATCTCCGCGCGTTCCGCGGGTCCCAGTCAGATCTCCGCGCGTTCCGCGGGTCCCAGTCAGATCTCCGCGGGTCCCAGCCGGTTCTGCACACCTGTCTCGGCAGCCGTACCCGCACCACAGGTGCAATCCTCCGGCTGGCGTGTGGACGGACAGTCGCCGACTTTGAATGGGCGCACGGTCAGAGCGATTGCCCGGCAGCAGCACGCCTGCGCCAAGTCGGCGACTGCGGCCGTCACGGCCCTCTCCAGTTCCCGAGTGGTCCACCGTTGTCTGGCCAGCGCCGAACTGTCCATCTGTCGGGACATTTCAGGAAGAGCACACCCCGACATCTCGTGGCTGCTGACAGAGTGGTATCGATCCTCATTGATGTATTGATTGTGTGGGTGATTTATTTATTTGTTTGTGTATTTATGCATGTAGTTGTTAATTCAGTCATTTATTCATTCATTTACTCATTCATTCATTCATCTACTCATTCATTTGTTGATTCATTTATTCATTCATTTACTCATTCATTTATTAATTACTTCATTCATTCATTCCTATTGATTCTGATAAATTCCATCCACCTTAGTTTGTGTCTGTCCGATACACCAGCAAGGCTGATGCTGTAAATGAATGCCTCGTGATGGTCGGGGCCGAGGGTAATTAATGTGCCCAGTCGGCACATGCCGACGGTCCGTCGTGTGTCATTCGATGCAGTGTGGCAGGCGACGGTCCGCATAGACTCATGTTGCCGCTCTGTATGTGGTGGGGAGGAGGGTTGTGGCTGGCTATCGAGTTTGAACAGTGCAAGGAAACAGCACAAAGAAACAATTGTTACTTTCCCTTCCCATTGTTATCCAACAATCCCAGCAAGGCAGTGTTATCCTTTGCACTTGAATGGAAGGTTACCAACGAAGTCGGTGTTCACGCGCTCAACATCGTACATTTTCAACGTACATTGAACAAGCGACCATGTTGAAGCGTCGGTAGCTTAACTATAAGTATTCAAATATGTAAGCAAAATATATCTTTGATTGTGATCACATAAACATATAATGTGGTACCTTTTTCAGTTCAATTTGCAATTGTTACGATGAATATACGTTTGATAAACTTTGGATGTTGTGAACTCTGGTCATTGTTAGTTGTGAGCATTGTAATGCTTTTCTGGCCACTGTTGGTATGTTGACACTGTATACTGCACAGTCAACGGCTGGGGGGGGGCGTTTCTGGAGTTCCCCGGTGACCTTCAATAACACAAATATAATGGATGGCTGAAATATATTCGTTGGCAAGAGATTCGAACATCGCCTGTACCGTTAAAGCTTCGTTGCAGTATGGATCGGTCAGACTTTCCTTAACCATAGCCTTCTTGACCGTCCCCCAATGCCATCACAGGCATTCTTCCCATGTAATGTCCCAAAGAAGTGCCAATCACAGATCAAGTCAAAGTCCTAGTGGTGAAATGAATGCAAATGTTTGCGAAAGTTTTATATTGTGCCGCGCATCCGTCCGAAAGGTAATGAATTGTAGCCAAGCGTGGTATGCGCAGCTTCAGAGCTGGCACCAGATGCCTCAAAAACGCATGCGCTACGCCTGCATTATGCCTCGCAGCATCGGACATGAGGCAGAAACTTTGTCGGCGCGCCGTGATGCCCTCGCGCCAATAGGCGACAAGCTGATGCACTCGGTGGTGGGCTCGGGGGCGTCCTAGTGGAAGCCCTCGGTTTGGACGTGTACAATGAACGAATCATTATCAGAGAAATGGCCGACAACTACCGCCTCTTCCGGATGAATTCATTATCTAAGCTGGCTGGAAGCGCGGCTTTGAGTTTTGAAGTATAGTGGTTCTTGGCTAGCAGAACTGTGCTTTGGCTTAGCATTAAGACGAACTCTTCCCGTGACTGAATTCTTATCAGTCAGCGTGCACGTGTCAGTGCTGACTCACTGCTCATAGTATATTTCCTCGCGTATATTCATCTCATCACAATGCTCGTTTTCCACCACTTACAAAAAGCATATCACAACCTCCTCTCCTGGGCAACTATTGCACCTTTGCAGCATGCATTTGTCGGTATATGTGCTGCACACAGATCATTTTTATCTCCCCCTTCGCCGTTTCGAGTGACATCACCCTGACTTGGGGAAATTGGCTTGCATATCTGCTGGAAGAGCACTTTGATACTCTTTCACCTTGGTATGACGCAAATCTGGAATGTAATATCAACCTTGGTTAACACTTGCTTTGACGATCAAATACAGGATATAGGTAAAGGAAGCAAAACAAAAATTGCGCATCGGAGGCAACGTATCAAACCTTTGAAAGAACAAGTTGTAAAGTTTAACTGCCATCATGTCAACGTCAGGTCGGGCAACATAAGGTCAGGATGCCAGGGCATCGGAATTCGATTAAAAAAATCCAAACCACCTAAAATATTATTCAGTTCCGTGCCACCTCGGAAATGTTTACTTTTCGACTGCTTAAACTAGTTTCTTCCCAGATGTAAGTCACTAAGCATGGCCATACACTGTAGTCTCACGAAACTAGCGGAGGTTACAACTCCGTGACCGTTGATCTGGTCAGGCTGAAACTGGCGCATCTCGAATTGGGGCATTAGATAACCTTGCAGGCCTATTTATATCAAATTATGAGAGGTTGGTTGGTTGGTTATTGGTTTTACGACACGTCGACCGTTGAGTCATGTAGCGTCCCCAATCTCTCACGCCGGTTGGTCGCGGGCGAAGAGTAGCTACAGGTGAGACTCGAACCCACAACCTTTCGATTGTGAGACGAGCATGTTACCCCTAGACCACTCGTCCCCAAATTATGAGAGGTATGGTGTTAATTTGCGTTTTTGCCTGTCGATCTGCCGTGGAACGCCCGACTGGTTCGAGGATTTAAATGATCTTGTGCCATTTTAATATTTGTTGGAATAAGTGCGAAATGCAATAACTAAATCCCTGTTGCAGTTGTGACATTGTTAATGTTTGTTGGAAATGTATGGATATTCAAATACCTCATCGTCCACAGTTCATTTTGTTTTTTTCCTGTTGTAATGCTACCGGCTAAGCTACTTTCGCCAGTGCCGTCCCTCCGTCCTTCCGTCCGTCGCCTGACGGTGTGTTCCGGTGCCACAGCGAGCAGGAGATCCTGCGCGAGGAGGTGCGTTCGCAGCAGGCGGTGCGCTCGCGACAGCAGCTGCGCGTCCAGGAGCTGGAGGAGGAGATCAAGAAGATGAAGGAGGAGGCCGACAAGACCGGGAAGGAGATCAACGAGGAGGTGAGCGGCCGAAGGAACGTGTTTGTGTGCGTGCGTGCGTGCGTGCGTGCGTGCGTGCGTGCGTGCACGCACATGCGTGTGCATGGTCACGAGCTAGTGTCGGTGGGGTGTCGTCACGGTGGTGACAGTCAGACAGCAGATGAACAGTGCCGTTTGGCCGAACGGTGAACTGTGAAGTGACGGTTTGGGTGCGAAGTTGACAATTCTGAGCAGTGATATGGCCGACTCCTGTTTTTCGCCTGCTCCGACTCGGGACACCCGATGAGTGTTGAGCCGGCTCGTTGCATGCTGCCCGCAGTGCTGTGTGGTCACTGGCCCGTGACGTCTGACCTGACACCTGGTCGGTCACTGGCCCACGACGTCTGACCCGACATCTGGTTGGTCACTGTTATGCGACGTCTGACCTGACATCTGGTCGGTCACCGACCCGCGACTTCTGACCCGATATTTAGTCGGTCACTGACCCGACTTCTGGTCGTCACCGACCCGCGACGTCTGACCCGACTTCTGGTCGTCACTGACCCGCGACGTCTGACCCGACTTCTGGTCGGTCACCGACCCGCGACGTCTGACCCGACATCTGGTCGTCACTGACCCGCGACGTCTGACCCGACTTCTGGTCGGTCACCGACCCGCGACGTCTGACCTGACACCTGGTCGGTCACCGACCCGCGACGTCTGACCGACATCTGGTCGTCACTGACCCGCGACGTCTGACCCGACTTCTGGTCGGTCACCGACCCGCGACGTCTGACCCGACATCTGGTCGTCACTGAGCCACGACGTCTGACCTGACTTCTGGTCGGTCACCGACCCGCGACGTCTGACCCGACATCTGGTCGTCACTGAGCCACGACGTCTGACCCGACATCTGGTTGCCGCCGGCAGGACGACATCCCAATGGCGCAGCGGAAGCGCTTCACGCGGGTGGAGATGGCGCGGGTGCTGATGGAGCGCAACCAGTACAAGGAGCGCTTCATGGAGCTGCAGGAGGCCGTGCGGTGGACCGAGATGATCCGCGCCAGTCGGAACGACCCCAACATGGACAAGAAGAGCAGACAGAGCATCTGGAAATTGTGAGCTATGGCCATACTGTTGCACGGCCGATTTGTGAGTGTGGCGTATTCTCATACGACGTGCTGATTTGCTGATTCGGACAGTCGTGTGGAAGTCCGTGCTATTTTATCGTGCGGGTGATTACTGGGGATATGCGTTGTATGGATCTTTGACTAATGTTAATTTGAAACGCTTGTGAGTGATGGGTGGAAGACTTGGCATGTGGTTGTACTTTGCCTCGCGTTGGTGCCTGTGGGTGTGTGAAAATGGGAAATATATAATGACATGGCTGAATATGTAGAGTTTCAACTTCAGATGTCTTGTCCCTCCTGGATAGTATGTCGGATGGGCGTGGGTCAGCATCTTCGGCAAGCTGTCCGGCCAGTGATCCCGGTGGGCGTTAACTGATCATCGTGGTCGGTGCGTCTAAAGCTTTTGTAACTATATAGCTGTTTAACCTGCTAGAGGTCTTGAGCACGCATGGTGAACATTGTTTGAGGTGCAAGTCCACAATTTTAATAATGCACCCGCCTGCTAAGAGCCATGAGTGCGCAGTTTCTGCACATTAACGTCCGTGTGTGCGCAGTTTCCGCCTGTTAACGGCCGTAAGTACGCACTTTCCACCTCTTACGGGCCGTGGGTGCGCACTTTCCACCCGCTAACGGCCGTGGGCGCGCAGTTTCAGCAACCTGTTCAGCTCGTCCGACGCGCGGCCGTCGAGCCGCGCGCTGCCCTACGGAAACATCCAGTACGACGCGCCGTCGAGCTCGGTCAGTCCGGCCGAGCCGGCCCGCCGCCGCGCCGGCCACGAGCGCAAGCGCGGCATCGACTTCCTCGACACGGACATGTGAGTGGGACCGAGCACGGCAGAGTCACGAGCGACAGGCGGGTGAGTCACGAACGGCAGGCAGGTCAGTCACGAGCGGCAGGCAGGTCAGTCACGAACGGCAGGCAGGTCAGTCACGAACGGCAGGCAGGTCAGTCACGAACGGCAGGCGGGTGAGTCACGAGCGGCAGGCGGGTCAGTCACGAACGGCAGGCGGGTGAGTCACGAGCGGCAGGCAGGTCAGTCACGAACGGCAGGCGGGTGAGTCACGAACGGCAGGCGGGTCAGTCACGAACGGCAGGCAGGTGAGTCACGAACGGCAGGCAGGTCAGTCACGAACGGCAGGCAGGTCAGTCACGAACGGCAGGCAGGTCAGTCACGAACGGCAGGCAGGTCAGTCACGAACGGCAGGCAGGTCAGTCACGAACGGCAGGCAGGTGAGTCACGAACGGCAAGCGGGTGAGTCACGAGCGGCAGGCGGGTGAGTCACGAACGGCAGGCAGGTCAGTCACGAACGGCAAGCGGGTGAGTCACGAGCGGCAGGCGGGTGAGTCACGAACGGCAGGCAAGTGAGTCACGAACGGCAGGCAGGTCAGTCACAAACGGCAGGCGGGTGAGCTACGAGCGGCAGGCAGGTCAGTCACGAACGGCAAGCGGGTGAGACGAACGGCAGGCAGGTCAGTCACAAACGGCAGGCGGGTGAGCCACGAGCGGCAGGCAGGTCAGTCACGAGCGGCAGGCGGGTGAGTCACGAACAGTAGGCGGGTGAGTCACGAACGGCAGGCAGGTCAGTCACGAGGGCGTGGACAGGGCGTGGAGTCCACGCCCTGTGCCAATTGTGCGACAGATGCTCCTGATAGGGTGCATCTGTCTGAAGGAAGGAATGGGACCCATCTGAAGGAATGGGCGCAATATGGTCATAGTTGTCGACGCGCCCTAAAGCCCAAATAACTAACCAACTATGCGCCTGATTATATAGTTAACCGCCATGTGATTTAGTTCTGGAGTTCTCTTTCGGCGTCGTTCCTGTGTGCTGTTGGTCACGCGGAGGGAAGCTCCGACGTGCCGGAGCGGCGCTCCCCTCCGCGTAGTGAGTGCCGTGGCCGCCACCCTCTCGACCGTGTTGAACCCCGTGACGGCCGCCAGCTCGTCGGAGAAGCTACAGCAGCGGCGCGCCACGGAGCGGCGCGAGCAGTACAAACAGGTGCGCGCCCACGTCAAGAAGGACGACGGCCGCATGCAGGCGTACGGCTGGTCGCTGCCCGCCAAGGTGGGCGTCGGCTGGGCTGGGGCGACTCAAGTGTGCAGGGTGTGGTGTGGTGGGGTGGCTCCGAGGAGTGCCTGGTGCGGTGGGGCAGCTTTGTGGTGTGTGTGGTGTGGTGGGACGGCTCTGAATTGTGTGTGGTGTAGTGGGGCGGCTCTGAAGTGTGTGTGGTATGGTGGGGTGGCTATGAAGTGTGTGGTGTGGTGGGGTAGCCATGAAGTGTGTGTGGTGTAGTGGGATGGCTCTGAAGTGTGTGTGGTGTGGTGAGGTGGCCATGAAGTGTGTGTGGTGTAGTGGAGTGGCTCTGAAGTGTGTGTGGTGTGGTGGGGCGGCTCTGAATTGTGTGTAGTGTGGTGGGATAGTCAATTGTGTGTAGGATCCCAATTGTGTGTGGTGTAGTGTGATTGCTCTGAATTGTGTGTGGTGTAGTGTTGTGTGTGGTGGGGTGGGGTGGCACTGAAGTTTGTGTGGTGTAGTGGGGTGGCCCTGAAGTTCCATGGTGTGGTGGGGCGGCTCTAAAATGTGCAGGTGCATTGTTGGACTGGCGTTTTAATGGTATTGAAGGATGTGGTGGTTCTAATGGGCACCAGTAATCTTGCTCAAGTGTTGCGATGAGTGTATGTATATTTGGATTTATGAGTTGTGTAGCTTTCATTGGCGTATCTTCACCTTCCACACATATGCATGGTGCTTGAGTGCTGGAGTACTAGCCCAGCTGTGTACCGTGTTGGCTGACGTTTGTTTCCGCCGCGTAGATGCCGGGTGCGCCGTCTCCTCTTCGACCCAGGAGAAGCAAGAGAGTCAGAAGTCATCGCACGTGCCGGTGCCCGTGCCTGTCTACTGTCGGCCGCTGATGGAGAAGGAGCAGGGCATGAAGGTGAGGGGGGGGGCGGGGGCGGTAGCTCGGTTGGTAAAGCATCGGACTCTTGATCGCGAGATTGTGGGTTCGAATCTCACAACCGACGGTATTTACCGAGTCCACCCGCGACCAATCGGCGTGAGAGGTTGGCGACGCTATATAACCTAGCGGTTGAATGCGTCGTAAAAAAGAACCCCAGAAAGAAGGTGAGGGGGCTGCGGGTGCGCGGCCGGCGGCGAGGTCGGCAGGCCGCTGCTGTACATCGGGACCGAGGCTGCCTGAGTGCCGGACCTTGGTGGGACTGACTGCCTCGCTGTTGACCTGCATTTTTCTAGGCAGTGTGATTTCGACTGATCTTTATCAAGTTTTGTTTGAAAGTCAGATTGTCCCACATTTGTATGACGTAGTGTGGTTTGTGTAGTGTCAGTTCAGCTGACCGTTGCGGTGCGGGGGAAGGAATTTTGACACCCTCCCCCGTAAAGTTTTTCTGAGCTTGAACTGCTCACGATATCGCTTTGAAATTTGACGTGCCTTCCAACGATTGATGAGCGCACATTCTGTCAATAATTGAGTTCCAGTCTCTTGGCAGACCGGCGCTGGAGCGGATCAAAGTCGCGTGCCAACCTCGTCTGAGTCTCTGAATACGATTTTCAGATGTAATTGAGGCATGTTTCGTAAGAACCATGCAAGGTGCACTCAACAGTGACATATGGGAACATAGGCAAATGATGACAGAAAAATGCAAAAATACAAGATGTGACACGGTCAGGTGGCTAGATCAAATGAAGATTTAAACTAGACAAAAATGGGTCGCAGCTTTGTAGCCAGAACTCAAAAGTGTGTTTAAAGTTCCACATCCATGTCTGGCCAGGTCACTGAGCTACGACCTTAACACCCGCACCGGATGGGGGGGGGGGGGGAGTATCAACCCACCCGTCCTGTTCTTCGACGATATCTCATAAACAGGCAGAGATGTTGTAATGAGATCTTGTGCGTTTGTTATAACTTGACAAATGCATCCCATGCAAAATATTTGTTTGAAATCCGTTGATAGATATGGGAACTGCGGGGGTGCAAAGTCGACAGACTGGCCGCCGAGCGTTCAAGGCCAAAGGTTTCGACGGCGTGGCGGCATGGTGTGCCGGTTGGTCTCGACCTCATTTGATCCTGAAGACATTGACTTAGGGTCATGAGATTCATGTTGCAGCGAGTTCACTACAGCCGTAATGCACCTTCTAAGTTTGTGCTTCTAGTTTCTAGTAGAGTCTACACATTCGATGGGATTTAACAAACAAAAAGATGGGGGAAATGTTTGCACAATTTTCCCCAAAATTAACCTTTTTGTTTTGTGGGCGCTAAATGACCTCGTAGTTGGCGCGCCCTTGAGCCCAAATAATCAATCAACAACCTTTTTGTTTTCGGGGCCAAAATACCGAAAAGTACCAACGAAAAACATTCGGTTTTTCTTTGGTGTCACTCTGTTTTTCCAAGCGCTATCTGTTTCGAAAACTGTAATCTTCAACAGTTCATGGCATATTTCCAGGTATATTTTACAATGACAGATAGGTGAGCTTGACCTTTGCACATTTCACCTGCGTTGAATGCAGTGTTCTAAAGCTACGGCGAAGATGGTGACCGACTGGACCCCGACACTGGCCTAACCTCCATCCCTCTCTGTCTTGCTTGGAACAAAAGTTAGTAGCTGGGTCGAGGTGACCCCACACTCCCAGTCCCGCACTGCGAGGTGTGGAATTAACCCACACTGCGAAAGATAAATGTGTGTAACGACGTGTAGTACCGCCTGACCCGGTATATCGCGTGCAGTCGGCGTGGCCCCGTACGGGATGACCTGCGTGTGACCCTGTGTGACCGCGAATGGCCCCAGATCTGGTGCGCGGCCGGTGTGGCCCCATATAAGCTGACCTGCGTGTGACCCTGTGTGACCCCGACTGACCCCAGATCTGGTGCGCGGCCGGCGTGAACCTGAGCGGCGGTCGGACGCGGGACGGCGGCAGCGTGGTGGGTGCGTCCGTCTTCTACTCCGGAGACGCGGAGCCCGGCTCGCCCGGCGACGGCGACGAGGTGGAGCGGCTCTCCCGCCAGCTGCAGGTGCGCCAGGCACGCGGCACGCGCACGCGGCGTACACGGCGCACTTCGCCGACACACTGTGTACCTGGCGCGTGCACAACAGAACGGTGGTGGTGCGACTGCTGTCGGTGGCCCGTTGAGGCGAGGTGTCATGTTTTGAACACTGGTTAGACCGTAGTAGGAGATAAACTGCTCACAAAAATGATCGCGTCCGACTCTTGGTCGTAAGATCGTGGGTTCGACTCCCGCAACCGACGGAATTGGCGAGTTCACCCGCGACCAATCGGTGTGAGAGGTTGACGACGCCATATGGCCTAGCAGTGAAATGCGTCGCAAAAGAACCCGATCTCTTCTCAATGATGAGCTATATTGCAGCACAATGTAGCTGTATGTCTGTATGGCCTGTATGTCAGGCATTGGCGGTCGCACCTGCGTGCTTGCCGGCGGCGAGAGACGAATCTACTGTGCGCGCGCAGGAGCAGCAGGAGATCCGAACGGCCAACGACACGCTGGAGCGCTCGCTGTCGTCGCTGGTGTGGATCTGCACCAGCACGCACAGCGCCAGCAAGGTGACCGTCATCGACGCAAACAACCCGGCCGACGTGCTGCAGTCGTTCCCCGTCTGCTCATCACACCTGCTGTGCATCGCCAGCGTGCCGGGTACGACTAGGGGTCCTGCGGACCGGGTACGACTGGGGGGGTCTGGGACCTACGAGCCGGGTATGACTGGTGTGGTGGGACCTCTGGACCGGAGCCGACGTGCCGGGTGGGGACGAATGATCTAGGGTCAAGATGCTCGTCTCACAATCGAAAGGTTGTGGGTTCGAGTCTCACCTGTCGCTACTCTTCGTCCGCGACCAATCGGCGTGAGAGATTGGCGACGCTACATGACTCAACGGTCGACGTGTCGTAAAACCAATAACCAACCAATAACCAACCAACCGACGTGCCGGGTACGACTAGGGGTCCTGCGGTCCGGGCACGACTGGGGGGTCTGGGACCTACGAGCTGGGTATGACTGGTGTGGTGGGACCTCTGGACCGGAGCCGACGTGCCGGGTACGACTGGGGGAATTGGGACCTGCAAGCCGGGTATGACTCGGGGTGGGAGCCGCCTGGCAGTAGCCGACGTGACGGGTATGACTAGGGGTTGGTACCTCTGGACCGAAGCCGGCTTCTATGTGTCGTAGTGGTCGGTGCTGACCTACGAACAATTGGTGCTTTGCATCCCAGTGAGTCTAAAGTCACGACGCTGCTGGGTTTTGATATCCCCGGTGTATTCCGGCTGTACGTATACCCACGTGGATATATGCGTCGCTCAGCGGATAAGTATGTGGCCGACAGACCACATAAGTACAGTGTGTGTTGCTGCGTTGCGTTGCTGTGTCTACTTCAGCCGCCTGGTGTGCTCAGGTGCTGTTCGCTCCGGCTGTGTGATGGTGGCACACGGCTGGCCGTCGAGGTGTCCGTCCGTGTCTTCATAACGTTTCCATCCTCACTGTATCTCCCAGCACAGTGTTAAAATAATGATTTCTCGTTAGGTGTGAGATGCAAAATGAGTACAGAGGGATGCAGGAATCGCGATGGAAATAATGCTGTTTAAAATATTTCGGTTCTTGAAACCCAGTTTTGGGGCAATTACATGTCATCATATGACTTCATTTTGTGTGTTTTGAGAGGTACCTACTTTGGAGATACCGATCTCATTGATAACGATGCACATTCTTATGCTATAAACTGACATTGCATAACATAGCACATCATAGGCAATCCTTTTACCTGGAATTGCACTACGGGGTGTTCGTTATCACGATCCAGGATCCGTTATCATGAGCATAAGCATGAAACATATGAATGGGATGCTGTTAGAAACGAGGCATGAGACTTCACAAGCACGCACCAAGAAACACGATGTCGATAATTATTTGGAAAGGATGTCGACGCAGTGTTCAGTAAGTGGTATATTCCACCCTATTTCACGAACAATTTATCACTGTCCCAGCATCATTTGCCCCCCCCCCCCCTGCCCATGTGCCTAAAATCGTGCTTCCCGGACCGTGTCTCCTAGCATTTGTCTGCTCGTCCGCATCCTCCCGGCATCCCGCGTTTCGTTCGGGGCGCGAATGTCAATTCTGTCGAGCCAAACCCAAAAACACTAACCCGTGTCTCCCAGCATCTCTGTCTGTGTAATGCCAATGTAAGTTGTCTTCCTGCATGTGTGTCTCGCAACACTGTCGCACTGTGTGTGTATATAGTAGCATGCCTCCATCTCGGCACACCGTCCATCCCACTCCCCCTGTCGTCGCGATGTCCCGCGCCCCCGTCTCCCCGGTGGCCGTGTGAACGGCCCGTGTGCCGGCTGGGTGCAGGCGAGGCGGGGATGGCCGAGTGGTTAAGGTGTTGAGCTCTGGGTACCAAAGGTCCCTGGTTCAACACTCGCACCACTCGGGACATTTCCCAATCGCGCGGCCCACCGGTGAAACAGTGTGGGCGGCGCCACTAGCCGTGAGCGTGCATAAAGTGCGTCGTGAACCACCCAATAAGCAAACAAACGGCTATGTGCAGGCGCCAAGGAGTCCGACTACAGCGTGGACGGCGAGCTGGCGTCTCTGCCGACGGAGCCGGCGGTGGCCGGGCCGGTGCCGGCGGCCGACGCCACCGACGCCGGCCACGAGGGCCGCATGGCCACCATCCGACACGTGAGCTGCGCGACGGGCGACACGGGCCCAGCCAGCGGTCCGCCCAGCGGCGTCAGCGACCAGGACGGTGAGTAGACAGGTGATGCAGGCCGACACAGGCCCGCCCAGCGGCGTCAGCGACCAGGACGGTGAGTAGACAGGTGATGCAGGCCGACACAGGTCCGCCCAGCGGCGTCAGCGACCAGGACGGTGAGTAGACAGGTGATACAGGCTGACACAGGTCCGCCCAGCGGCGTCAGCGACCAGGACGGTGAGTAGACAGGTGATGCAGGCCGACACAGGCCCGCCCAGCGGCGTCAGTGACCAGGACGGTGAGTAGACAGGTGATACAGGCCGACACAGGCCCGCCCAGCGGCGTCAGCGACCAGGACGGTGAGTAGACAGGTGATGCAGGCCGACACAGGCCCGCCCAGCGGCGTCAGTGACCAGGACGGTGAGTAGACAGGTGATACAGGCTGACACAGGCCCGCCCATCGGCGTCAGTGACCAGGACGGTGAGTAGACAGGTGATACAAGCTGACACAGGTCCGCCCAGCGGCGTCAGTGACCAGGACGGTGAGTAGACAGGTGATACAGGCCGACACAGGCCCGCCCAGCGGCGTCAGTGACCAGGACGGTCAGTAGACAGGTGATACAGGCTGACACAGGTCCGCCCAGCGGCGTTAGCGACCAGGACGGTGAGTAGACAGGTGATACAGGCTGACACAGGTCCGCCCAGCGGCGTCAGTGACCAGGACGGTGAGTATACAGGTGATACAGGCTGACACAGGCCCGCCCAGCGGCGTCAGCGACCAGGACGGTGAGTAGACAGGTGATACAGGCTGACACAGGTCCGCCCAGCGGCGTCAGCGACCAGGACGGTGAGTATACAGGTGATACAGGCTGACACAGGTCCGCCCAGCGGCGTCAGTGACCAGGACGGTGAGTAGACAGGTGATGCAGGCCGACACAGGCCCGCCCAGCGGCGTCAGCGACCAGGACGGTGAGTATACAGGTGATACAGGCTGACACAGGTCCGCCCAGCGGCGTCAGTGACCAGGACGGTGAGTAGACAGGTGATACAGGCTGACACAGGTCCGCCCAGCGGCGTCAGCGACCAGGACGGTGGTAGACAGGTGATACAGGCCGACACAGGTCCGCCCAGCAGCGTCAGCGACCAGGACGGTGAGTAGACAGGTGATACAGGCTGACACAGGTCCGCCCAGCGGCGTCAGTGACCAGGACGGTGAGTAACAGGTGATACAGGCTGACACAGGCCCGCCCAGCGGCGTCAGCGACCAGGACGGTGAGTAACAGGTGATACAGGCTGACACAGGTCCGCCCAGCGGCGTCAGTGACCAGGACGGTGAGTAGACAGGTGATACAGGCCGACACAGGCCCGCCCAGCGGCGTCAGTGACCAGGACGGTGAGTAGACAGGTGATACAGGCCGACACAGGCCCGCCCAGCGGCGTCAGTGACCAGGACGGTGAGTAGACAGGTGATACAGGCTGACACAGGCCCGCCCAGCGGCGTCAGCGACCAGGACGGTGAGTAGACAGGTGATGCAGGCCGACACGACCCCCAGCGGCGTCAGTACCAGGACGGTGAGTAACAGGTGATACAAGCGACAGGTCCGCCCAGCGGCGTCAGGACCAGGACGGTCAGTAGACAGGGATACAGGCCGACACAGGCCCGCCCAGCGGCTCAGTACCAGGACGGTATATACAGGTACACAGGCCTGCCCAGCGGCGTCAGTACCAGGACGGTCAGTAGACAGGTGATACAGGCCACACGGCCGCCCATCGGCGTCAGTGACCAGGCGGTGAGTGGGGGCTACACAGGCTGACACAGGTCCGCCCAGCGGCGTTAGCGACCAGGACGGTGAGGGGACAGCTGACACAGGTCAGCCCGGCGGCGTTAGCGACCAGGACGGTGAGTGGGTGGCTGACACAGGCTGACACAGGTCCGCCCAGCGGCGTTAGCGACCAGGGCGGTGAGGGGACAGCTGACACAGGCTGGTACAATGATCATTATGGTCGGTGCGCTGTAAAGCCAAAATAACTAAATGTGTGGCTGGCGCAGGTTCCCCAGCGGCGTCAGTGACCAGAATAGCGATGGGCGTGAATGATCAACTCTGATGGAAGCGCCCTAAAGCCCAAGTAACCAACGAACTGACCAGAATAGCGAGCGTGACGTCCGGTTGTATGGCTAACGGGGGCTGCAGGCTGCAGGCTGCCCGTGATCTAGATATGAGCTGCTGAGCAGATTTCACGCACCCGGGACAAGGTAGTGTCAAGGCAGTATCAAACCTAAACAAGGTAGTGTCGAGGCAGTATCAAACCTAAACCAGGTAGTGCCACTTAGTATCGGACCTAAAAAAAAAAAAAAAAAAAAAAAAAAAAATAATATAAAACAAAAAAAAGTTAAGCAGTAAAACCTAAACCCCTTTAGATCGGGTCAGGCTGGCGAAGTGGTTTCCCCCACAGGTGAAATATTAGCCACCCGATCGGATTCCCACCGCGGTATAAGCTGATACTTCAATCCTGCTATGACGTAAAATCTCCACCTCTGGACAAGATGCTCATAATGCGCTAACCACACTGTCAATCGTGTGTCAATGTCCGACCGGATAGCCGCCACTGGACCATGTTCGCGCCACTGAGAGAGTTTCAAGGCCATCGATTCCCGTTACAGCTGGGGGTCACGTGACTACCAAGGTGGGTGCCGCGCGCGGTCCATGTCGCCGTGTCAGGCTGCAGCTGGGGTCACGTGATCGCCAAGGTGGGTGCCGCGCGCGGTCCATGTCACCGTGTCAGGCTGCAGCTGGGGGTCACGTGATCGCCAAGGTGGGTGCCGCGCGCGGTCCATGTCACCGTGTCAGGCTGCAGCTGGGGGTGCTTGGGCTCGTTTTGCTGTTAGCTGGTCATCCGTGTGAAGGTCTCACGTTTGTGTCGTGCCGTCGCCTCTCGCGTATCTGGCGTCCCACCGCTCGTCCTCCACTCGTCCGCCGCTCGTCCTCCGCTCGTCCGCCGCTCGTCCTCCACTCGTCCGCCGCTCGTCCTCCACTCGTCCGCCGCTCGTCCTCCACTCATCCGCCGCTCCTCCGCCGCTCGTCCTCCGCTCGTCCGCCGCTCGTCCGCCGCTCGTCCGCCGCTCGTCCTCCGCTCGTCCGCCGCTCGTCCTCCGCTCGTCCGCCGCTCGTCCTCCGCTCGTCCGCCGCTCGTCCGCCGCTCGTCCGCCGCTCGTCCTCCACTCGTCCGCCGCTCGTCCGCTGCTCGTCCTCCACTCGTCCGCCGCTCTTCTGCCGCTCGTCCTCCACTTGTGCACCGCTGGTCCGCCGCTCGTCCTCCGCTCGTCCTCCGCTCGTCCTCCGCTCGTCCGCCGCTCGTCCACTGCTCGTCCACTGCTCGCGCCGTGGTGCGGCTGGTGAACGGTCACACTCTGTTGCAGACATCAGGCCCGTGCTCAGAAAGGAGGTGAACACGGGAGAGAACGGTGAGTGGGCTCGCCGCCGTGCTGATGAACTTGGGCACACCGCACAGTTGAAGTGCTCCCGCCCGGACGACTATCGGGGCAGACGGTGATGCGAGGTCTGGGCTGCACAGGGGATGGCTGTGGGTGGGGGGAGGGGCGCTGTTTCCGTGTATTCCTCCCAGCCGGTAGATGATGCGGATTACGCCGTTCCCATTGAAGTCTCGTGCGACACCAGCTCCAGACTCCTGGTCAGGTATTCTGTGCGACGTGTGACTATGCACCGCACCGCTTCAGTTCAGCTCGCCCTGGCCCGTGGAGGTGTGACGATTCTTTGGTTTGAGCCTGTGTGTGTGTAGCGTTTTCTCGAGTCCTATCTCTATGCTATATGCTATATGCTATAAGTCAGATATGCTAAGTTGTCTTGGTTTGGCCGCTATGTCATGTGGCGTTGGTTGCCACGTGATTGTATGCTGTATTCACCTCGGTCGCGAGGTGGACGAGTGGTCTAGGGGTAAGATGCTCGTCTCACAATCGAAAGGTTGTGGGTTCGAGTCTCACCTGTCGCTACTCTTCGCTCGCGACCAATCGGCGTGAGAGATTGGCGACGCTACATGACTCAACGGTCGACGTGTCGTAAAACCAATAACCAACCAACCACCTCGGTCGCAATCTCAATGCAAATCGTTCGTGCTTTGTTCGGTGTCAGTTCACCTGCTGAGAGCTGTTGTTTTGGCTATGTGATGGGTTCCGCTGGTTTCCGTCCGTGGCCTTGTGGCGTCCATCGGCTTTGGTCTGTTGGTGTGTGACGCTGGGGAGGCTTCGCTCTGCTGGTGTGTCGCATTGGAAGGGCTTTGTTGTGTGCTGTCGGGGGAGCTTGGATCGGCCGGCGGCCGGAGTGGACCGTGTGTGGTCCGTGCGGGCGGCTGCACCGGTCGGTCCGTGCCCTCAGCGGCCGAGCAGCGGCCCGCCGAGGAGGTCGACCAGTCGGCGCAGGCCGAGCGCCGCCTCCTGACCACGCCCACTGACGACATCGTCAAGGACGGCCTCACCGAGGGCGTCGCCGGTACGTGTTGTAGTACGTCATATCGGCGCGTCGTGCACAGTGGAGACGTGGTATAAAGTAGTGTCACAGAGGGTGTCACCGGTACGTATCGTAGTACGTCATATCGGCGCGTCGTGCACAGTGGAGACGTGGTATAAAGTAGTGTCACAGAGGGTGTCACCGGTACGTATCGTAGTACGTCATATCGGCGCGTCGTACACAGTGGAGACGTCTGAAGCAATGATACAGGGAGTGTCCACTGATGTGTTATGTACCCACTGAAGACTTCGTGCAGGACGACGTCACCGGTATGTATGACGTCACCACGTCATACTTATGATGTTACGTGATTTACGTTCATTCACCTGGGTCGCAATCGCAATGCAAATCGTACTTACTTTGCTTGGTGTCAATTTACCTCCTGCGAGCTGTTCTTTTTCGTTTTCCACTCGTATCCCTATTAATTTGGCAATGTGGCTCCCGTATGACACCTCATGATCAGCAGGGTTTCTTGCGGCGGCTGTTCGAAACTACAACACCCCACTTTACACATGCACCGGAGGGCCTCTCACATAACGCGAACCGGAGGGGGCGGATTCCGCCCCATCCCCCTAAGACATCGGAATCTATTGAGTTAGAAGCACAGAATATGGAGGGGAATTACGAGTGTAATGAACACTGCAGTATACATTTGATGACCCTGGGTATATGCCTTCAGGGTTAAATGAGGTCAAGATCGGCCGGCACGCCTCACCACAGCACCGACAAAACCTCTGTCACCTTGAACGCTAGGCGGCCGTCGTCCGATCGACTTTGCACGCTTGCGTTTCCTGTATTTACCAACCGACCTCACACATTCTTTTTGCATTTGATGTGCTTTATCAATTTGCAACACAGCCACAATATTTTATTATAATAACCACTCCAGTTTATGAGATATCGTCGAAAAAAAGACATGACGGATGGGCAGATTCCGCCCGGTCTCCCCCCCTCCTCCGTTGCGCGTTAATGTCGAGCTCGTGGACTGCCTGTCACCTGTAGGCTGTGACATAAATGTCAACCACGGGACCAACTTTTTGTCC
This sequence comes from Ashinkailepas kermadecensis, assembly GCA_034440615.1. Classification (NCBI taxonomy): domain Eukaryota; kingdom Metazoa; phylum Arthropoda; class Thecostraca; family Neolepadidae; genus Ashinkailepas; species Ashinkailepas kermadecensis. The sequence goes on along the minus strand of JAOTOM010004047.1, from coordinate 195,433 downwards.
GCCTGACTCGCGAACAGCGGCCAGTAACGTCTTGGTGCGAAATGGCAGCATCTTGTCAAGTCAGTAACAAGTAACTCAGTAACAAGTAACAGTAACAACACAGCGCTCAGTAACAGTGACAGGTCAGACCCGTCGTGTCACGACATGACGTCTGGATTGGATTGCGGCTTTACGACGCACTCAGCAGCTGAGGCCATATAGCGTCGCCTGCCTCTCATCCTGACAGGAAGGGCGGGCATCGCGGGAATCGAACCCCGTACCTCTGGCGTGCCAGATGATCAGCTTAACCACTGAGCTACCAACGCCCCGGCATGACGTGTTTCATCTCGGATGCGCAGGCGATATGCCGGATGGTGATCTGGCACGCTGTTACCACGTATGTCGAATGTGTAGTGTTTTAGTGAGTGGTGATGTTTCGTACCGTCCCTGTTAACATGCTGGCGTTCTGGTGGTATATGGTGTCGAATGTCGGGACGTACTCGTTAGCTGACTGGCCGCCATGGGTGGTTGCGTGCGCTTGTGCATGCACGTGTGTGCGTGCGTGCGTGCGTGCGTGCGTGCGTGCGTGCGTGTGTGTGATGGTGCCTACGTTCGGCAGAGCCGTGTGTCGGCCAGGAGGAGGAGAAGATGTCCAGCGTGCTGCCCACCATGTGGCTGGGCTCCCAGTCGGGCTGCATCTACGTGCACTCGGCCAAGGCGCAGTGGAAGCGCTGCATACACTCGATCCGGCTCAAGGACTCTGTACTCAGCATCGTGTGAGTGGCCGGCGAGGGACGTGGCTGGACACCCAAGGCACTCACTGGGCCTGTGCATCGCCCACCGAGCCGTAAACTAACTAGGTGCCCCATCTCCACGCTGTGTTCCAGTCGTATGACTCAAATAGCAAACGACAGCACACGGGGTTCGCCGGGCGTGATTTGACCAGGCTGGAGACCGTTCGTGTGTGCCTCTGCCACGTGAGCTTTTTCGGCTGTGCTTAGCCGTGCTGGGTAGTGTGTCTTCGGTGGTGTATCTCAGCACATGAGGCCCATCTGGTATGTGTTGACTGTGCTGAGGTAAACCGGTGTGTTTCGGCCACGTGATGTCCGTCAAATGTGTTTTAACCGTGCTGGGCACAACTGGGCACATAGCTTCAGCTATGTGAGGTCCATCGGGTGTGTTTTGACCGTGCTGAGGACAACTGGTGCGTTTCAGTCATGTGAGGTCCGTCAACTGTGTGTTGACTGTACTGAGGACAACTGGTGTGTTTCAGTCATGTGAGGTCCGTCAAATGTGTGTTGACTGTACTGAGGACAACTGGTGCGTTTCAGTCATGTGAGGTCCGTCAAATGTGTGTTGACTGTACTGAGGACAACTGGTGTGTTTCAGTCATGTGAGGTCCGTCAAATGTGTGTTGACTGTACTGAGGACAACTGGTGTGTTTCAGTCATGTGAGGTCCGTCAAATGTGTGTTGACTGTACTGAGGACAACTGGTGTGTTTCAGTCATGTGAGGTCCGTCAAATGTGTGTTGACTGTACTGAGGACAACTGGTGTGTTTCAGTCATGTGAGGTCCGTCAAATGTGTGTTGACTGTACTGAGGACAACTGGTGTGTTTCAGTCATGTGAGGTCCGTCAAATGTGTGTTGACTGTACTGAGGACAACTGGTGCGTTTCAGTCATGTCAGGTCCGTCAAATGTGTGTTGACTGTACTGAGGACAACTGGTGTGTTTCAGTCATGTGAGGTCCGTCAAATGTGTGTTGACTGTACTGAGGACAACTGGTGTATTTCAGTCATGTGAGGTCCGTCGCTGTGTGTTGACTGTACTGAGGACAACTGGTGTGTTTCAGTCATGTGAGGTCCGTCAAATGTGTGTTGACTACTGAGGACAACTGGTGTGTTTCAGTCATGGAGGTCCGTCAACTGTGTGTTGACTGTACTGAGGACAACTGGTGTGTTTCAGTCATGTGAGGTCCGTCAAATGTGTGTTGACTGTACTGAGGACAACTGGTGCGTTTCAGTCATGTCAGGTCCGTCAAATGTGTGTTGACTGTACTGAGGACAACTGGTGTGTTTCAGTCATGTGAGGTCCGTCAAATGTGTGTTGACTGTACTGAGGACAACTGGTGTGTTTCAGTCATGTGAGGTCCGTCAAATGTGTGTTGACTGTACTGAGGACAACTGGTGTGTTTCAGTCATGTGAGGTCCGTCAAATGTGTGTGACTACTGAGGACAACTGGTGCGTTTCAGTCATGTCAGGTCCGTCAAATGTGTGTTGACCGTGCTGAGGACAACTGGTGCGTTTCAGTCATGTGAGGTCCGTCAAATGTGTGTTGACTGTACTGAGGACAACTGGTGTGTTTCAGTCATGTGAGGTCCGTTGGCTGTGTTTTTCACCGAGCTGTGGACGGCTAGTGTGTTTCAGCCATATGAGGTCCCTCGGTGTGTTTTGACCGAGCTGGGGACCACTGGTGTGCTTCAGCCACGTGAAGGGTCGAGTTTTGACGTCACTGGCTGACGGCACGGTGGCCATCTTCCACCGAGGTCCGGACGGCCAGTGGGACCTCACCAATTACCACCTGCTGGACCTGGGTCAGCCACAGCACAGCATCAGGTCAGTCGGCACAACCGGCTCTCTATGTTGTCGGACGATGAACTTAGAGCATAATGTTGTTGCAATCAAATTCAGAGGGAATACTTTTTCCATCAGAAATCTGTTTTTGTACTTCCAGGCATTGAGCACATAATTTTGGTTTGCAATTGAGGAAGACTGCATCAGGAATAATATGTAAAACAAACCAGTCATGAAGTCAGATCTCGCCTCGTAGCATTCAACATTCCAACGAGAAAAACTGAGATGAGCACTTTCTGAAGGTGGGTAGCAAAAGTTCAGTACAATGCTATTTCCCATTATAACTTAATCAAGTCCAAGCAAGCAAAGCACGGACGTGCGATTATCAGCGACGTTATCCCCACAAATCGATAGTTAGGATTGTGTATTACAGAATATGATGCCACCTAGCATTCATTACTTGCATCCGACTGTTCGACGGTAAATGTAAAAAATAACCGGTAAGCAGCTGTGCTGCTTGTACCTTAGTGACCACCGTCATTGAAGCTGTCGATAATTCGGGGCCCTTATTCCCATTTCCCCCACTGAACTGGCGGTTCATTTCTTTCCCAGCACTGAGCTGGTACCTCATTCCTATTTTCCACTGAACTGATGCCGCCCTTCTCTGAACTGACGGCCTCTTTCCTTTCCCCCACTGACCGCTGAACTGACCCTTCTTTTTCTCCTACCGTTTGACTGACGTCCTCTCTCGACGACAGGTGTATGACGGTGGTACAGGAGAACGTGTGGTGTCTCCCCCAGCCGAACTGACCTCCCCTCTCGACGACAGGTGTATGACGGTGGTGCAGGAGAACGTGTGGTGTCTGGTCCCCAGCCGAGCTGACGTCCCCTCTCGACGACAGGTGTATGACGGTGGTGCAGGAGAACGTGTGTGTCTCCCCTCTCGACGACAGGTGTATGACGGTGGTACAGGAGAACGTGTGGTGTCTGGTCCCCAGCCGAGCTGACGTCCCCTCTCGACGACAGGTGTATGACGGTGGTACAGGAGAACGTGTGGTGTCTCCCCCAGCCGAGCTGACCTCCCCTCTCGACGACAGGTGTATGACGGTGGTACAGGAGAACGTGTGGTGTCTCCCCTCTCGACGACAGGTGTATGACGGTGGTACAGGAGAACGTGTGGTGTCTGGTCCCCAGCCGAGCTGACGTCCCCTCTCGACGACAGGTGTATGACGGTGGTACAGGAGAACGTGTGGTGTCTCCCCTCTCGACGACAGGTGTATGACGGTGGTACAGGAGAACGTGTGGTGTCTGGTCCCCAGCCGAGCCCTCCCCTCTTGACGACAGGTGTATGACGGTGGTACAGGAGAACGTGTGGTGTCTCCCCCAGCCGAGCTGACCTCCCCTCTCGACGACAGGTGTATGACGGTGGTACAGGAGAACGTGTGGTGTCTCCCCCAGCCGAGCTGACCTCCCCTCTCGACGACAGGTGTATGACGGTGGTACAGGAGAACGTGTGGTGTCTGGTCCCCAGCCGAGCTGACGTCCCCTCTCGACGACAGGTGTATGACGGTGGTGCAGGAGAACGTGTGGTGTGGCTGTCGTAACCGCGTGCACGTCATCAACGCCAAGACGATGCAGGTCCAGGTGAGTGGTGCGGCTCGTACTGGTGGAGCTGTTCGGATTGCGCAAGGCTGGGAGAGTCTAAATATGTTGCGATGGTCAGTTTGTTGTTTTAGGAATGCTATTGGACGATTTGAGCACTAAGGGCGGCCTTCGGTTTGAATGCAAGCATGGTCCCATTAGTTCAATGCTGGGCGTCTTCTTGTTTGCGATGGACACTCATTTTAACCGTGCCACGTGTGCAGAGGTCTGACCCTGCTATGTAAGTGGCATTCATACTCTGCACTGTATCTATAACAATATCACGCCGATCATGGTGTATGGGCCCTGACGCGAACTCTCGTGTTTACTGGCTCTAGCCATTTATGGGTAGAGCCATAAATGGCCGGAGACCAAACGCGAACTCTCTTGTGTGTTTGGTGTCTGGCCCAGACCGACGTGCCGCCAACACACACTGCTCGTGTGTGTCTGGTGTCTAGCCCAGACCGACGTGCCGCCAACACACACTGCTCGTGTGTGTCTGGTGTCTGGCCCAGACCGACGTGCCGCCAACACACTGCTCGTGTGTGTCTGGTCTCTGGCCCAGACCGACGTGCCGCCAACACACACTGCTCGTGTGTGTCTGGTGTCTGGCCCAGACCGACGTGCCGCCAACACACACTGCTCGTGTGTGTCTGGTGTCTGGCCCAGACTGACGTGCCGCCAACACACACTGCTCGTGTGTGTCTGGTGTCTGGCCCAGACCGACATGCCGCCAACACACACTGCTCGTGTGTGTCTGGTGTCTGGCCCAGACCGACGTGCCGCCAACACACACTGCTCGTGTGCGTCTGGTGTCTGGCCCAGACCGACGTGCCGCCAACACACACTGCTCGTGTGTGTCTGGTGTCTGGCCCAGACCGACGTGCCGCCAACACACACTGCTCGTGTGTGTCTGGTGTCTGGCCCAGACCGACGTGCCGCCAACACACACTGCTCGTGTGTGTCTGGTGTCTGGCCCAGACCGACGTGCCGCCAACACACACTGCTCGTGTGTGTCTGGTGTCTGGCCCAGACTGACGTGCCGCCAACACACACTGCTCGTGTGTGTCTGGTGTCTGGCCCAGACCGACGTGCCGCCAACACACACTGCTCGTGTGTGTCTGGTGTCTGGCCCAGACCGACGTGCCGCCAACACACACTGCTCGTGTGTGTCTGGTGTCTGGCCCAGACCGACGTGCCGCCAACACACACTGCTCGTGTGTGTCTGGTGTCTGGCCCAGACTGACGTGCCGGCAACACACACTGCTCGTGTGTGTCTGGTGTCTGGCCCAGACCGACGTGCCGCCAACACACACTGCTCGTGTGTGTCTGGTGTCTGGCCCAGACCGACGTGCCGCCAACACACACTGCTCGTGTGTGTCTGGTGTCTGGCCCAGACCGACGTGCCGCCAACACACACTGCTCGTGTGTGTCTGGTGTCTGGCCCAGACTGACGTGCCGCCAACACACACTGCTCGTGTGTGTCTGGTGTCTGGCCCAGACCGACGTGCCGCCAACACACACTGCTCGTGTGTGTCTGGTGTCTGGCCCAGACTGACGTGCCGCCAACACACACTGCTCGTGTGTGTCTGGTGTCTGGCCCAGACCGACGTGCCGCCAACACACACTGCTCGTGTGTGTCTGGTGTCTGGCCCAGACTGACCTGCGGCTGTCACACGCACACCGCTCGTTTCAGGCGTCGTTCGACGCGCACCCGCGGCGCGAGTCGCAGCTGCGCCAGATGGCCTGGCTCGGCGACGGCGTGTGGGTGTCGATCCGACTGGACTCGACGCTGCGCCTCTACCACGCGCACACGCAGCAGCACCTGCAGGACGTCGACATCGAGCCGTACGTCAGCAAAATGCTGGGTGAGTGGCGCGCGCCCGGAGACCGGCGGCGAGCGTGTGCGCCTGGGCGCGCTGGCCGTGTGCCGGCCGGCCGGCCGGTGCGTTGCCGTGTCATCTCGTGGAGAGTGTGTTGCGTGTCCGGCGCGTCAGCCGTTGCGATCCGCGCTGTGAGGCGCCTCTGGTGAACTCTGTGTGGCGGTGCGCTCCGCGTGGCTTGCTCAGGCACTACCCGCTGTGATTATTGCCGGCGCGCGGAGTGCACAGGTGTGATGGAACCGCTTGGGCTTGTCGGGGCGGCCGTCTCGCTTGGTAGCTGGCGCTTGGCTGCTCGCTTGTTGACGCCGGTGGCGGTCGGTCGGATGCGTCCACGCTCGCTCACACAGGCTGTTCCTTTTTCGTACGCTTCCGCTGGAGCAGGGCTGGTGCCTGGAGGTTTGTACGGTCCGGACGTCGGTGGTGTTGGCTAGCTTTCTAGTCGTGTCAGTCAGTTGATGTGTTTTTTGGGCACCGCTATTTCACTATACCTGGTATCGTGTTCGGTGTCTTGTAGCGGATGGTCGCTACTGCTTACCTACCTGGCTGAGATGTTTATGGTTTTTTATTTCCAAGAAATTGCCGTTACTTAAATTCACATTTCCCGATGTATCGTGCATTGCTGAATGTCACTTGACGGAGAGCAGGGCTGTATGTTCCAAATATGAAATGCCGGGAAGGATTGTTCGGTAATCTGCCAGCGGTCAAGTCATAAGAAGAGCATACTTTTGTCAGATCAACGTGAGACCAGCCTAGGATGTTGCGTATCAACTCCTGACAAGTGTAGGTTTGAGTTTAGCCATGTTGACATGTGCGCCGAGATAAGCCACGAGTGACTGGCGAAGGTGTAGTGTGGCAGTGCCAGGTTGGATGAGGCGGGGCCCAGCGCGTACATCACTGATACATTACCATGTGGCTGGTGATGGTGTAGTGTGGGCGTGCCAGGTCGGATGAGGCGAAGCTCAGCGCGTACGTTACTAACACATTGCCATGCCAGTGTTCGTTTTTGTCGCGCTGAAGGCCGTTTGGTGCATAGCATCCGATACTAACCAGGTTCTTTCTCTTTCTTCTATCACTAGATGTGTCGGGTGTTCCAGGCACTGGGAAGCTGGGATTCTCCTTCGTGAGAATCACCGCGCTTCTCATTTCGTCCAGCCGACTCTGGATCGGCACTGGCAATGGAGTCGTGATCTCCGTCCCGCTGAACGCCGACGGTAAGCTATTTGTCCCGCTGAACGCCGACGGTAAGCTATCTGTCCCGCTGAACGCCGACGGTAAGCTATCTGTCCCGCTGAACGCCGACGGTAAGCTATCTGTCCCTCTGAATGCCGACGGTGAGATCTCTGTCCCTCTGAACGCCGATGGTGAGATCTCTGTCCCGCTGAGCGCCGACTGTAAGTAATCTCCGTCCCGCTGAATGTCGACTGTGAGCTATGTCTGTCCCGCCGGTGAGCTACTGATGTCCCTCTGAATGACGACGGTGCCTTGTGTTCGCCCCTTCCTACATAGGTAAGTCTTGTTCAAATCAACGTCTAACGATATGTTCGTCCCCGGAAGCTGGTGTGTTTGTTTCGTTAGCTCAGTGTTGGCAGTTGATTTGCTCTTTCCCTGTCAGCGTGAGTAAGTTCTCTGAGAAAGAAGCGACGGTATGGCGTGTGGCAATCACCAGGGCTGAGGAGCTGTACCAGGATCACATGTAGGGAGTGCACTTGTTTTTGATTAATTGAGTTTGGAAGCGAATATTTTCGGGACCGCAAGCCCAATAATTAGGTAGAAAATGAACGTCCCCCTCCCCGTTCCGGCGCTATGTCGGTACCTCGGTACCCCTCAGTACCGGCGCTATGTCGGTACCTCGGTACCCTATGAATAAACTTGTTATGGACGCTATATGACCATTGCAGTCGATGCGCCCTTTAAACCCAAATAACTAACTAACTAACTCAGTGCTGGCGCTATGTCGGTGCCTCAGTACCCCTCAGTACCGGCGCTATATCGGTACCTCAGTATCGGCGCTATGTCTGTGCCTCAATACCCCTCAGTACCGGCGCTATGTCGGTGCCTCGGTACCCCCTCAGTACCGGCGCTATGTCGGTACCTTAGTGCACCTCAGTGTACCGCGGCACGCCATATGATCAACATGGTCGATGCCCCCTAAGCCCCCCCTCCGTACCACAGTACCGGCGCTATGTCGGCGCCTCAGTGTACGGCAGTACCGGCGCTATGTCGGTACCTCAGTGTACCGCAGTACCGGCGCTATGTCGGTACCTCAGTGTACGGCAGTACCGGCGCTATGTCGGTACCTCAGTGTACCGCAGTAACGGCGTTGTGTCGGTACCTCAGTGCGCCTCGGTACCGGCGCCACACCGCCACCTCAGTGTTGCGGTGCTGACAGTGTGCCGGCTCCGCAGGCTCGGCGTCCCGGCCGCCGGGCGGCTCTGGCGGAGCGGCCGGCGCCGGCGCTCCGCGGCTGCCCGGCGGCGTGGTGCGCGTGTACTCTGACACGCGCGGCGAGCAGCTGACGCCCGCCAGCTTCATCCCCTACTGCCACATGGCACACGCACAGCTCAGCTTCCACGGCCACCGGGACGCCGTCAAGTTCTTCGTGGCCGTGCCAGGTAGGCGGCGGCGCGTGCGGCCCGTCCGACTGCGCGGCGGCGGTGCGGCGCAGCGCGGCTCGTTTGCGCTCGTTTGTCGTGTGCGCTGCGCCGCTCCGGAGCCGTGTCTGGCTGAGCGGCCTGTCGGCTGTGCCTGGCCGGTGTTTGGTTAGCCGTGTATCGTTGGCGTTGTGACGAGGTGTTCGTCTCTCGTGGTGCTGGGCATTTATAGGGTGGTGTGCCTCTCCAGGTGGGTGTCTGCTACAATTCATGTCACTTCGTTTCTGGCCATAGGCGTTAGTTAGTTATTGTGGTTTAGAGGCATATCGACTGCACAGGTCATATAGCGCCCATAGGCCATAAGCGTTCTGTGGATGTTGTGGTGTGTCTCGTCGGATCTCTCAGTATCTCAGTATGTCTGTGCATTTGACGGGACACCGCTTGGTGCACCTCTTGGCTGGTCAGCTTCGGCTGATCTCCCGACGTGGAAGCGGGGTGCTGCAGTGCATCTGACCGGACACGACTCGCCGTACAGGGTCGGGCGGCCTGAGCGCGGCGGCACAGGCGACCGCCCGGGACCGGCCCAAGTCTCTGCTGGTGATGTCCGGCGGCGAGGGCTACATCGACTTCAGAATAGGTGGGTCTCAGGCGCCGGCGCCCCTGCGCAGAGGCAGCTACACCGATACTGAGCGGACGGGCACTGGCGTCGTCCGGGTGGTGTGGCAGGTGTTCGGGTCGTTCGGGTGGTGTGGCAGGTGTTCGGGTCGTCCGGGTGGTGTGGCAGGTGTTCGGGTCGTTCGCGCAGGACGCTCGTGTGTCCTGCTCGATGTCGGCGCGGAGCACCGCTGGCGGTGACGGCTGGCCGCTAGTGCAGTCCCGCTTCTTGTTCGAAGATATCCTGCTGACAGTGGTGACAGTAACGGCTTCTGCATTGTCATTGAATGCCTCCTCCACATGCGGGCAATGCTCACACGCACACGCGCATACGCACACACCCACACGCCCACACGCGCGCACACACGCACACACCGCTAGGATAGCGTCTCTTTTGTTTCAACACATATACTAAATTACCTCATTCCATGCGCTAGCCAGTTTAATCTAGTAATATGTAAAGGATGCATTAGCAGCATCTGGCTGGTAAAAAGGGTTGGGCTTAGTTGGCTGTGGTCAATTGGTGACGTCAGGTCAAAAGGTGAGCCGTGTATAGCTGCTGTCAGCGGGTGACGTCCGGTCAAAGGTGAGACGCGGGTAGATGGGTGACATCCGACATAAGCGCGGGGCATGAGAAGCTGCCGTTGATGGGCAATGTTGCCGGCGGCGATGTGAGCCACGTTGGCAACATTGTCACGGCCCAAACGCCAGCGGCCGACGCAGCTCGACGGAGGCGGGGTTTAGCGATGGCAGCAGCCAATTCTGACATGATCAACACCAGCCGACATCGAGCAGGTCTAGGTGTGTAGTTGTGGGCCTAATTAGACTCAGCTGAGCAGTGGAACCCGCCGGGTAAGTCAGCGTCCCGGCCGGGTGTGAGTCTCGCGCCTCCCAAGGGCACGTCGCACGGCCAGTATTTGTCGGATTGTGGTCAGCGTCAAGTCCGCAGTGGAGCCCGCCGGGTAAGTCAGCGTCCCGGACAGGTGTGAGTCTCGCGCCTGCCTCGAGCACGTCGCACGTCGCACGTGTGTGTCGGATTGTGTCCAGCGTCAGGTCGGCCACCTGTTCGTCAGGTAGTGTCAGGTCCGTTCGTCCGTCAGGTATGGCTTCAGGTCTGTTCGTCAGATCCGTCAGGTATCGTCTTGCTTCTTGTGTGTGATCACCTGTTGGCGATGAGCGGCGCGAGTCCGCGCGGCCCGCGCGCGCTCTGGGCCGCTGTGACTAACCTGTGACTAACCTGGCTGGTGCGGACGGGCGGGCGGCGCTGCGTGTGGCGGGCGTGTGGGCGGGAGACGCCTGCTAACCGTGCCGCGTGCCGTGTCCCGCTAGATGAGGACGCGCAGGAGACGGCCAGCCACCTAATCGTGTGGCAGCTGACTGACGACTTGTTCCACGACACGACGTGTGACGTCACCCACGTCCCTCCGCCCGACCAGCCGCCGGCCGAGGCTGCATCATGTAAGCTGGCCCGACCAGAGCGACCCACGCCGCCCGCACTGCGCCGCCCCGCGCCCCGCGCGCCGCCCCGCCCCGCCCCGCCACAGCCCCGCCACGCCACAGCCCCGCCCCGCCACAGCCACAGCTTCTGCACCCACTGTACGCTCCTCTCGCTCGCCCCGACACGCTCCCAACTGCTCGGACGCGGTCGCCCGCTGCCTGTGGTTTGTGTCAAAAGTCACGTTTCATCGTGGTGTCGTGGCTGGCTGACGTCTTTTGGTGGTGTCGTACTAAAAGTTCACTTCCATTGGAGGCTGTTAAAAGAGGCTGGGTGTCTGCACCCCACCCCGTCAGGTCCACGGGGCCCCCAAGGGACTCCAAAAAACATCCCAAATAGGTCCCACCAAGTTTTAAGGCCTCCCAAAGAGGTTGGCAGGGCGCCAATCAGCCCCTCAGGTGTCCCGAGAGGCGCAAGAGTGCAGGGATCTAGAAACCCTCCTCGAATATTGGGGCCCTCTGACGGCTCAGAGGGCTCCCTCGTAGATTAGAGGACCCTATCATAGCTCAGGGGCCTTCTTACAGTTCAGAAGGTTATCGCACAGGTCAAGGAGAACTCGCACAGCTCAGAGGGCCCTCTACAGTTTAGGCGTTCTCCCATAGCTGAGGGATCCGCTCGCTCAGAGGTGCCTCTCCCAGCTCTGCCAATATCGCCAGCTGGCTGATATTTGCGATGTACTGTAAGTGGACGTCCGCGGGTGTGGCCCAACGTGTGACCTCTATCAGAGGGATGGCCTGCACTTCTCCGAGAAGGTGGTGCAAGTGTTAGGCAAAGTATATGAACATGTCCTTCAGGGAAACTAGATAATGGGGTGGGGAGGGAAGAATTGGCATTGCCATCTCAGGGATATGCCAATAGTGACAGCATAGGCAATAGAACCTCACAGTCAGTAAATAGGGGTAGCAGTAGATCAAGGGGGCAGAGTGGTAGCTCATCCAGAGATGATAGAGCTACTCAACATGAAAAAGCCAAAGAGGGTCATGGAACTTTTGTTAAGTGTATGATGCTTAATGCTCAGAGCATTCGATCCAAATTTGATGAGTTCAAGTGTTATGTTGCTGAGGAGAAACCAGATTTTGTTTGCATTACTGAGGCATGGGTCAGTGAGGGGTATTTTGGGGATAACTTGCAGGACTATGAGATCCAGGGATACAATATGTTTTCATGCAATAGGGGTCCAGCAGTGGAAGGGGGTGGTGTAATGCTGTATGTGAATAGCTTACACAGTTCTCAAAAAGTAGCAGATGGGGTAAAAAATGTGTCTGTGGAGTCCATTTGGCTTGATGTTGCTGTGGGAAAAGGCAACAGCAATAAACTGAGGATAGGAGCTTTGTATCGATCAGGAACCTTGCCACATTCTCAGCAACTGGAGCTCGATAAAGTGATTTGTGAGGAAATCAGTAGAAACTTTCAGAGGAAATGCCTTATTCTTGGTGACTTTAATCTAAAAGGATATGAAAATGTTGGTGTTGGCTCCCCATCATGTAAACTGTTTAGGAAATGCCTTGAAGAGGACTTGTTCTTACACCAGTTTGTAACGGAACCAACCAGGCAGGGCTCATTCTTGGACCTTGTCTTCTCAGATTTAAGTGATTTATTTCAAGACTTGACTGTAGGAGAAACTCTGGGAAGAAGTGACCATAACATAGTAAGATTCAAGGCACAGGTAGCAGGGACAATCAAGGATAATTTGGCAAAGATTCCAAATTTTAACAGGCAGACTTTGACTGCATGAGAGAGGCTTTAAGTACCATCAAATGGGAAGAAGAATTCTTTGATTTAAATGCCTGTGAAATGTGGGAAAAGTTCAAATCTTACTTGAGGGAAATTCAGATTAGACATGTCCCCCAAAAGCAAAGGCGCAAAAGAAGGGTAGGAAAGCCAGCATGGCTTACACCAGATGTGATGAAAGCAATTCAGGCTAAGAAAGATGCATTTAGAGTATTTAAGGAAGCTTCAAATATCGTAAATCTAAGGTCGTATCAAAAATCTAGAGATGCTGTGAAGCAGAAAATCAGAGCAGCAAAGAGAGCAAAAGAATTGGATTTGGCTAGGAACTGTAATGGGGACAGTAAAAAGTTCTTTAGTTTCTACAAGCTAAGTAAAGTTTCAAGCACAATTGGTCCACTGGAAGTAAATGGGACTATATTGAGGGAGGATGGTGTGATTGTTGAGGAGCTGAGCAAGCAGTTTAAATCAGTGTTTACAGTGGAGGATGTGACTAATCTGCCAACCGTGAACCACAGTTCAATGACAGATGATCAGATACACGATGTTGATTTCATTGATAGTGATATTGTTTTCAATTATATCAGAAAAATAAAGCCAAACAAGGCAGCAGGACCTGATGGAATTTATGCTAGTGTATTGCGGGAAGCTGAAAAAGAAGTGGCAATTCCACTTAGTATAATATTTTGTAGATCAGTTTCACAAAATGAAATTCCTACAGGTTGGAAACGGGCAAATGTAGTTCCTATTTTCAAGAAAGGAGAAAGAGGGAAAGTTGAAAACTATAGGCCAGTAAGCCTCACATCACTAGTCTGCAAGGTACTTGAATCAATTATCAAGGATAAAATAGTTAGTTTTCTGGAAGGAAACAGATTGATTCAAGATACTCAACATGGGTTTAGAAAAGGGCGATCGTGTCTCACAAATCTCTTGGACTTTTTTAATTTTGCTACAGAACAATTTGATCAGGGAAATCAGGTTGATGTAGCATATCTTGACTTTAGTAAGGCCTTTGACAAGGTACCCCATATACGGTTAATGATGCAGCTTCAGGTCCATGGTATTGCAGGTAGCATCCTAAAATGGAGAGTTGTGGCTTTCAGGTAGACAGCAGAGAGTGATGCTAAATGGTACAAAGTCATCATGGCAAAATGTTCTTAGTGGAGTACCCCAGGGGTCGGTACTGGGGCCACTATTGTTCATTATATATGTGAATAGCATTGAATGTGGCCTAAGCAGTAAGGTTTTGAAATTTGCGGATGATTTGAAGATCTTTAGGGCAATAACATGGCACAATGAGCAGGTTTTGCTGCAGAAAGACTTAGACGAGCTAGTGAAGTGGTCTAAAAAATGGCAAATGAAGTTTAATTTTGATAAGTGCAAAGTCATGCATGTAGGTAGGCAGCATATGAAGACTCCATACTTGATGGGTGGCCAAGTACTATCTGTGACTCAGCAGGAGAAGGACTTAGGTGTTATTTTGAACACAAAATTGGGGGCATCAGAACAGACCAAAGAAGCCAGGAAGAAGGCACTAAGAATGCCTGGGGCAATACAGAGGAATGTGTCATACAAAAGTGAGGAGGTCATCAAGAAGCTTTACTGTGCATATGTCAGGCCACATTTGGAATACTGTGTCCAAGCTTGGTCCCCTAGTTATGAGAAAGATTGTTGGCTTTTAGAGAGAGTACAAAAGAGGGCAACAAAAATGGTTAATGGTATAGGCAACCTGGCATATGAGGAAAGATTGAAGAAATTGAATATGTTTTCAATTAGATATAGAAGGCTGAGAGGAGATCTCATCGAGGTTTTTAAATTTGTTCATGGTCAGAAACAGGGATATCTCAGGGAAATGTTTGAATTTAACAGAAATGATGCAATTAGAGGTCATCAATTCAAAATTAAAGTTAATCACAGCAGGACAAGGTTAAGACAGTCTTTCTTCACGAACAGGGTAGTAGAACACTGGAACCAGCTGCGAGGAACCATTGTCAGTGGCAACACACTGAACATCTTTAAAAACGGCATAGACAATCATTATAAGAATAGGGGGCTTGTTTTTCTGTATTCCAGGGAGGGTTGATCGACAGGGAGGAGTTGGGAGTTGAGAGGAGTTTGAAATTGTTGAGTGTGTTGTGCAATAGCAAGTGAGTCTCTTATTAAGTCTAAACGTTTTATAACATTATATAGGGTGTACCTAGCAGTGGATTCAGCACCTTCCTTCGGGATGTGATACTGATGAGATTGTCTATGGTAGCACAATGGGTATGATGGGAGGAGTTTGTAATTGTTGAGTGTATTATGCAATAGCAAGTGAGTCTCTTATTAAGTCTGAACGCTTTATGAATTTGTGTGGGGTGTGCCTAGCAGTGGATTCGGCACCTTCCTTCGGGATGTGATGCTGATGAGATTGTCTATGGTGGCACGATGGGTGTGATGGGAGGAGCTTGTGATTGTTGCGGGTGTTATGCGGTAGCAAGTGAGTGGTGCTAGATAGGCTGGGATATATAGCTTCCTAGGAACTTGGGATAAGGGATTGATTGGGGTGGGAGTATGTACATTCCTAGTACCTTTTCTAGATAGGCTTAACCCAGATGGGCCCCTGTGGCTCTTATTAAGCCTTAATACTTTATGACTTTATGTGTCCACGGTCCGCACCCGTTAACGTAGGCGTGCCTGTCGGACCGGTGGGTGGTGCGGAGCAGTGAGAGGAGCGTCGTCCCCGGCCAGCCCTGTCGCGGCCACCCGCCAGCTGCACCGCCCGCCAGTGCTCGCGGCTCACTGCGTCTGACACCGCGCCCGGCATGCCTCCTCACCGCACCCTCTGACCTGCGACACACGACCGGTGACCTGGAACGCGCCACGCATGGCCCGACTCGCGACACACACCGACTGCCGTGGCCGATGGGACCGGGCCGATGCCGCTGGTGCCGCTGTACAGCCGCACGCCGCTCGTCTCTCGGACGCGCGTGTGTCGGACCGCTGCCGTGCCGACGCACCTGGCATGTCTGTGTGTCGGACCGCTGCCGTGCCGATGCACCTGGCATGTCTGTGTGTCGGACTGCTGCCGTGCCGACGCACCTGGCATGTCTGTGTGTCGGACCGCTGCCGTGCCGACGCACCTGGCATGTCTGTGTGTCGGACCGCTGCCGTGCCGACGCACCTGGCATGTCTGTGTGTCGGACCGCTGCCGTGCCGACGCACCTGGCATGTCTGTGTGTCGGACCGCTGCCGTGCCGACGCACCTGGCATGTCTGTGTGTCGGACCGCTGCCGTGCCGACACACCTGGCATGTCTGTGTGTCGGACCGCTGCCGTGCCGACGCACCTGGCCTGTCTGTGTGTCGGACCGCTGCCGTGCCGACGCACCTGGCATGTCTGTGTGTCGGACCGCTGCCGTGCCGACGCACCTGGCATGTCTGTGTGTCGGACCGCTGCCGTGCCGACGCACCTGGCCTGTCTGTGTGTCGGACCGCTGCCGTGCCGACGCACCTGGCATGTCTGTGTGTCGGACCGCTGCCGTGCCGACGCACCTGGCATGTCTGTGTGTCGGACCGCTGCCGTGCCGACGCACCTGGCCTGTCTGTGTGTCGGACCGCTGCCGTGCCGACGCACCTGGCATGTCTGTGTGTCGGACCGCTGCCGTGCCGACGCACCTGGCATGTCTGTGTGTCGGACCGCTGCCGTGCCGACGCACCTGGCATGTCTGTGTGTCGGACCGCCGCCGTGCCGACGCACCTGGCATGTCTGTGTGTCGGACCGCTGCCGTGCCGACGCACCTGGCCTGTCTGTGTGTCGGACCGCTGCCGTGCCGACGCACCTGGCATGCCTGTGTGTCGGACCGCTGCCGTGCCGACGCACCTGGCATGTCTGTGTGTCGGACCGCTGCCGTGCCGACGCACCTGGCTTGTCTGTGTGTCGGACCGCTGCCGTGCCGACGCACCTGGCTTGTCTGCGTGACATGCCAGGTGCGTCGGACGTGGTTATGCAGCCGGCCGCGTCAGCCATGTCCGCGCCGTGGTCACGTGCGCGCCGCTGCCGCTGCGTGGTGCGCTTAGTTGTGGCCATGTCTGACATGGCTGTACCGACATGGCTGTACCGACATGGCTGTGCCGACAGCTTGACTGTGCCGACATGGCTGTGCAGACATGGCTGTACCGACATGGCTGTACCGACATGGCTGTACCGACATGGCTGTGCCGACAGCTTGACTGTGCCACCAGCCACGGCTGTACCGCCAGTGATGGTTGTACACTGTGCAGTCGTAGCTTTGCCGCCAGGTGTTCTGTGCTGCCAGATATGTGTGCAGCTCCGGTCCTGTTTGCCGCAATGCAGCTGTACGATTACCGCCAGACGCTGCCGAACTGCCAGATGTGTCTGTACCGCTGGATTTGGCTGCATGGCCGGCCATGTCTGTACCACCTGTCATGACTGTATGAGTAGTAGGGTTTTGAAGCAATTGTTTTAAGCTAGAAATTACTGATAATATTAGTTGTAGCTTTTTAACAGCTGACAAAATCAGACATATGATGGGCACAATCTTGTTTTCATTTTATGCTAAGCTCTCTATCTTATGCTGCAAATGTGCAAATGTAATGTCGAGAGATGGCGCCATTTTTCTACCTCTTGGTAAAAAGAACTTCGAAGGGGATGTAATCCAACCTCCCGGAAGGCGACCTTTTGTACAGAGGGGCACATTTCGAATTTCAACGAGGTGCACGCGGACCTCCTATAAGACGCCTTTCGGGTCCCAGAGGGAAGGCGGTTACCCCCTTTGCCCACCTGAATCTGTCCCTTCCCCTATACTCCCATCCCTGTAACGCCTCCCGCGGAACCGTCTTTTGCTTAGCAGTGTCCGTCCTCATTGCTGTTCAGTGTAGATTACTGCTTAGCAGTGTCCGTCCTCATTGCTGTTCAGTGTAGATTACTGCTTAGCAGTGTCCGTCCTCATTGCTGTTCAGTGTAGATTACTGCTTAGCAGTGTCCGTCCCCATTGCTGTTCAGTGTAGATTACTGCTTAGCAGTGGCCGAACTAATTATTATTTTTTAGAAGAAAAAAATAGTCCGAGTTATTGCTGGGGTGGCTTTATGAACCAGGGTTCTATTGCTAAGCAGAGCTTGTTGCGTGAACCCTGGCCCCACCACCCGATCCATGAATTCCAGTTCAACGGCAAAATTGTGACCGAAAGTTTAACGTGCCGTCAATGCACCGACACGGCCGCCCGGTAGCTCGTCCACGGCCTTATCGGGCCAGCTGCCAACTGACCCTCCCAGCATTTAGCCCAGGGGGCTAAATGCGAGCGCGTGAAGCGACTCGAATCCTGTGTTGCCAGGACAGGGGAGACCAGCGCAGGCCAGCGCTCTAACCGACCGAGCTACCGGGGCGGCCATTTATTATTGCTGTTCAGTGTAGATTAATGTATATATATATATATATATATATATATATATATATATATATATATATATATATATATATATATATATCCATATATATATCTCCATATATTCATATATATATATATATATCCAAATGACGGGCCTTTCCTTCATTGTCCCACAAATATATTTACCTTTTCATTTTCCTGATAGGTAATGAGACACTGGCCGGGCCTCCTCTAACCAGGTTTTTCTAGGAGGCGGGGCGCCACTTTGACTCCCATGGGACAAAATCCAAGCCTTCCGAGCTCCCGCTTGCACCAGTAACGCTTATGCAGCGGGAAATGCAGCTTCGCTGGGAGGAGGGGTGGCCATGAGTGTGGGGAATACGCCCCCTCCCCAGTTAACATGTTAAGATGACCCGGGATACTGGAGCGGACTAAGTGATGCTTTAGCCCGGCAATAGTGCGTCACCTTGTATCAGCACGAGTCATTGCAGTATTCCCTGCAGTTATAATATTTTGGTGAATATCGTGAATCTCCTGCAGTTGTATTGAAGTTTGCCATCGCTTGTGCTGTAATCAAAATATTTCGTGAAATATTGGACTTACTGTGGTTTTTTTCCCATTTCCGTTAATTATTCTGCCCTCCAAGCTAGTTCGCGTCTTCGCCGCTTGGCGGCGTGACGGTTCTTGAGCCACCCCGACTCGGTAGGCCTTGGGCCACTGCTAGATGTGTGCAATTGTACTGGTTCCGACGTGAAGAAATCGTACACGGCTCGTACACACGTGCTGTGTTGGACTTGGTACCTCGCCAGTTTCTTACGCTTGTAGACTGTTCCTGGACTATTCGGCGCAAGATAATGGCGAAGCTACGCAGCAGCAGTAAATGAGTGTGCTGCACCAGAGCCTCTTCACAGTGGATGCTCCACTGTCAGTTTTCACGGCTTGTCGGCGACGTTGGCGAGCAGTTCGCGATTGGGGCGCGACGTGTCACTCGAGAGCACCATGTCGCCGAGTGTCGGTGGAGGTCATCCCAATCACTGGACGTCTGGCGGACTGGGCCTGGTTGGTGTGCAGTGGCCGCCACCGTCTGCGCCGGCACACGTGCCAAGTGGCCAAATGTCGGATTTGCTGCTGGTCGGCACACATGATTTTGGAAAGAGCTGGAGTGGCGATGGAATATTCATAGTCGGCCATTGGTAAAACATATGAAAAGCTGATTTTAATTGGGTTGTATTTTTACATGTTTTAGCGACTCTGAATTCTTAGGATGCCCATTCATGGGGACAAACGCTAATTTTAGGACGCTTTGCAAACCACTAGGCGGTGGTAAATCACCCAAAAAATGGCTATGCAACTTATCTTCGCTGGACTCAATGACCATTTTCTCCAGCATGTTAGCAGACCCTGAGCTGTTGGTTTTGGCTCTAACTGTTGCTGCATTGTGGGTGGTTGTCGGGCGGCCACTGGTAGCTCACGCGCTCTCAGAGGTGAAGCTGTCGCTCTCCTGCTGATGATGGCATGGTGTCTTCCCCCACCATTTCGACAACTTGAAAAGAAGAATTGACTCGAAGGCATGCTGGAGGGCCGTTATTGACACGAAGTACTTCAAGCCTGACCCATAATTAGCTTCGCCTGTTATTGGGCTCTACCTCTTGATGATGATAATAATAAATAATTCATGATACATGCTTAGCATGGGCCTCGCCACCACTGGAGGCCACCTGAAAACTGATAAACTGCGGGAGAATGCGGCAGCTTCCTGAAGCTACCAGTTTCGGGATGTCATTTCCGTTCATTTCAGTCAGTTTCTGGAAGTTTCAGATGTTGGGCAACATCTAAGTCTAGTTGACACTCTCCCGATGATGCGGCCACGGGTCCGCTGGGCGGGTCTCCGTCGCGGTTAGTCCCACCATGGCCCGCGGCTTGCCGGGGTGTGAGCCCGCCTGCCTGTCTGATATCTCCTTAAAGGTGTGCTACCTTTGGAGTACCGGTGCAGCTAGTGCATAACAGTGTGTTTTACAAAACGGCAGGCATGATTTTCCCGTCCTCCATAATTGTGCTGGAGCGATCGTCTGCGTGCGGCTCTGGTATGGTTGCCAGCTGCTTGAGAAAATGTTTTCCGTATAAAAATAGCAAACAATAGCAATAGCCATTGGTACGGCAATAACGCCAGCCCGTAAATGCCTGTACGTGTGGGCCATTTTATGACTGCGGGACGCCCGCCACGACATGGATGGACTGCCCGCCAGAGGTCACGCCTTTCGGGTGTCGACTGTGGCGTCGCTGTGTGGCCGGGTGAACGTGCCGGCTGCCTGCGGGAACAACAGGCGTCACTTTGGTCCGCTTTCGCTGTCGCCGAAGGACAAACGTCGGCAGAGACGGTCTCTGCGTCTGAGGCTGCCGAGCAGTTGCCAAGTGTCGGGGTTCTGTCTGCGAGGAGGTGCACGACCAACGTGCACGTGCAGGTGCACGCACGAACCGGCACGAGCTTGTTGGTCGCGTGACACAGCGCCGCGTGGCTGCCGGTGGGGGCGTAACGCCCACGCCGCGCTGCGGTATATGGGCCGGCATGACCGCCGCCTGAATCATGCGCGCTGCATCACGGCTCCGGGAACGGCTGACTCGTGTCGTCCGTCCGTCCCGTCCCGTCCCGTCCCGTCCCGTCCCGTCCCGTCCCGTCCCGTCCCGTCCCGTCCCGTCCCGTCCCGTCACGTCACGTGTTCCATCCCGTCCCGTGTTCCATCCTTCCAACCGGCAGTGTTTGCTGGTGCGATAGAGACGCGGGCTTTTCCGGCTGATGACGTCTGTGCATACCGGGAAAAGCCCCGTACGTCGGCGATAGTGAGCAATGTCCGGCCGAGTGAAGGGGAGCGGCTGGCCGTCCGGCGTACACGCCGCTCCCTTTGCCTGATTGAGCCCGATCCTGGTGTGGGCTAGGTGGGGGTTGGATCAGGCAGGCGCTGTGCGTCTGATTGGGCCACTGATTTGTGTTGTGCAGCAAAACAGCCTGGAGGCTTTTAGATGAACTGTCGATGAAGAGCCGCCAGCCAGGGGTGTTGCAGGAAATACCCACAGCGTCCAAAAGTCTGATGTCATGGCAGTAGAACAGCACATCTCTAAGAGTGAAGAACACTGAAAAGTCGCGATGCCGCTTCCTCTGGAAAGTGATGGTTAAGGCAGGTGCTGTGCGTCGTCGGCTTGACGTCGCTTCACTGTGAAATCCGCTCCGCGTAATAGCGCGGAACCTGCTGGACAACTGGTAGGCGACGACTTGGTACTTCAAGCCCCAACTCTTAGTCATGAGCAGAGGCGCGGCCAGGAAGGGACAAAGCCCCCCCCCTCCCTCCATGCTTGGCGCGCCAAGAGGGCCGTAAGCGTTCTCCGGAAAATGAAATTTTTGGTTGGTCCCTCTCCCTTAAGAAAATTCTGGTTGTGCCCCTGTGCACAAAAACTTAGTTGTGGGTCGTGGAGCGCATGTGCCTTCCCATGCAACAACTCCAGATAAAGCCTATGTGAAGTCTTCTTGCCTCGCTATTCAACGAACATGCGATTATTTATAATCCCCGTCCGTTCCTAAGCCACTGCCAAGTCCTTACCGTCAGTCTTCCTCGGATTGTCGTCATATCTGTTGCCCTTGAAGGGACTTCTATCAGTACGGATTGCGTCAACTGCCAGATGTCTCCGTGCCCATGTGCTGGCGCCTAGTCACGTATCGCCTGTTTGCGGCGCGAACTCTGCATTGGTCGCGTTATCGTGAGGTGCCTACTTTGAGCCGGTGGTTCAGTCGGTTCGCCACGCGATGGTGGCGTGGACTCGACGAGGCGGATTCGCCCGCGACTGGCAGCCAGTGTAAACTAATTCGTGATGTGACCTGGAAGTGCACAGCTAATTGGATTTGTATCCTTATGTTTTCATCTTTTTCACACATCAAAGTTGTGGACCGCTAGATAACCGCAACTGTTAAATGATGTAAAGTGCAGGCAACTGAAGTGAAATGCACATGTACACATGCATATGCGCGGGCAGGCAGGCACGCACGCACGCACGCACGCCTCCGAACTCCTTGAAGCTTAACATTATGTCTATGGGTGTTGCATGGAGAGAATGTACCCAGAATCGATCATGTCCCCACCTATCCAAAGTCCGTTGGTTATTCATCATTGAGTGCCTCTGATGTATTTTTTTTGTCATCTTTCCCTATTCCGAAGCAACTTTGCTCTTCGTCCGCACAGTTAATGGAACAGTATTTTAGGACACTGCTGGGAGCGTCCTATTTCACTCCGACCGAACCCGGCCGCTGAACCATTCGGTCGGTGACGGACCCAGAGAGCCGCGAATTCAGGCCATGTCCACCCAAAACCGACCAATGGGAACGAAATATTTATGAATATTCCCGAAAACTAAAACATCTACCGTTAAAAACATCTACTAGGTGGTGATGGTGGTGGTGGTTGTGATTTCACGACGCACTCAGCAGCTGAGGTCATATGGCGCCACCTGCCTCTCACCCTGGCAGGAAGGACGGGCGACGCGAGGAATCCAACCCCGTACAACATTTGTTTCAATGCATTTCACAAGCCTGGTTGGTTATTGGTTTTACGACACGTCGACCGTTGAGTCATGTAGCGTCGCCAATCTCTCACGCCGATTGGTCGCGGGCGAAGAGTAGCGACAGGTGAGACTCGAACCCACAACCTTTCGATTGTGAGACGAGCATCTTACCCCTAGACCACTCGTCCCCATATTTCACAAGCCTAAAACGTTCCAAATCCGAGCTCTTAAAGTGATGACAGTTTCAGCCGCCTGTGGCTGGTGGCCCCTCCCGATGGATTAGGCCGTGCACAGCTGAGGCGGCTGTGTCAGACGCAGCGCCCAGCGGCCGCTCAGTCCGACCGTCGGCTGGCGGCGGCTGCCGTCTGTCTGCACCAGGCCGCCAGCTGCTGTGTCTGGCACGCGACCAATCGCCGATCACGATCGGACTCGTTCTCAGTGTGTGGGGAGGGAGGGGCAGAGGCGCGGGTGAACTGACGCCGGCGTGGCGTACCGGGTCGCCTTCGCAGATTATCCTCCGTAAGATCTTGGAAATTATGGGCCCACAGAAAATGGAAATGTATCATTGCATATTGCGCAGCGACTCGAGTAGCATGCTGTTGGAGGGGAAATTTCCTACACCCACCCCCACCCCAATAATCGGATTTTTTTTCATTTCCAGTCGATTAGGGAACTACTTCATTTTCGCGCATGTTTTCGAACACTGCTCCTTTCCCCACCGTGAATATTTATTAACCCGGTCCCCGATAGGGCGTGGAAAAAAAGAAACGAAAGAAAAACAGTAAAAACAACAACAAAAAACAATGACAGTGTATGACAATGTTCTTGAAATGTGAACTGGCATTGCGATGACCGGACTCCCACCCTACTCTACGCCCCGTACCACACTCCGACACCGTCCGGACCACAGCTCCTACTCAACTCATCAAGATATGTTCGCTGCTATCAAGTAGCCTTCATATCTCCATCACGTCTTCACTACCAATGATAACCACCTTTTCAATTATCCAAGAACAAACATCGGAAACAGCCGATATCACCGTACTGGTGGCAGGCCGGCCCAACTCACCCAACAACAACAAGAACAGGGCGTGATGGATACATAAACTGCTTGACCTGGGACCAGTGATGTCACTGGAGGTGACATTTTTGAAATCGGGCCCCCATATTTGCATTGTTTGTAGCCCATGTAAGACTGTTATGTGTTTGAAAAATTGCGCCCAAGAACCAATTTGCTCAGTCGATGTTTAAAAAACAGCACACACACGCACACATTCCGACTGGCGGATCCATCGTTAGGCAGGCATCTTTCACTACAAACACGTCACTAAATCTGACTCGCAATGCATGATGAGTGAGCATCAAATTGTGATCTAGGTAAAAAATAGCATCATGTGAGCGCTTGGGTCCTGCAAATATACGAGTTAGATTGGTGGGGGATGGGAACTTGGATAAACTGTTTGCATTTCCATGAAAATATTTGGCCCTAAATACGAATTTGGTAAGCTTTCGTGTCCCAGAGGAGTGCAGATTACTGTCATTTTTACAAAATAAACTTCCAGGACCCACATCATGTCATAGCGTAGGTCACGTGTTCTACAGTCATGAAGGTAGGTAATTATATATGGGAGAAGTATGAGATGATTTTGTAGGCTTAGCACCAGTAAATTCGCTCAAATTGTTGTCATGTCTGGGAAATAGCTGTCACTGCATTTAACCTTGGATAAAGTTGCGAACATTTTCAACGACAAACCGAAATATGCCTCTTGTTCATTTCAAGATATGGTATAAATCCTGCAAGTGTCATATTGGTTCACGCATTAGGAAGTTATTAATAGCCTAGCTTCTCCTGGATGACCTCATATCTAACTTAAATCATTGACGTGAGGTGACGCAGGGACAAAATTTGCCCGTAAGGTATCAAATTTAGTACAAAGGTGTACCAAGTACCAGCCGGCTGCGCGCTTCGTTCCATCAGATATTCCAGGAAAAAACAATGTAGCGGATGATCCGCCTCCTCCCTTCGCCGCGCGAGGTAACGCTAGTCATGCGGATAGTGGACAGGCACTCGGGTTCTGAGTGCCCCCTCTCCCACTCGTGAGATAGTGGGCGCGTCTATGATCTCCATGGCGCTGATATGATCGCGACGCCGATACCACACATGGGCGGATCCAGGAATTGCCATCATTGGCGGCATGAGGACCCCTCTCAACGAACCTGCAGTGCGGACATCGCGTAGCCTGCCCGGGTACCGTCGGTGCAGTGAGTCGTACCTCGGTACTGAGCGGCGCCACGGGCCGGGCGGCGTGCCGCGTCCAGGTGGCCGGACGTCGGCTGCTCCTGGTGCGAGGCACAGCAGGGAGGAACCAAACAAATACCGACCTCTTTATTCCGGTAGGCGCGCAACTTTTTCCTGTTGTGGTCATTTGTAAAACGAGAACAGCCAAAACAAGGTCGCAGCGGCCGGGAAGCTCCTTGACGCCTTGGGAGCGTGAGCTGTCACGCCCTATAACGTTTTTTTTGGGGGGGAGACGAGTGGTCTAGGGGTAAGATGCTCGTCCCACAATCGAAAGATTGTGGGTTCGAGTCTCACCTGTCGCTACTCTTCGCCCGCGACCAATCGGCGTGAGAGATTGGCGACGCTATATGACTCAACGGTCGACGTGTCGTAAAACCAATAACCAACCAACTATAACGTTATTTTTGTCAATCGTAGCATCCAATTTGCTTCTTCTCTCTTGACACACTGGTTATATATCGATTAATTGCTACACTCAGTAAACATTTGGCATGTATTAAGCGTGCTCTGTCGAACTTGAATCGTCACCAGAAGTACCACAGTCATCGGGGTGCGCGTGCGACGATGAGGCTGGTCTTTGTCGTTTTCCAACATTGCGAACTTCTCGGCGCCAGCACTTTTTCCCCTTTAGCATCACCACGCCCCCACCTGAGACCACCTTGGCTGCGCTCGTCGTAACAACGATCACCTCCAGATACTTCAGTCTCGACAAGCGAGCAACGCTGCCGCGCTGTGTACATGTATCTATCGGTCGTATTTTCCTGTTTGAGGACAGTCGATGTCTGATTACTTGGTCCGACCGCTGAAGACTTTCTGCACACAGTTTGAACATCACTGGGAAACCTGTTCTTGTCAAGTGAAAATTGTGCGCGACGAAGTGGAATGAACACAGCAAATTTAGAAAACGTTGGTGTTGCGGTTGTAAACGTTGGTGTTCTAGGTGCAACATCAGCAATACTACGTCACCGCTCCATGCCTCAACACACTACACCGGGTGGGGCCTGCCTCGGAGCGGACCTGCTGAACGTAGAAGCAGTCCCACCTCCACGGCAACTGGTGACCGTCAAGCGACACGCACAGCATTCAGTCCAATCCAGCCAAGAAGCTCGTAGTTCAGTAATCACACGCTACGCTGAGGCGGGGCAGGGATGGCCGAGTGGTTAAGGTTGAGGTGTTGAGCTCTGGGTACGAAAGGTCCCGGGTTCAACACTCGCCACCTTCAACACTGCTGACATTGCCGCTTGCTGCTGCTCGGGACATTTCCCGATCCCGCGACCCACCGGCCAAACAGTGTGGGCGGCGCCATTAGCCGTGAATGTGCATACCGTGCGTCGTGAACCCGCTGCGGCCGTCAGCTGGCGCTGTGAGAAGTCATGGGTGCTATGGGGGTCAGCCGGTGCTGGAGAGGTCAGCCGGTACGACAGGCGGTCGCGGTGTGCCGCCGGCAAACGTGTTGCAGCACGGTGCACGAGTCCTGAGCCGAGCGCCGGGTCAGCCGCCGGCCTGCACTGAGCCTATTGTGCCCGCCCCAGCAACGCCGTTGATCGCCGTTGATTTGCTCGTTGATTGCCGGCGGCATTCGGACAGCGGTCTGACGGGGGCGACCCAGACACGCCGCCGCCATTGAGCGGGCGACATGGACTGGTCGTGAATATGTCGCGGTACATATCCTGCCCTACTGACTGATGGACGAGCGTTCGTAGGACGCGAGGATGGCGCCGCATTTGCATAGCTGATGAAAGAAGCGCACAGCCGGATCCCTCGGTGTGTACCGCGGTTGTTGTAATGCATAGGTTTTGTGCGCTGAAATGCATCGGGCTCCCTGGGCGATCGGCTCCGCCACAGATCAAACTGATCGTCCGCTGTGTATCGCTGCTTTTGGCTTGGGAACACCGGACCGTTGTGGTTCCCACATTGGCAACAGGGAAGTCCGGCGTAATGCCGGTCCCTCCATCCGTCCAAGCAGTACGCGTGCTGGGTGCGGTGCGTCGGGTGATGTGTGTCGACTGGCGACGCTGATCGTGCCACCGGCGGACACTTTGTGTTATCACTCCCCAGTGGAAGCAGTGCAAGACACTCTTGTCTCATTTGTTCGATCACCCATCGCCCTTCGTCGGGAGCTGCATGCTCCCGACTCCGAGCGGCCATATTGATTGAACGCTGTGGTTGTCACGCTGTTCTACGCCGCACGTCGTTTGTGGTCGCGGTGTGCCGCGTGACGTCAGAGTGCCCGCAACGTCAGTGACCCTTGACCTATGAGTCCGAGTCGGAGTAACCATCGACCTGGCACGTCAAGCCCACGCCTGTTCGGACAAGGTTCTTGCCCGTCGAAATCTCGATGCCTTCTAAGATCGTAACATAGAGTTACTTTGTTTTTCTCTTGTTGCTTTCAAGCTGGTGGGTATGTATTGTTTCATCACCAAATCAAGAGCTTTGTCATCCTCTCCACGCCTGCCGGTGACATTGGCCTGTGCATGATGTACTCGGACAGAGTATCAGAGGAGACCAGATCGGATGTCCGATCAGAGCAGGCCCCTGGCCAGCAGGTTCCTCTCGCCAGAGCGGGTTCGTGACCAGATGGGCCCTCGTGATGGAACCTCAGCCTTCCCTCTGGCCAGAAGAGTCCCCAGCCGGACAACCTTTTCTCATGGTCCCCTGAACTCGACTTTAGAGCTTCGTACGTAGAGCACCTCCGTTTTATCCACATTTTCGGGCTCTGAAGTTTTCCAGGTGGGGTTCCGACACCACAGAAAAAAATTCAGGTGGGATCCGGACCGAGGGACCCAAGCGGTGGCGACGTCCATGAATGATATGAAATGGCTGGAGCAACTACAGGAAGTGCTTCATCAGTCATTGGTAGTATTTGAGCACAATCAAAGGCACACGAAGTACCCGTGTGCCCATGAGCATCAGCAAGAAAGAGTCGATTTAGAAAGCTGCTTACTCCCTCCTCTGTCCCACACGGAAGTTTCTACGCTTTCCAACTTGTTGTGTTCTCCATGTTCTGCAGTTGGTAAATGCCACAGTATTTAGCCGATATCCTCACGGCTGGCCCCGCTATCATTTGTGATCTGGCCAGTCCACTCGGAATGTTAGTAAAATGAACGTTTCTTTTGATATCTCTATTCTACAGTGAAGGAATGAATCTCAATGCGCCATGCAAAGGTAATAGTAAATGAGCTGGTGCAATCGCTGTCCTGACGCTCAGTACCTTCACGGACAGGTGAAGTTCAGGTCGAGTCGGTCCCACTATTGCGTGCTCGCGCTGCTCAGAAGGCATTGGGCGTTCATGTCGTGTTCATGTTTTGCTGCCGACTTGAATGTATGACGACATAGGAGTGACGCACTCCGTTCGTTCTGATATTAATTCCGTACGCGGAAGTTCGCACGCCTCGGTATGCGGCACAATGTCGGCGAATTTCCCTTGCGTCATGCTGTGACATTCACGTGCAGTTTCGTGTCTATGTGTAAGCACGGACGTGCCGCGCGTTCTCTTCTTGTTGGGACCTGCTGTCGGATTGCGTCAGCTAAGGCAACTCCAGCTTTTGAACGTGGTATGCATGTTGCAGGCCAGTGGTGGAGTATCCCGATTAAACCGGTGAGGGAGGAGGGTAGGGTGCAGACTACATCTCAAGTTGTTTCTTTCTTGACAATCAACACCGTGAGGCTAATGTCAAGCATGGTCTTCTAGGGGGAGCAGCGTCGCAATGTCCCACGTGCTCCGACGCCATGATTTAACGTTGTGACGCAGCCAATGGAGACAACGAAGATGGGATGTTAGATGACAAAAAGGCTGCCGATTGGTTCTTTTTAGCGCTTTGGGGCGCACCGACTGCTTGGTAATTTAACGCTCAAAGAGTCGTCTGAAAGGACAATTTATCGATTATTGAAAAGCTTACCGAGTCTTGAAAACCGGTGGAGGTTTTTTTGCGCTTTCACGCTGCTGAAGATCCTAGACGACCGATCGGGACCGGGTGAAGAGCTGGATATGCTGGGCTAGATTTTTAGCAACTTGTTTCTTTCTTTAGAACTTGGAATATAGTATTGGTTACGGTGCCTCGTTATCTTTTGTTCTATTCTTATCTATCTTCCCCCGATAGGCTTAACTCAGTGGGGCCGCCCCTATGGCTCTTATTCAGCCGTAACGCTTTATGACTTTATGACTTAGACGCCTTGTTCTCCCAGAAACATTTAACAATGAGGAGCATATCTGTGATTGAGAGCGAAAGGAATGGAGCCAAATATCATGAAACTGTTCGGGGAATTTCGTCCAATTCAATTACCTTTATAAACATTTCACAGGAATCCTTAAAAGATCGGTAATTGCAGCCATGCTGAAGGACGCATGAAGACTGGTTTCGTTTTTCACCAGACGGTTCAGGAGAACTTAAAGTCGTACACACACACACACACACACAAATCCAACACGCATGAACCAGCCTGGAATTCGCGGCAGTAGTAGAATCTCAAGTAGAAGGTACCAACAGTATAATACTCTTGGTATGTACCTTTTACTTCGTGGCGAACGGTGCATACAGGCTGGAACACTTGTCTATTCACGGGGTGATCATCGATATGTTTTCATGTGGAGTTTCACCTCGGCTAATGTCAAGTCCTTCCGGTACGAATTCCAGATAAGAGTGATTTTGCATATATAATACAGCCTGGAAACCTGAGGGTGACTCGCGCGGCTCGAATTTCAGTATTTTGGTGAACGCTGGGCTCTCAGCTAAGCCAACATTGGTTTGGCGTACAATGTTACCTTTGGACCTAACGGTCGCTTCCAACCGGTTATCTAACCGGCCAACATGCCTGCGGACGAGTCAGGCTTGTCCAACTCGCGTGTTCAAAGGTCCGTGACCGCCTGAGAAGTGCGGCGTTCCCACCGTCTGTCGGTCGTCATGCCCGAGGGAACGTTTTCCCTGTGCCTGGTGGTCGTGAGCATCGAGGTGAACGCCCGACATGGAGATGCCCAAGGCACGACTTGGTGCGTGAAATTGTACCGAACAAGACTTGCGCTATGCAATTGCATGCACATTTTACACGGATAACCATATCGTGTTTGCATTTTTCGACGGGACGTTTGAAAGTCTTTGTCGGCACGTGACGCCCAGCATGAACTCAGGCGGCCTGATGGGCGCGGGATAGGGTCGGGGTGGGCGCGGGGTCGGGGTCGTGATGTACGCGGGGATGGTGTCGGGGTCGTGATGTGCGCGGGTTCGGGATCGTGATGTGCGTGGGGATGTGGTCGTGGTCGGGATCGGGATCGGGATGGGCGCGGCGCTGACAGCACCCGACAGCTGTGTGTGCCGCCGTCCGGGCCGTGACGCACCGCCCGCCTGACGGCAGTGTGCCGCCGGCCGGCGCCAACGTGTCGCGACTCGCGCCGCTCGCCACGCGTGCACGCACACGCCGCCACCCGGGCTCGTCGGCAGTGGCGGTGGCGTGTCCCGCCGCCGCGGCGATCGGCAGGGCCCGACGCTGGCACGTGACCGTGGGCAGTGCGGCTGGATGGAGGAGCCTTGTCAACAGCAGCAGCCTTGTGATAGGTCAGCAGCAGTTATGTCAGCAGCGGGTAATGTGATAGGCTTCGCAATGAGTTGGGATGCGAATGAAATGAAGTGAGATTATCTACCCGAATGAATTATCGGCGGTTGGAGGCTCACTGCACGCGAAGTTAGTGCCTTCATCCGCGGAGAAGTCGCGTTTAAGAGAGAGTCTGGTGATGAGACTGGTGGATCGTGGTGGATTCCTATCATATCGCTTCTCTCCCGGCTTAAATAGCCGATTTTCTGAGGAAATAGCGATAAATGTGCAGGACTCTCGACGCTCAGGCATGTTTTTTGTAAGACATCGTTTTCAAACGTCCCTCGCACACTTGTATCTAAATCTACGGAGTGTGTGATACGATAACAAATCAGAACTTCGTATTCGGGGTCTACTCCCTACCCCAGCTGGGTTAAAAAGTATGCTGTTTACCCAGCAATGGATGACCATATCATCCAAAGGGGTTATGGAGGTCATAACTCCATCTTGATGCCCCTAAGCCGTGGCATCGGCGGATTTTTTTCCTGTCAAGTTGACTATTTCGCTGCTTGCCCCAATCGAGTCAGTGACCTAGCCCTGCCTGATCGGAGACGCTCGTTGGCCCGAACAATGAAATGCGCCACAAATGGCCCAGGCGCTCATCGTGCGTTATGTCGCCACAGGTCAGCCTGCGCCAGCCGTGTCAAGTATGTTTTGAAGCTCCCGCATTCATGCTCGTTTGTTCACCCGGTGCACCGCATCGGACGTCCTCAACGAACTGCGGTGGCCGCCGCCGCGCCGGAAACCCCTCCCTCCCCCTCCCCGGGAAACCACTCCCTGCCTCCCCGGCGACGGTGGAATGCGCCAGATGGCGTGCGCCAGCCACTTTCCCTCCGGTGTCTGAAATGAGCGCGGCCTCCCCGGCGGATCCAGAAGGTGCTCAGGGCGAGTGTTTGCTCTCGAGTCGGAAGCTGTGCACCCGAATGTTTGCTTGAAGAGCAGTTTTAGCACTGCTGGTAACAAGTTGCTAGTCGATACATCAGGGACAGCCTGGCACTGCCCGTGAAACATGTTAAGGATGCGTTTTGGGTTTATTGTTATCCACAGTCTGTCTTTCAGGTATTCGGGAAGTTTCGACTTGACGGTTATGCAAAACGTGACCGCATCTTTTTTTCGCTCCCCAGTCAGCACTTCCATTCGCCCTTAGCGCCAGCCCGAGCGTGCCGCCGAATCATAGTGGATGTCGACGACTCAAACGATGATCTGTATGATCATCGTTCTGATCTGATCATTAGTATGATCTGATGGTCTCTCGTGGCAGAGGTCAGCGGGTCGTAAAAGGTGGTGGCAGCGTCATACATGGTCACATTGTCTACCAGACATCACGTTGAGAGTCTAGACAAACCAGTCGCGTCTTCCCGGTCTGCTTGTTGAGTGAGGCTGGAAGGTGAAATCAGAAGTAGATATAGAACACGAGTATGTTTTTGTCGCCACTGATTGACAGACCCCCAACTGCTCTGACTTACCGCTCACTCCTGTATGGCCAGGGGTGACTCGGTCTCGGCCTGCCGCCGGACAGGTGTGTCGGCCGCGAGCTTGACCGTACCGACCGCCGACAGGAGAGACCGACGAGGACGACGACGAGGAGATCGACGAGAGCACCGACAAGCCGCGGGCGCTGTCGCGCGGCGAGCGCTCGCACCTGATCGTGTGGCAGGTGAGCGTGCCCGACTAGCGGGCGGCGCCGTCCGTCTCCGGCGGCCCCGGACACTGAGGCGGGGGTCGGGTGCGGCCGGCCGGGTCCTGACGCTGCCCGGCGGCCGCCCGCCGCCGCGTTGTCCGCAAGTGCCGGACTTCTCACTCTGCCTTCAGTGTGGTAGTCGAGGTGTAGTGCAGTGCGTAGCGAGTCGGCGGCGTTTTGCAGAGGTTGTTTGACGCGCCGAGGCGGGCCGGTGTGCGCGGCCCGTCGGCGGGTGGTGCCGCCGGTGCTGTGCTGATCTAGTCGACCAGCCCGCCTGGCGCACTGGCGCACTGGCGCCCGTGCTGGCGCCGGTGTCGGGCCGGCGCGAGGCTGGACGAGCTGCGGTCCGCCGCCGTGGCAACGGGTTACACGTCAACGACGATCACCACGGAGCCGAGGACGTGTGAGCTGCAGTGTGACCTGCCCTGCAGCGATGTGTGCGGCCACCCGTAGTCGCGTTGTGCGGTCTTAGAATGTAGTCGCGCCGAGTCGCCTCTCCGGAGGCGGGGGACGACGGCTCGGTCCGTGTTGGTTCGGCGTGACGACCTGGGGGTGGGGCATGGCCGGTCGTGGCAGCGGCGGAGGCGCAATGTCCGCTGCCGCCGCACTGCGTCAGATGTGACTGTCGCCGGGTGTAGTGCCGACCCGTGCGTGCCCAGAACGCGTTGGGGTTGACATTCCACCGCGCGGCGAGGCACCGCGGCGCGACTGGCCGCTGCTGTTGTTGGTTGTTAATTTATATATTTTATGCGTCCTACGTTGTGCGCTCCCGGTGCAATCGCCTGGCTTTGTCACGGCCGCGTGCGGGCTCGAGTCGAGCTGGTGGCCGGTGCCGGCGCTGTAGCTGCACTGCCACTGTATTGGCGCTGTATTGGCGTTATATTGATGCTGTGTTGACATTGCACGGCCACTATATTGGCGCTGTATTGGCGCTGTGTTGACATTGCACGCAGCACGCAGTGTGGGCGGCTGCGCGGCCCAGTTCGGTTCTGTCAGACACGACGTGATGGTTTACACACTGGCGACGTGCAGTGGTGCGGTGCTGTTTACACACTGGTGACGTGAAGTGGTGCGGTGCTGCACGTGCCGGCAGCCGCCG
Source organism: Ashinkailepas kermadecensis (assembly GCA_034440615.1). Taxonomy (NCBI): domain Eukaryota; kingdom Metazoa; phylum Arthropoda; class Thecostraca; family Neolepadidae; genus Ashinkailepas; species Ashinkailepas kermadecensis. The sequence goes on along the minus strand of JAOTOM010004047.1, from coordinate 162,289 downwards.
AGCTGGTGCTGTTGGCGAGCCGCCGCCGCCGCCCGTGGTGCTGTCCGTCCGGTCGGGGGCCGGCCGCCGCCCGCTGTGATTCGGCACTGGGACTGCGTGGGCGCGCGCGCTGCCTGAGGATGTGCGCCGTGTGGCGCCGACCGCACTGGAGGGCGGTGCTGGCCGGCAGTGACGTCACCGGCAGCTGCTGGCGTGTGGCTCACCATATTAATAAATCAGTGTTTAATACATGATGCGACGTACTCGGTGTCGTGCAGTGTGACGTTGGGTCGGTTGCACGCGACGGGCTGTTTGTTGGTCCGAATAGTGGATCAGCGAAATCGCAGGCGAACCCAGGTCAATCGAAAGGCGCGCGAATCAACTTTTGGAATCGCTCGCCTCAAGTTCAGTCGTCGCTCGGGAACCGCCTGCGTCAGTGTGAATGAGCAGCGTGTGCAGCTGTGTGTGGATGCAGCCGCGATGTACAAAGACGGCTTTGTCTTGCCTGACCCACATCAGCTTCAGAGTGACGTGTTCCCTCTGTTCTGCCTGCCTCCAATGGATCCGGGAGGGTCGACCCACGTCGACCTTCGTTCTATCGATTCAAGTGGAAAGACCGTTGGTCTAGATAAGCACGGCTTGGGGTATGAACCGTGTAAGCAAGCCACGCCAAGTACCCATGTGCCGTTGTGCAGTTCGTATATAGTGAAGTAGCTGCAGCTTGGCATACAGAGCTGCTCTCAGTTTACTCATCGCACTGCTGATTCGTAAGAACCGCTTAGCGAGCTTCTAGCCCGTTGTTGGTATGCAATGGGAAATTGCTACTACCGCACAATCAATTTTCCTCGCATCAAGCAAATTTAGGCTCGCATGTTCTATGCTGCTTCGTGGTTCGTAGACACTCAATGGATCTCAGACATGCTGTTCTTGCCGGCGGCCCGACGCATGCGCGCCGACAGTATCCTCCTCATGTTCGCGGCACCTCCTGAGCAACTTCGCGGATCGCTTACTGGATGCTTAGCTTCAGTTGGTTGTTCGACCGTACTTCCCAGCCTTCGTGATGTGCTTTCTGCTGAATAATCGTCCAGAGATCTTCGATGGACCTGATTTGGGGTGTGCAGGGTCACTTTCATCTTGTTTAACGCTAACCTTTACGTGTTTATGACCGAAGTTTAAGTGCGAACTGAAGTGCCATTAAAATGTTATTTGATTGTGCTTAAGTGTATTATACTTCATTTGATAATAATTGTAACTGAAATGTGTGATATCCAGCTATTAAGCTTGCATCACCGCCGCACTATCTGCATTGGCGCCGCCAAGTCAGGACCAAGTCGCCTTCGTCGATAGAAGGCAATGTGTGTACATGGTGCTAGGTACAATCGGTACATACCACTGGCTCTTCCAGCACTGCCAATGTCTGGTGTTTGTTTGTTTATTTGTTTATTGGAGTTTAAGGGCGCATCGACTGCAGTGGTCATGCAGTGCCCATAGCTATAGTCAGTCATAAATAATTATCCAAGCAAGAACTAGTAGAGACGGCCTAATGCACAATACATTATCGAACTCATTACGGTCAAGATGTACGGGTGAACACAATGGGCGCTGACGAGATCTGGCCAAAATAAGGTATGACGATTCGAATACTTGGCATCCAAAAACCGCAGCAAAACTTGGCGCGGGCACTTTTCGCCGCTCACATCGACGTTGCTCGGGAAAATTACCGGGTTTGTTACCGTCACGGGCTATGGCTATCCACACCAGAAACAAACTTGCTTGGGAATCTGCCTGCCGGTATATACTGAAAGTTGGGAGGATCATCACCACCAGTAGACTCAAACAAGCCGGCGTTTGAGGGCATCTGACTAGCGGTGCATGTGAAGTAGAATTCGTCATTCATCGCTACTCGTTTTTTCATCGGACCGCACGATAAGCTAAGCGGCCGATATTATTTAGCTGTAGCCTGATCCTTTGTTGCTCTGTTGCTTTCGATCTTGTCCTGCTCCTCTTGTTCGCTCCTCCAGCCTCTTGAAGGAACATGAACATGCATTTTTGAAATTGCAAATTTTCTGGCTGACATCTTCTGGGAGCCAAGCTTTCCCAAGGCGGCGCGAAACACGCGTCCGCAGGTAATGAGACATTTTCTTGGCTTTCTTCACCAGCCCCGAATGCTAAACTTGTCCTGTTCCCAACTTGGATTTAGGGCCTCCTCAATGGCTCTGGATCTTCTGATGGTTATGGGTTCTCCGACGGTTCAGGGGCCATTTTTATTGGCCGGGCCATGTTCGTCGGCCCGAGGGTCCCTCCAACAACCCGGGATCCCCTCCATCAGCCCAGAGCCCCTCGTAGCGCCTTGTGCCCCTCCGTCGGCCTGAGGGCCCTTCAAGTCGACTAGGGCCTTCTGTCGGACAAGGGACCCGCTTCGTCAGTTCATGAGCCCCTTCGTCACCTCAGGGACCCTCTCCGTTTCCTCGGGAACCACTTGTATTGGCCGGAACCCTCCGGCAACCTGTGGGCCTTCCACCGAGCCGTGGCTTCTTCGTCGGAGTGGAGACCCTTTACGTTAGCCTGGGCCTCTTGCGTCGGCCAAGGAGCCACTGACAGCGGCTGACGTGAAGGGTCCAGGGACCCTTCACGTCAGCCGCTGGCCCCCACTGGCGATCCAGCCTCTCAAGCTCTCTGGGACCGTCCAGCTCACAAGGATCACCATCTCTCAAGTGGAGCCGGGTCCGTTCAGGTCTCAAGGGACCCCTGGTCCCCCTAGCTCATGAGCTATTTTTCTGCAGTCAAAATCGAACTCGTCCTCCGGGCGATTGTCGTAGTATGGATTTTTTAATTCGATCAAAGTTGCCCTCATGGGGGCTAGGCTTTCCCCTTGACTCCCCATCCCCCTTCCCCTTGTTTGCGTCTACGGTAATAAAGTCCCGGGCTCGTCAACCGCCTGTGGTGTTCCCGAGTTCCACAGGACTCGCATCGTTCGGCCCCCAAAGTCCAGTCGGCGACCGGAGGGAGTGTCCTGGCTAACCGGGCCTTGGCAACGTGTTGTCTGGGCGCTGAACTTCCGGTGGAAATTATTATGCTGTCCACTGGAGCCCCAACGACCGAACGGTGAGCCCAATCAGCACACAAGCTCGAAGCAGAGCCAGCAGTCGAACGGTCACCTCAGCCATCCAAGAAACACTTGGCTGAGACCAGTGGCGGTGCCAGGATTTGGTCCAGGGGCAGCCATCTGAAAGGGCTCCCGTCTACATAGGCCTAGGCCGTCTACATACATAGGCCCTTCCCCACTTCTCCAAAACCCCACGGATTTCGGCACTGTTTCCAATGGGCCCAATTTGTATGTATGTATATATATATATATATATATATATTACAATCTGTTTAAATGACGACACCAACAAACGAAATATAACCATTACCGGAAGTAAAGAGAAAATACCATATATCGGAATCCTTTCATATTATTAGCTTGGATAAACATACAATCTCAACGTACACAGTTGTTTCTTTCTGGCATCCGATACTCTCAGAAATAGTGTAATGGGGCGGATGTTCATGTTAGGGGTGGGGCCTGCATTGTTGCGACTTTTCAACATCTTCATACGTTCTCGAAATGGGACTTGAATGCCAGGGGGAAAATACGTGCACGACTTGGGAACAGGTCTACCAACAGGCCTGACCAGCCATGCCAGGCCGACCCAACCCAACTCAACACACAGCATCCTGTATTTTTCCTTAACCGGCGTCACCCTAGTTCAAGTCGAAACAGCTGGTAACGCTGGAGCAGCCACCATCATAGCTACTGCTGGGCTGTCTGTTCCGCCATCGCTGGAGCGGTGGTAGCTGCTGGGTAAGCTGTGACCAGGCCATTTGGGCGGATGTGGCTGCTTGGGCGGTCGTGGCCACAGGGGCGGCCGCCGCAGCTGGTGTGGTGTGGTGGTGGATGCTGGGACAGCCGTCACCACTGAGGCGGCCACCACCGCTGGGATGGCTGTGGCCGCTGAAACAGCCACTGCCACTAAAATGGTCGCTGCTGAAATTGACGGCTAGGTGCCCAATGTCAAATGGTTTTTCTTCGTTAATATCCCAAAATCCCAAGTGCCCCTAAAGGCGGTCACCTCGAGGACCCCCTATGAATTGTCAGGGGATAGGTGTGGGCGTCCCTTCGCCCCTTGGCTACGCCACTGCTTTTTAATAGCCCAGGACACCTGTATGGGCTTAGACACCCTGCACATAGTACCGGGAACCTTCCGCTTCTGCCCAGACCGTCTCCCTGGTTTGGGGGCCTCTCCAGCGGCTTGAGGTTCGCTGTCACTTCTAGGATAATCATCTCGATCAGCGTGAGCCAACCCAATGGCCCTGAAGTCCGGCCTTGGGACCCTCCGTCGGCTCAGGATCTTTTTTTTTACTGCTCAGAACACTTCGTCTTGCCGAAGGCCCATCTTTCAACAGCTTGGGTCTCCTCTATCACGCCAGGGGCTCCTTGTGTGGCTTCGTCCCCCTCTGCCGGTTCAGGGACCCTTCATACCGGCTCGGGGACCCTCTCCGATGGTCTGGAGTCCTCCCGCAGCTAGGGGTCTTCACCATCGGCTCAGGGGCCTTCCTTAGCGATCCAGGGCCTTCTCTGTCAGGCCCGTGACCTTTCAACAGCTTGAGCCCCCTCCATGAGGCCAGGGACCCTTGTACAGCTTGGGCCCATACGTCGTCCATGGAGCCCTTTCTGACGGCCCGAGATCATCTCCGGCAACTAGGGGTCCCTCTGTCGTCTCAGAGGCCCTCTGTAACGGCCCAGGACCTCTTCTATCAGGCTGGAGGCCCCTTTTCGAAATCTTCGACCCCTCCGTCAGGTCATGGGCCCTTGTTTGGCTGGGCCCCGCCGTCAGCCCAGAGGCCGTTCATTTTAGCTCGGGGCCCACACTGTTAGCCCTGCAATCCTGCAATGATCCGGGGCTCTCCATCTACCTGGAATCCCTTTACGTTGGCCCAGCCCAGGCCCCCCATCATCTGCCCGTGGGCACCCATCGTTGACACGGGATCATTTCCTTCAGCGCAGGGCCCATTTCTTCGGTCCAGAGGCCCTTCACGTCTGCTCAAGGGGTCCTTACGGGCCCCCTGCGCCTATGCCTTGAGGGACCTGAAATATTTTGCTTCGGATCAGGCAGGAGCGAATACACAGGTGGTTACTGGCAGGGGTGTTTTTTTTTTGTACTTTTGAAGGGGCAACTTCCCCCTCAATGTTCGCTCCCCCGGCTCAATAATTTCCACTTTTAACATGGGTGCCTATGGAGTGTGCCCCCCCGCCTCCCCCATGCATTTTGGTCTACCCATTGCCTTCAGGTATTCCCCCCCCCCACACAAAAATCAACACCCGTGGGCAGTGGCGCACCGGAGGGGGCCAGGCCCGGGCCCCCCGCCTCCCCCATGCATTTTGGTCTACCCATTGCCTTCAGGTATTCCCCCCCACACAAAAATCAACACCCGTGGGCAGTGGCGCACCGGAGGGGGCCCAGGGGCCCGGGCCCCCCATGAGACCAAAGTGCCCTTTTGGCCAAAAGTGCCCTTTTGACCGAAAAGTGCCCTCTTGGCCGGAATGTCCCAAATTTATCCCAAAAATCACCTGCCTTATCATAAAGCAGGTGATTTTCGGGCTAAATTTGGGACATTCCGGCCAAAAAATCATTTTTTCTAGCAATTTTAAAACAAATTGCTTGCCAACCCCCCCTCCCTCCCGGTCAACAAACCTTCCAGTGTGCCCCGGGCCGCAAAGTGCCCTTTTGGAGCCGGTCAAGTGCCCTTTTGAAGCCGGCCAAGTGTCCTTTTCGGTCCGGCCCCCCCCATGGAAAAATCCTGGGTGCGCGCCTGCCCGTGGGTACTTGGGAATGTGCCACCCAATGGATAGGTGGCGTCCTGCAGCCGGAGAGGCCTTCAAGAAAGCCCGGGTACACCATATCCCCTGCTCAACAAATTTGTAGTCAAAAGTCGCCTCTCTTTTGGAGGAAAAGGCGGCCCTATGAGACAGAAAAGCATGCTCCAAAAGATATGCCTCTTCAGTGCGGCGAGTGCACCCCGCTCGACGAATTTTCCACTGAAGTCCCTCCCCATGACAATTCCTGGATCCGCTCCTGTACTCGGGCATTGCCAAATGCCAACCCCATCCCATCCCACCCCGTAGCCGCGCTATCTACAAGTGTTCGGTGTGCTCCTCTGAATTGTTTACGTCGTAGCTCGAGAAGAATCACGCACAAGCTCGTCGCCGTGCGAACTGTGCCGCCACACCTCGTGGCACTGCGCGCCGGGCCGCCGCGGCCGCCGCCTGTCGGAACTTGTAGTCGTGGCCGGCCGGCCCCACTGCACCGTCGGGCGGCGGTGTACCAATCAGCAGACTGGCAGGGTTCGCCGTCGGCCGCGAGCTCGCGTGCGGCCCGTGACCCGGCACGACGCCTGTCACACCGACATCCGAGGTCGGCGCCCGCGGTGGTTGAGGTCGACCGCGTCGCGGATGGACATGCTCGCCACCTGCCCAGTCTACCTCACCTGCAGACACCGTGAGTACCGAGTGATGACCGCCGCGCACACAGGCTATTTCATACGTGCTGTTCCATACGGCGCACACGTGGTGTTGTCAAGTAATCAAAGAGTAATCAAAACCTGGCTGTCTTGCTCCGGCGTGAATTTCTGATCGGCATTGTTCGGTGTTGGAAATGATGGCGCAGGCCACGGTTATGGAACTATCCGACGTGGGTACGTAGGTAAGTAGGTACTTGCCTATATGTGGGGCTGAGCGGGAACATCGTAGGACGTTGCCTATGACAGAGTGGGAGCTTAAAAAAAATCAGAATTTTACCCCCGAAAACGTTGCACTCAAGGTTCCAATTGGATAGGATCGGCTCCACACGTACTCAGACACAAATTTGCAGAAGAAACGCAAATAGGTATCACTAAGCACGTACGTTAGTGTGCTTAGAATATATCTTATATCAGATTATATCAGATTTATATCAGAAAAATAAAGCCAAACAAGGCAGCAGGACCTGATGGAATTTATGCTAGGGTATTGCGGGAAGCTGAAAAGGAACTGGCAATTCCACTTAGTATAATATTGTGTAGATCAGTTTCACAAAATGAAATACCAACAGATTGGAAAAGGGCAAATGTAGTTCCTATTTTCAAGAAAGGAGAAAGAGGGAAAGTTGAAAATTATAGACCAGTAAGCCTCACATCCCTAGTCTGCAAGGTACTCGAATCAATTATCAAAGATAGAATAGTTAGTTTTCTGGAAGGAAACAGATTGATTCAAGATACTAAACATGGGTTTAGAAAAGGGAGATCGTGTCTCACAAATCTCTTGGACTTTTTAAATTTTGCTACCGAACAAATTTGATCAGGGAAATCAGGTTGATGTAGCATATCTTGACTTTAGTAAGGCCTTTGACAAGGTACCCCATAAACGGTTAATGATGCAGCTTCAGGTCCATGGTATTGCAGGTAGCATCCTAAAATGGATTGAGTTGTGGCTTTCAGATAGACAGCAGAGAGTGATGCTAAATGGTACAAAGTCATCATGGCAAAATGTTCTTAGTGGAGTCCCTCAGGGGTCGGTACTGGGGCCACTGTTGTTCATTATATTTGTGAATAGCATTGAATGTGGCCTGAGCAGTAAGGTTTTGAAATTTGCGGATGATTTGAAGATCTTTAGGGCAATAACAGGGCACAATGAGCAGGTTTTGCTGCTGAACGACTTAGACGAGCTTGTGAAGTGGTCCGAAAAATGGCAAATGAAGTTTAATTTTGATAAGTGCAAAGTCATGCATGTATGTAGGCAGCATATGAAGGCGCCATACTTGATGGATGGCCAAGTACTATCTGTGACTCAGCAGGAGAAGGACTTAGGTGTTATTTTGAACACAAAATTGGGGGCATCAGAACAGACCAAAGAAGCCAGGAAGAAGGCACTAAGAATGCTTGGGGCGATACAGAGGAATGTGTCATACAAAAGTGAGGAGGTCATCAGGAAGCTTTACTGTGCATATGTCAGGCCACATTTGGAATACTGTGTCCAAGCTTGGTCCCCTAGTTATGAGAAAGATTGTTGGCTTTTAGAGAGAGTACAAAAGAGGGCAACAAAAATGGTTAATGTGGTATAGGCAACCTGGCATATGAGGAAAGATTGAAGAAATTGAATATGTTTTCACTTAGATATAGAAGGCTGAGAGGAGATCTCATCGAGGTTTTTAAATTTGTTCATGGTCAGGAGCAGGGATATCTAAGGGAAATGTTTGAATTTAACACAAATGATGCAATTAGAGGTCATCAATTCAAAATTAAAGTTAATCACAGCAGGACAAGGTTAAGACAGTTTTTATTCACCAACAGGGTAGTAGAACACTGGAACCAGCTTCCAGGAACAATTGTCAGTAGCAACACACTGAACATCTTTAAAAACGGCATAGACAATCATTATAAGAATAGGGGGCTTGTTTTTCTGTATTCCAGGGTGGGTTGATTGACAGATTTGGTGGGCAACTGGTTCAGTGTACCAAGTGCAACCAAGAAGGGCCCTTGTGGCTCATAGTTGCACTGATCTTTTATGTCTTTATGTCTTTACGTCCATGGCAACAACGACGTATTCATATTCATATTCATTGGCGGATCCAGGGAGGGGCCATTCCGGCCATGGCCCCCCGAAGCGCTTAAAAAGGGGGGGGGGCATAGTGTCTTTTGCCCCCCCCCCCCCGAAACCAACAAGTCAACTAAATTAAAATGCAGTAACCTTTGCCGAGATTAAAAAATAGCGTCTGGATGAAAGAATCTCCAATTTTAAAGGATTTTTTTTAGATATAATTGTTTGGAAGCCAGTATGGTAGCATGGTAGATTCTGACACGCATCGAGTGGTCCATGCTGCTCAAGTTCTGCTTACAGCAAGAGTTAAAAAAATCGGATCCGCCAGTGTCCACGTGCACGAACGTTAACGTGGTACAAGACGTTGAACGTTTTGGTAAACAAGAACAAAAGCCGGTAACATAGAAACGGTGGATGTAAGCTGGGGCCCCTACACAGGAAATTATGTTGTCAATTATTATTGTATTGTTTATTATTATTATTATTATTATTATTATTTTTTTTTTTTTAATGCCAAATAGTGGTCGAAATCCGGCGCTTTTAACCAACAATAGTGGGAGAATGGGCAAATCCGTTCGATCCTTCCCCTGATGCAATTCCTAGGTACGCCACTGGGGGAGGGGGAGACTGATGCCGAAAACCGAAAGTTGCCCCCCCAAAAAAAAAAACGGTGGGCTAGATCCGCCAGTGTTCATATTCAACGTCGGATTCCATTTTCAGCCGTTACCCTTGGAATCCGATTAAGACCCTACAGCACGTATTAAGACCCTACAGACCCTACAGCGAATATCTTCCCGAACATCCTTCCAGAGCCCTTTGACAGCACATTGAACCGGTTTACCTTCAGAATCAGAGGTCAGGTTGTTGCTACTAATGCTACTAATACTACTAATGATACTAATGATGCACACATATGAGTAAGATATGTCAATGTTTCCGTGGTGCCAGAACGAGGTCAAGGTTTTAGGGAATATTAAAATGTGCGACGATCCATAGCGCAGAGAACAATGACCCTTGCATACCACAACCGGTATCATATGCTTCCACTGGTGGCTTACGTGTCACAAATGCAAAAGATGGGCTCGGCCACGTCGAAATTGAAAATTACATGATTTAAAACGATAGATATCTGTTCTGAAAATGCCTTCGGGCACGCAGCGAAAGATTCGAATTTCCGCGGTACCGTCACAATCCGATAAAAATCGCATAGCACTTAGCGAATATCTTCCCGAACACCTTCCCTTCCGTTCCGCAGCACATAGAACCGTTTGACCTTCAGAGGTCACAAAGGTGACCCTTGTTTTATGCTGGGCTCATGACTTTTTCGTTTGCATACATATGGAAAGTTTCTCAATGACAGGCGATCCAATGCATTCCAGCGAAGTAGCACCTTGCGAAAAAAATATGGTCAATGTCGTTTACTGATCTCAGCTCAAGAAAAAATAATTGCGCCACAATCTAACGACACGCGGTACCTCTAAATGCCACTTCATTGTTCGAAATACAAAATTAGTCTCGCAAGCCAATACTACAGTATCTAAAGACTCAGCACATTCTATGAAAAGGGAAATGCTGTTTGAAAGCAACATTTGACACTAGATGAACTGATAGGTGAGAAACGACTATTTTTTAAAGCATCGGTGCCCTGCCAAAGACGCGAATGTCAAGGTAACACAAACGTACTGTGTGTACCGATTGCTACTAATACGTGAATGATGCATACAGGAGTTCGACATTTGTCAATGATTCCTTGGTGCAAGGGTGTTGCTTTATATACTTTTGAGGGGGCAAGTGCACCCCTCATTGTTGGCTTTGCTCCCCAATAATTTCAACTTTTAACATAGGACCCTATGCAGTAGCGCAACCAGGGGGGGCCAAGGGGCCATGGCCCCCCCCGAATTTTTTTGGGGGCCCGCGAAGCGGGCCCCTGGCTCGGAGTGGGCCACCCTACTCAAAGCCCTGGCTAGGGGCCCGCGAAGCGGATCTGTGGCTCGAATCAGGGGCCCTTTGAACCAACTGAAAATCTGGGGGCCCGTTTTAACCAGGGCCCGCCTCGAACCGGGGCCCCTGATAAAGGAAAAGTGCTTTTATTTCTGCGAAGTTTTACAAACATAGGGGCCCGCTCAAAAGTAAGTGCATGTTTTCCGCAGACTTTTTAAAAACATGAGGGGGGCCCGCTTGCGAGGGGGCCCGCTCTCCATCCATGGCCCCCCCGAACTGAAATCCTGGTTGCGCCACTGACCCTATGTTAAAGTAGCCTGCCTATTGCCATCATTTACCCCCCCTCTATAATTTCAGAAATAAATATAACCGATATCCAACCTTAAGTTAGGTGGGTCCCACATCATGTAGTGTGGGCCCTTTATTGGGTCCCATGTACAAGAAGTTGATCAGGCTCAGGCCCCACCAAAAGCATAGGAAGCCCCACCCCTGGTCGGCGATGTATATGAAGTCAGCGGCGGATACGGGGTGCTAAAGGGGCCATGACCATGGCTCTCGCCACCAAGTGGCCGATTTTGTTTCAGATAGTTTGCACTGTCCCGAAAATGGCACTATCTCGGAACCTAAGAACATTTCATCACATGCATATCGTCTTAAGCATACACTACGAATATTAGCTTTTCAAATTTGGTAAGTTCTTAAAAATGGGAGAACTTCAATCCCATCACAGGCTTCTGAATCCGCCCCTGTGAACATCTGCCCACGCTTTGTAACGCTGTCCTGTTAGAAGTGAAATTCTACTCATATTTCTCAGTTTTCATTTCCATTGTAAATTCCATTGTCCATTGTCCATAAATTCCATTGTCTTGTAAGCAGACCCCACCCCGCCATACAACGCGTCAGCGACCCAGCGACCGCGGCGACCGCATTGCCAGCGCACGCTGCGTATTACTTCTGCGAACTATTCCCGCCGCTAGGTGGCGGTAAAATTAGGCTATCGCTTACGATTTTTCTGCGGAATTTCAACTTCAGTAGACCCACACTCGGTGGTCAAAGTACCAACACAATTATTTCTTAAGAGTGGTGTGGCGTGTGGCGGAAGCGTGGCGAAAGTCGTGTGGACTCTTATCTAGAGTTCTTGAGTGATGTTAGTGTCCGCTTGGAGTTCTTAGCATTGCACATTCTGAGTTGTGGACTTTTTGTGGTTGGATTTTTATATTAATTTTTTGTCTTTGAGCTCTTCAAAATTACATTTCTTATTAGGCCTTCGAATTTTTGCATTTAAGATACTTGAATTACTTCGTTGGGCCTTTTTTGATATATAATTATACCAGGGAAATAATATCTTCACACCTTTTACAGAAGTTTAAGTATTTGGTACATTGATATAAATAATGTTGACATTTTGTGAACCCTCGATTTACTCCCTGTACCTTTTGACTTGTCTAGCTTATCCACTGGCTCCACCTGAATTCTGGTATAACTCTATGGAATAAATCTGGCATCTATTGGTAAATCTGCCATCTTGTATGCAACGGGCGTCGAGAGGTCGTTTAGTTATGAGTGCGTATGGAGGTAGGATTTCGACGGGAAGAAGAGTATTTTTCTTAGTTCTTGGACTATGTATTTGTTTGACTTTGTTTAGTTTACAGTATGTGTTTTTCAGAAACTGGATAGGTAATTTGGATAATTGAATCGGTGCCGTGAGGACTCCGGTGATGTCATACTGATGCTCCTTTCTCTCGACCTTTCAGTATAAGTTCAAATTTAGGCGTCCAACAATCCAAGTGGAAAGGCAAGTCGGGGTAGGTAGGGTAGCATATGATCTACCAATGCTCAAATGACTGACTTAGCTATGTAGGTAGGTAAGCATCTGGGTATTATTGTGCTTTAATTTAGCGTGGTAACAAGACAAGTTTTGGGTAATCTTTACCTTTCGGCCGACATACTGCCAAGGTTAGTGATTTGCAAAGAGGTGTACAGTGGGGAACAGTGACGTCACAGGAGTCAGGGAAGTGACGTCACAGGAGTCTGGTGTTGGTAAAGATTACCACCTAACCTAGACTAAGATAATGTAGCATAATATACAAAATGTATCATAGCATAATATAATCTAACCTAACCAGAAAACCAGAATCCTCCGAATCTTGTGACGTCGTGATGTCACTTCCCCGACTCCTGTGACATAACTGTTCCCCACTGTACACCTCTGCAAATCACTAACCTTGGCAGTATGTGTTGGCCGAAAGGTAAAGATTACCAAGTTTTGCACACATTTGCCTCCGTAAAGCAAACAAATAGGCTAGGTTTGGTTAGGTTAGGTTAGTTTTGGTTTTTAAGGTGGAAAATTTTCCAATCTCCTTGCCAAAAATCCCAAAAATGGAAATTGCTTTGTCTTCAAAAGCAGCTTGTTAGGTTGGGTTAGGTTTTATCTTTAATGTATAAAATTTCAAGAAAATAGGTAAATTGCTTGAATATTTTCTAATTTTATTTTTATAATTTTTAACCTGCAATGGGAGGCTAGGTGGTAATATTGTCTTAAACTGTTTTTCTTTTCTTTTTTTTCCTTCAGAATATAATGTTTATGAAGGTGACTAAGATGATGGAACCACTTATTTTCTGTGCAAATGGAATTTATTTTGATTTTTTCTTCAAAATTGGCTGAGATTAGAATGGGTTAGGTTTCTTTTGTAATTTTGAGAAGTTTCAAAAATAATTTGCACTACATTTTCTAGTCTTATTTTTTTGGTATTTTTTCCCTCCAATCATAGGTTAGGTTGGGTTTGGTTGCATTTCTTAAAATTTCTTTTTATGCTATGTTACATAACTTAAAGCCCCTTTTTGGTATTATTTTGCTCACAACCTGCAAAATAAGCATTTGCACAGAAAATAAGTGGTCCCATCATCTTTGTCACCTTGACAAACATGTTACTCCAAATAAAAAATCCATGGGTGCTGTATGACCATCGCAGTCGATGCACCCCTAAGCCCAAATAACCAACCAAAGAAAAAATGCCAAAACATCTTTTAAAACAAATTTACTGGCAGTGCTGCATTTTTTATTTATGCTGGCCATAATGATCGCATGATGGATCTGTACTACTGACTGTAACAACAGCATGCACGGTCTGTGCCAGCATACATAGCGAGCATACGTATGAACGGTTACCTACTGTTCGGCAGTGGAACGTGCATACTTTCTGTATGTACGGGTGGTGCCAGCTGGGGTGGAGTGGAGGCTGATTGTTACCTCATTTGACACTGAGGACATTGACCTGGGGTCATGAAATGTATACTGCAGTGAGTTCACCACAGCCATAATTCCTCCAAATTGTGTGGTTCTAGTTTCAGATCTTAGGTGGCCGAACCTCGCCCCTGGTGAACGTTATGCGACAGGTATGCTGACCGGGGATCTCCTGCACTTCCCACAGTAGCATTGCTTACACTTGAAATGTAACTGAATGTGGTGCATACAGAACTGGGCTGTTCAAATAAACAACTTGAACTGGATATGGATGCAAAGTTTCATGGGGTCACAAACCCTCTCTGTGACGTAGGTGTATGGCCACTTTGGTTCGAAGATACCAAAAGTTGAATGCATGCAGAAAGTGAGAGGTCCTACTGCAGGGCAGTGTGAGGCTGTCATGGAACCATCTCAGTGGTGCCAGTTCATCATAATTCCTTTCAATTGTTTCTGGGACAGGGGCAGATACAAGGGGTGCTGGGGCATGTCTCCCCAGTGTCCCCTCAGGTTTTCGGCCAGAGTTGAGCATTGAATGAAGTCTGACCTTCAGTGTGCCAGAATGCCCTCAAATGTTTCAGACAGAAGCACCCTTCCAGAGACAAAGTTCCATGATTACAATTCCAAATGTTCCAATTGGACATTCATTGCATCAGTAGGCTTTAATTGAGTATTTCCCTCAATACTTTCATGGACAAGTAGTATTACAAGAAGCAACTCATATGATACTGTACAGTAATCTAAGGTGCAACATTAACCAACGGCCCTAACAGCTAACAACTGTGTGATCGGGTTAAAATGGGTATCAGTGCCAAGATTTGAACCCACCACCATCCATACAGAAAGCAAACACCCCAACCAACTGCTCCAATCGTCGATGTGGCATGGGCCGAATACGCGATGTAGAGCATGCCGACTGAGGAGATGTTTATTTCCTCGACAACTCCGATGAGGTTGGCATGTTCTTTACATGCCACCTTTGATTAATTTTTTTTTTTAACCATTTATTTTCATACTATGCTCAAACCATCTTTTTGTGTTACTTTGCTCCCAACCTGATAAGTAAGCATTTGCACTGGGAATGGGTGATCCCATCATCTTAGTCACATTCATAAACATTAGGTGGTTTTACAGTGGCTTTTTGCTCCCAGGTCACATGGTCTCAGGAACAAGATAGAGGGAGAAAACCTGGCAGAATGATCTGCATAAATTGAAAGTAACCACATAGTCTAATTCTCATCAGTTTTAATAAGAAAATAGTTTATACTTTCGACACTGTTGAAATAAGTAGAATTAAACTTACAAACACCAGCAAATTGCAATAAGCTTTTTGATTTACATGAAGAATGCACTCAGCTCTATGGTATCTCGCAGCAGCAATTATCTTTTTAATGGAAAATGTCAAAACAATTTTTTCTGCAAAAGAAATTATAATTAAGAAAACCAACCTAACCTAAGCTAGCCTGAACTTTTTGTTGAAAAAAAAAAAATTATGTAAAAATTTCACCATTTTCTAGCTTACAACAAAAGCCTAACCTAACATAGCTTAACCAAACCCAATCCCTTTTTGTACTTAATGGATGTAAAATGGGTGTACAACTTCTCTCTTGGTTATCTTAAACTGCAATAATACCATGTCTACTCCATGAGAATGAAGTTCCAAATTGCCTGGCCCTGGAATTCCTTCAGGACAACAATGTCTGACATATGTGCATATCACTTCTTCCATAGTTCATAATTTCCAACATTCATAATTTCCAAATGGGAAGTTAACTTCCAAAACAGTCCAGATAGGAGGCATTCATATTTTACCAGGTTCATCATTTCAAATTTGTAAGGTTGCTTTAAAATTAATTTCCAAAGCTTGGAAGTTAGCTTCCAAATTGGAAATTCACTTCCAAAAATTGGAAGTGAGCTTCAAATCTAGCCCTGATAGGAACTTAACTCAGCCTACCTAAAATAACCTAACCTAAACTTCGAACTTTTGGAAGTCAGCTTCAAATTTCGAACTTCAAATATTGACCAAAGAAGTGATCTAGTGGTTGCAAATGCAAAAGTCCTACCCTCGGAAATCCCATCCACGGTCTGTTGGTGCTGTGCACTGTAGTGTTAGCACTTACTGATGGATTTGGTGACAATGTGAGGTTTCTCGCAATCAGTCTGTATTCAGCTGTTAAAAAGGATGTGAAGGATGTTTGAAAGCTATGCCATAAAGTCACTGGATATGGAATGCACTGAAGCCAACGATAGATGCAGATGTGGTGAGATGGCAGTGGGTGGAGGTGGTGCGTAACCCATATGCGTGACCTGTGGTGGTGCATAACCTGTAGTGCACATAACCCAGCAGCTCTGCTGGTTATACCACTGCTCAAAGGAATTGTGTACATTAGTTGATGCTTTTACTGTCCTGGGGCCCCACTGCCAAGATGAAGAATTAACTGTGCATTTTATTCCCAGGGACCGAAATGGATGCACAGCAAGAAATACAAGCAAGTAAGTTTTGGTAAAAATAGAATGATGAATGTTAAATTATAAATCAATTGAGTTGAAATATATATGTATGTATATATATATACCCACCGTGTTGTCAACGAGTGATTTCACTGCTGTGTACTTTGTGTAACAGCTTGGTGATATTCTGAGAAGAGTCTTGAGTTGGAGGTATGACTGAACTTGATGGTGATTTTCAAGAATGCTCTAGCATATTTTCAGTCGTGTTTCCCTGATGAAAATGAAGATCACTGTTATAAAGTCATACCATCGATAATCGCCTGAATCTTGATCTGAAATAATGTTTTATTCAATTGATGTATCATTTAGCAGTCACCATTCTACTATGTTTACCAATCTGTCTCTACAATGATTCAGGTAAGTTTTCTTTGATGTTCAACTTACTAGCAAATTGTGTTCGACTTGAGTTGAATCGAGAATCGACTCATGAATCAATCGTTTTTGGATGAGTTGCGAGTTGAATCGATTCTTTTCCCCAAAACATATCTTGAGTCTTGAGTTGAATCACATCTTTCTTTTTTTTAAATTAGTTGAATCACAAGTCAATCATTTGAATCACAATGAGTCATTTGAGTCTTGTGACTCAAATGCAAGTTATGAACAAATGATATAAAGCATGTATCTTTGTAAATAGTATTCCATGACACAAAGTAGGGAGTAAAAACAGTATAATTATTCATGCTTAGTATTACAATTGCCAACTTATCAGCTGCCAGTGACTACAGAATGAGGGGTACATAAGTTATTCACCAAAAACGGATAACAATAACTACAAATAAATATTAATGTTAAGCTTGGTATTCACAATCAGTATCATGCATCAGTCAATCCTAGTGCCAGGAACGTGCACAGAAATGGGATGTGATTGTGAAAAATAATATGGAACCGAAACGACCCTGCACACTGCAACAGGCATCTGCACTGAATACAATTGCATTGATTTGTGTAACAAATAGCAAACCTGTGCCTGTGACAACAAACCCAAGGTACCTTTACTAGAAGGTAGATCGAAGTTTTCCTGCAAGCCCGCATGACGTCATTCGAAGTTGTTTTATATATGGTAGAAATTTGGTTGCGGAACTTTTCTCAAATCATACGCAATGGTCACTTTAATTTGCTTCCTAGCAAATATATTTTTCTTCTGCTCACCAGGTGAGTTATAATCTTGTCCCATTCTTTCCAGTGAGCATTTGTTCCGACACATTTTATTCTCATGCATAGACAAGGTTGGATTTGTGCATTGTAATCCAGCATGTGGACAGGAATATTTTATAGTCATCCAGTATGGAGGATATTTTTCTTCAAACCTTATACATCGTAACTCAATTTGCACACATTTCAGTGAATTTTGAGCACTTTTACTTGATCAAAGCAGTTCGTTGTCAAAAGTTAATAACTTAGGAAATTCAACCTCCAGATGAGAAAACAAGAAATAATATTCTGGAGAGGATAATGTTTGGGATTCCAAAAATCTAGGATCAGCCTATTTTTCCAAACATGTGCCTACCTACCTATATTGACATACTGCAGTTGTTGAAAACAGTTTTTTTCTAGGCCAGCTAGACCCAGGGCATGATGCATTCTTCCTTGATGAATCTTGCATGGATTATTGATGATACATGCATAATTGAACATTTATGTACAACACCATTGTGATCTAGGAATGCTCTCCTGATCTCCTGCCACTGGGGAGAAGAAGCTATGGCGCACCGCACCCCCCCCGTGACTGTCCTTTCTTCCGCTCTTGAACGAGGGTGACAACTTGAACACGTAAAATGGATGGTAGAGGGAGCCTACCAATATCGGGAACAATCCCTTTATTTTGAAGGTGCTTGATGGTGAGCCTGCCCGAAATGGCACATCGTTAGGCAGGACGATTATTACTGGGTCATTTAGGATACCCTTTGCTGAAGCTAAAGAATAGGTCTTTCAATTATTGAGTCGGAACTGGATCGATTCAAATTTGAGTCATTTTTGAGTCATGAGTTGAATCATGCTTTGTGAGCTCTGAGTCTGAATTGAGTCCAATCAAATAATTGTGACCTGCTCTGAATCATGAGTTGAATCGGATCTCAAGATCTATGAGTCAAATGTGAGTTGACTAAAAAAAAATGAGTCGAGCACAAGTCTGCAACTTAGCATTGAAATCCCAGATAAGCCAGTGTGAACATATGCATCACCCTTGACCAGATTTTGTTAGACTGAGATATGCCACAAGCTTACTCTGGGATGCAAGTGACGATTGTTTAACATGCTTTAAGGTTCAGTGCATTTATGTGCAGCCATCTATTTGTGGCTTGACAACCCTTCACCACTTTCCTCTCTCCCAACTGATCAGTTATGGAATTAAATTTTAGTTGATCAAATGCATACCTACACATCAGACAAATTGAGTGTGTATTCAGGAGCAATCCTTGCTAATGGCAGCAGACTTATTTGGAACCATCCCCCTAATTCTTCTTTTGAACTACTATTGATCATTACACTTTGTTAGAACTTGGAATTGAAGTTTTCCCTAGTGAGGTTGCCAGATCACCACATGGATGTAGGTTGTTGTTTGATATGTTAGCATTGTGTGACCTTGAAGCCTGAATTAAGAGACAGGAGTTCTCTTTTAGGAGTCTCTTCACCTCCCTTCAGTTCTCTTCACTTTACTGGTCTGCACTTAATTTCTTTTCACCTTTCTCCACCTCACTTTTTATCAATTTTCTTCACTTCTCTTCGCTTTTCTTTTCTTTGCTTCCCTTCTCTTTTAGGCCATAACAATCACGCAATGTTGAAGTGAACTGTTCACTGATCATATTTACAATATGAATCACCTACTCTTCAATGTAGCTCTCAAAACTTATCGGTTTTTCAATCGCTGGTCTTGCTATTCACTTCCTGAAGCATTGCATAAGCATGCAAAGTGTATCGGTGGCGACGAGCGTGCACAATATGACCATCGTAGTCCTGGTTATTGGTTTTACGACACGTCGACCTTTGAGTCATGTAGCGTCGCCAATCTCACACGCCGATTGGTCGCGGGCGAAGAGTAGCGACAGGTGAGACTCGAACCCACAACCTTTCGATTGTGAGACGAGGATCTTACCCCTAGACCACTCGTCTCCGACCATCGTAGTCCAGGCATCCTAAAGCCTAATTAACTAACTAAGATGACAACAAACTGAGCATCAGCAGCCACCTAATCCTTCCGAGGATTATGGTAGCGAATATGCCAATGCGTGACATGTCCTACGAAAATGGGAAAGAAAGTACAATACAAGAAGTAATAGAATATGCCTCCTTAAGCTATATCCTGGAGCTGGCCATAGTATGGTAAGAGCGTATAGTTGTTACAGGATGTACAGTAAGGACATTTAAGAAAGATCGGCTGGCCTCAGCTCCACCAAGTTTCCAGTTACAGTGCATGCTGTTTCCGACTGATTATCTTGCTCATTATAAAATAGGATCATGGTACATGACCATATTACAATATGTACAAGTACTACAAACTATCCGGAGCCTGCCAACTAATACAATATCCAATTTGCAGGAGCCCAGGATATGCGTTTTTCCGTTGTTCATGTTATATTCTGTTGAATGTGACTTGACATGGCATGTCGTGAACGTGTATGATGTGTTGGGTGTGCGTTTGCTTTGCATTCTTGTCTCGCAAGTGAAATGTACATGGTGTATATTGCAGGTGTAAGAAGATATGTGATACACGACAATTTTTGCGAAGTGCTAGCGGAAGCTGGCGCGAAGAAAGGAATGACATATGAATGGAAAGAGGTAAGGAAGTGATAATTGGCTTGCAATTTCGGCTGTTGCTGCTCGTCTACAAGCTATTTCTTGTATCCAGCTGCATCCAGATACCTTGGTCAGGTCGTAGGTCAGGTCGTACAGTGGCGCTCGTATGTGCAAATCTTTGTTCTATAATTGGTGGCCTCTGCTGAAGTGAAGTGGAAATACACAATGTGAAGTGCTTCAGGTGTTTAGGTCTTCACACCCTTGGCGACTTATCTCGCGGGAACGGAGAATGAACGTTGCTTTGCCTGACATCTGTAAAGGGGATATTCTCCCTGATGAGTTTCAATCATTTAATCAGCCTGGTCGTTTCGGGAATGACCAGGCTCACTTCCTCTTAGCAAGCAGTCTCAGGTGATAAATCACAGGGCTTGAATCCTGAAGACTCTTCAGTTTCCTTCCTCATGTGAATTTGTGTGCTATTTCCTTGAGACCTACTACTATGTGCTATCTATTTGAGACGTTAACATCAATGTCATTATGCACCAAGGGTGTGTATAGTTCACCTAGCCTCGTATAGTCATATTTTGAGCAATTGAATGTTATGGGCGCAAAATGGTCTTGTAGTCGGCACGCCCTTAAGCCCAAGTAATCAGAGCAAGCTGGTCGCTCACAATGCATTGATGTTCCAGGTGATCATGCTGTTTATACGGTACCTAGTGAGGCGGAAGCCGAGCCTGCTGGACCCGCGCGACAGCGGTCGGGTCATCTGCAAAGGCGACCCGCTCAGCCGAATCTTCGGCGTGGACCAGTTCACCAAGGAAGAGACAAAGTATGTGGTCCGCGCGGCGATGCGCCACGTTCAGGGCAGTCGGGCAGGCGCGCCGGCCGCTGGCGCGCGGTCCGAGCGGCTCGTGCCGGGTCGACGGCCGCCACCCGAGCCGACACCCAGCACACCGTTGGCGCGCCGGCGAGACGCCACCTCCGCTCAGTCAGGTCAAATTAAAATTTACGGGGACAGCCAGTGGAGGTTTTCTTTCAGTGCATGATCAACGGTAAAAGGTTAAATTTGGTAGATCTTTCGGAGGACACGTCCAAGCTCCCGCGGTGTAGCTGCCAATCTTTGTTGCTGTGCCGAAAAGCTTGCCTGTTTGTTGTGGACCAAAAAAAGCCTCGAAAATTATCAAAGCGATTTCCCCAGAAGGTTCACGAGCATTTGACGCCACACAGCGCACTTTCGGTGCACTGCTGCGTATGGTGGCTGGGTGGGTCGGGTCGGCGGCCGGACCGCGTGCCACGCGCCGGCGCGCTAGATTCGGATCCGGATAGGACCGATTTCTGTGCGATCCGCCCCGGCGCCGTCCGGTCGGGATCCGGAATTCGTGATCCGTGACTCGAGGGGCGGCGGGACGCCCGGCACGGCGTCCTGCCGCCCGTGTCCGAGCTGAACGTGCAACCGGCGGTCGGTCGCTGGCGCCGGCCGCTGCCTGGCCCGGCCCGACGGACAGGTTCGGCCGCCACTGGCCGAACAGCCTGGCGCAGACTCCAGCCGACTCCGAGCCCAGCGGAGACTCCAACCAACTCCGAGCCCAGCGGACAGGTTCAGCGTGGCGTGACGTGACGTGGGGATGTGATGTGGCCGGTGGCGTACGTTTGGCCGCTGAATGAGTACCGGGAGGTGTGGCCAAGCCGCTGCCGGTGCGGCCAAGCCGGCGCCAGCCGGTGCAGCCAGATCGCTGCCAGCCGGTGCAGCCAGATCGCTGCCAGCCGGTGCAGCCAGGTGGCTGCCAGCCGGTGCGGCCAAGCCGCTCGCAGCCAGTGCGACCAAGCCGCTGCCAGCCAGTGCAGCCAAGCCGCTGGCAGCCAGTGCAGCCAAGCCGCTGGCAGCCAGTGCGGCCAAGCCGCTGCCGGAGGCCAGTGGCGCCGCGCTGCGGCCACCTAGCCAAATGGCATGACAAGTGAGATAAAATTGAACTGAATATAACCCCGAGAAGATTCGTCACACGGTGGTATGTGTAGCTTAGTTGTTGGATTTATGCGAGAGGGTACCACATCGGTGGTTTCTGTCCGCCGTTTTGTGTACGCTGGTCATTTTGTTCGTGCTCTTCGAGCTGGAAGTTGTGGTGTAGCAGTGATTTATGTGGATGCGATTCAGTTGATTCATGATTTCTTGTGAACACGTTATGTTATGCTTGTTTTATTGTGCCTGCCATCAGCTGGCTTTAGGTGGGTTGAGATAATGATTTTTTTTCTCAGAAATATCAAGTTCCCAATTTATGGGAATATATCAAGTCATAGAATTTGCACTTAGGTTACTAGAAGCACAGAAATAGATGCACTAAACTGGTACAACGAGTATCACAATTGCCTCTCCAGCACCTTTGTGAAAATAAGAACGTATGTCGTCTGCTGAAAATTATGATGGTGCCAACTTTTAGCACAGTATAATTCGCTTTTATGTCGGGCACATTCGTTTCGCTTCTCCCCTCTTACTGTTCGCGTTCTTTGTTTTGAACTTTGCACCGTGCATTTCACTTCACCCGCCGGACGTTCAGCTTTGCATTGTATTTTAACGACTGGCCTCACGTGGACTGTAGCGACCTGCCATCGTACGTACTTGGACTGTTGTGAAGTGTGAAGCCGCTGTAAAGCACCGGATGTTTGGATTGTTGGCGCTCGGTTGGCCGGTTGGCTGTGAGCTGCGTGGTGTGGTGTGGTGTGTGTGCGTGAGCGAGGCGCCGAGGCTGGCCGCCCGGACCGGGTGCGCAGCGGTGGTGTGTGTGTGTGTGTGGCGCCGAGACGGCAATGGGCGCACCAGCAGTTTACCGGCACCGGCGTCAGCACCGGCCGCGCTCCGTCCCACGGCACACGACACACCGCTCGCGGACGTGTGTCGACGTGTCGCCACTGAGGATGCCAGGTGACGGGCTTGCGCCGCTGTTTGTCGGCGGCCGGCCACAGAAGACTGCGTGAAAGGGGGAAGCGTGGTCAGGCTGGATGGCATGCAGTTGAGAGAAGAGTTGAGTGGTGTATGTGTGTGGATCGGAGAGCGAGTGATGCCGCTTCGCACTAACACAAGCAACTTTGTCTGATTGTGAGGTGAGTGCCTGAGGGCACTTCCCTGTTCGATGCCTTTCCATATTGTTTTCGGATTGCTGCAGGCTGTTGCCGCACCTTATTCACTAAGCATGTCGATGCAACGTCAGTCTGCCACTTGCCTTGGTAACGGTATCTCTATTGGTGTAGTCCTGGTAATGTGTGTTTCTCTTCGAAGGCCTCGGAGGGGTGCCAACTAGCTATGGCAGCTGATGCGCCCTAAAACCCGAGTAAAGAGAGAAAGAATGCATCGGGGAGCAGTTCCTTCTAACGGATGTGGACTCGTAGATGTATGTTATGATTTTTCGCCTTTTCAACAAGATTTCATGTGTTCTGGATAACCTGATAGCCAAGTGGCATTGCAGAAGTTTGTGTGGCGATCTTTTAGCAGAAAGTTCTATCTTGATGCGCTTAGCGGAACAATGTCGCTCGCTGTCTGTGCGTCGCACACCGACACCGACATGGGCAGTGTCAACGGAACGGTGTCGAATACTAACATGAACCTCTCCTCTCTGACTGCGGGTGGACGTTTTCAGCAATCAGCATCTGGCCCGCCCCAATGCGGACCGTGGTGATACCCACCCAGTGACGCCGACCTGTTTGTCGCACGATCCAGCGCCATGTTGTTCCCGACTGTCGGCCGCTGTAGTGTTCCGCGCGGTAGAACGTGCCCGCGCCGACACGGTGTTGCCTATCCCCGTGCCCGGACCCACTGACTGCCATGTGCGGTGCGAGTGAGGAGGCGGTGTTGCCTATCCCGTGCCCGCACCCTCCGACCGCCGTGTGCGGTGTGACTGAGGAGGCGGTGTTGCCTATCCCGTGCCCGCACCCTCCGACTGCCGCGTGACAGGAGGTGGTGGTCGCAGGGTGCTGGTGCGACAGCAAGTGTCGCTGGTGAACGATGACGCGGCGGTTGCGCAGGCGGTGGCGGCCGTTGTGGCCATGCGGCCGCCACTCGCCTCCACGGACGCGCTGAAGCGCGCCGCCGCCGACGACAGCTCGGACGCCGAGGCGGCCAGTAAGCGCGGCTGTCCGCCGTCGCAGCGGCCGGCCGTGTCGGCAGCAGGCACCTCAGGAGTGCCGCCTGCGGTCAGCGGCAGCGGCGGCGGCGGCGGCCGTGCCGACCCGTCGGCGGCGCCATCAGGTGAGACCGGTGTGGGATTTGTACTTGCGAATCCTGGATGTGGGGAGGACTTTTGGGGATGGTATGTGGAGGGATGTTTCTCTTCAAGCCTGTGACATTAAACTTTCAGTTTACACTTTCATGTGAATATTGAGCAGCTGATCACTTTGCAGTTCATTGTCAGGCAGCAGCATCCAACCTCGAAATGATTGGAATGGTGGGATAATGTACTGGATGCAAAAGTTCAAAAACGGTAAAATTTTCCGACCCTGGGTGATACCGGCCGGTCTGCCGTCTCCACCAACGACCATGGTACGGGCAAGGTGGAGTGTGGTGGCGTACTGAGGTGCGAGGTAATGGTGCACGGGATGGGCGACTGCGAGGGTGGGCTGGGGTGGACTGTGATGGCGTACTGAGGTGCGATATAATGCTGGACGGGAGTAACGACTGCGAGGGTGGGCTGGGGTGTGAAATACTGGTGGACGGGAGGGGCGATTGCGAGGGTAGCCTAGGGTGGACTGGCGGCGCACTGATATGTGATTTGAGGTGAGGCGATGGTGGGTGGGTGGGGAAGCGGACCATGATGCTAGGCTGGGGTGACCTCCGAGATGTGCCATAGATGATGTTGGACGATAGAGGCAGCTGTGAGGGTAGGCTGGAGTGACCTCTGAGGTGTGAGATGGATGATGGACGATAGAGGAAGATGTGGGGGTGGGCTATGGTGACCTCTGATGTGTGAGATGGATGATGGTGGGCGGTATAGGCAGCTGTGGGGTGGACTGCGAAGGCAAGTTGAGACGTGATGTGATCACTGGGCTGTGACACGTGATTCGGCTCGAGTGCTGGGTGTGTTATACGATGATGTTGCTCCCTTTGAACCGTACGATGTACCAAGATAAATGCCAGATGTGATGTCATTGCATTTATTTTTATCGTGCTGTAAAATCGGTGATCTTACTGTTTTGAGACGTGCTTGCGCTGTAGCTTGGCTGTTCGATCTCGTTGTTTTTGTGTTCTAGTTTTAATGTTCTCGAAGGGTGATATCCCATCTCGTGGTATAGGGATGGCGTATTTTACACCATAAAATAGAGTTTTGCAATGGCAAGTGCTCCTGTGGCTGGTCTTTATTGTCGTGCCTATGTATGCGTCGCACGCATCTTGTTCGATGTTGGCATAGACATGGTGGAGTAGCATATACGCCTCAATGCTTAATAGTAGTCTGTGATGTTTGGTTTATTGCTTTTATCGGGAAGCATCAGCAACATTGCGGTGATAAGCTTCTGTGATCGGTGTGTTTACGTGTGTACTGTGATGTGTATGCTGGCAGCCTATGTCTCCGTGCAACCCCGACATAGAAGCGAGTGAACAGTGGCTATGGCCCCGCACACCCAGACAATCGCTCGGACGTTCCTACGCTGTTTCCTTGCGACCCCGTGTCAGGAGGTGGCGGCTGTCGGGTGGAGGTGTAGGCTTGCGCTCTGTCTAGTGGATGTACTTGTGTGCACAGTGTGAGGGTGACAACGGCACCAGCTGTGTGTTGCCGGAGCTGGGGTGGCGGAGGGTTTCCGCTGCCTCCCCATCGGCGCGTGTGCCGTGCGGTGCTCATGTCGGGGCCGACACGACTGGTGCACTCTGCGAGGGAGGAGCTGCATCCTGCTGTGACGCGTTGTGAGCAATGTGGCGATTGTGGAGTAGAGTACGGGGCGCTGTACAGTGGTCATGGCCGTATGCACATTTGTTGTGAATTCGCTTTGAAACCGGTTGGACTCTGGTTTACTACCCTGCGATCACGGGCAGGTACTTTTTATCTAGATTTGATCAAAATGTCATGTGGTCGCAAAATTTGACCGGCCGGACGGCTGGCAATGGGCGTCCCGACGATGCGGCGCCAGTTGCCAGCTGTCTTAACCAACTACTAGAGATAGCAATCTGCAGAAATTATCGGGCCCAGTCCCGACCCGAATCCGACCTCTGAAATACCAGGCCCGATGCGAGCCCGACGTAATTCCCAGGCCCGGTCGAAGCTCAACTTTTGCATGGAATGCTATGGAGGAGTTGACGACCAGGCCCGACGAGGGCCCAGTCGGGCCTATGTCGCGCCCGGGGGTCGGGTCCTCGGGCCTGAGTTTTCCCATCCCTACCCACTACCTTATTCGCACATGCCGTAGTATCTTAGCGACTCCAACTCCGTTGGGACATAAAAAGCTCATTCGGGGATCGTCGACCTATACGGAAGAAAACCGAAGCTGAACAAACGGGATTATATTTTTCCGAATGCCTGAACGTGAGTGCAAATGATGAATGCTCCAACCACTACGTGCTGACATGGTTATGATCCATGGTATTAGTCATGTCAGCACGAAGTGATTGGAGAACTTTTGCGCTCCGTTTGTTCAGCTTTGGTTTTCTTCAGCATGAGTAAAAAATCCCTCAATTTGCTTTTATATCCTAATGGAGTTGGAGCCGCTAAGATACTACGGCGTGTGCGATTAAGGTAGTGGGTAGTGGTGACAAAATTCAGACACGAGGGCTCGACAACGTAGTCGACGTAGGCTCAAACCAGCCTTTGTTGGGCCTGGCCGTCAACTCCTCCACAGCATTCCATGCAAAAGTGAAGCTTGGATCTGGCCTGAGACTTACGTCGGGTTCGTACCGGGTCTGGGATTTCAGAGGTCGGGCTTGGGTCCGATAGTTTCTGCAGACTGCTATCTCTAGTGGTGGGTTAAGGCAACTGGCAACTGGCTGGCAAAGCATCGTCAGACGCCCATTGCCGGCTTGGCTTGGCGGCCGGTCGGTGGGGGTAAATATTGCGACCATCTGACATTTTGGTAAACTATAAATAAAAAGTACCTTCCCGTGTTCGCAAGGACATAGTAAATGGGGATCCAATCGGTTTCAAAGCGAATTCGCAAAAAAAAACTGTTTATAAGGCCCTGGGTGCTGTACAGTAGGGGGAGTGATGGGCGCTGACCAGTGTGCCACCTGTGTCGATGTAGCGCCAGGTGAAGCTGCTGCTGTGCGGGCGGCGGCGGCGGTAACTGCAGCGGCGACATCTGCGGGGTTGGCTCCGCACCATGCCGTCTCGGAGGACGACTCCGACACATTCAAGCGGACCTACGCGCTGGAGCTGGAGCCGGTGGAGACCACCGAGCATGATGACTCTGACTCGTCAGGGGTATGTCGCCCGTTCCCTGCTCTGTTGTCTGCCTGGCGCCCGCCCGTGGCGACGCCAGCTGCCCCTGCAGCTAACCGTGACACTTGTAGTGTCCAGGGACCTGCCTCCCCTGCTCAACTAGGGGACGAGTAGTCTAGCGGTAAGCGAGTAGTCTAGCGGTAAGTCGAACCCACAATCGAAAGATTGTGGGTTCGAGTCTCACCTGTCGCTACTCTTCACCCGCGGCCAATCGGCGTGAGAGATTGGCGACACTACATGACTGAACGGTCAAAGTGTCGTAAAACCAATAACCACCGCCACGACCACCCTGCTCTCCTATCTGGTCCGCGCGTGCCTACGGCAACGCCAGCTGCCCCGGTAACTAACCGTGACGCTGGCAATGGCCCGGGACCTTCCTCCCCTGCTCTCCCATCTGCTCGGCGGCTGCCTGTACCGGCTCCCACCGTCACCGCGGCTGACCGTGACACTGGCCGCGTCCCAGAGCCTCTCCTTCGAGACACTGTTGCCGTAGTCGAGCCCTGTTGGCTGGAGAGTCGAGGCGTATGTTTCGGTGGACGCCGCACGCAAAGCTTTACCGGTTGGGAGACGTTTTTCTTTCTTTCTTTGCTGGTTTGGTGGTCACGCGTGCTACCGGTGTCGGTGCATACTCTTCTGCAACTACCTGGTTCCTGTTTGGGTACCTGAACAGTTGGGTTGTTGGTGTCCAAAGAGGTTTTCTATGCCGAAAGTCGGTAAAAGACAACCAACAATATCAAGAAAAAAAAACAATGCTAAGGGCCCTCCGATCGTTTGTCCGTCCATCGGCTATGTCGGGTGTAGAGGTGGCTGTTTTGTCGCCATTTTTTCCCACCGAGCGTTTGGGCTCGTCGGCTGCCTGCTGAGATGCGAGTAGAGGGATGCATGTTTGTCTGCCTTGCCTTCATGTGCTCCGAATTACGGCACTTTTATAATATTTCGGAACATCACTCAGTTTGATCCGTCCCAGGTCAAGGACCTTTGGTGACTTGAACCTGAAGTCTTTACAAAGTGTACAGCACAAACGTATAAGACTGTTGAACGTAAAAAATGTCTTGTTTCCGTCTATTCATGTGGCCGCTTTCACGGAAAAGCCGG
This sequence comes from Ashinkailepas kermadecensis, assembly GCA_034440615.1. NCBI lineage: Eukaryota > Metazoa > Arthropoda > Thecostraca > Neolepadidae > Ashinkailepas > Ashinkailepas kermadecensis. The sequence goes on along the minus strand of JAOTOM010004047.1, from coordinate 133,764 downwards.
AGGATCTCTCCAACCCGTCGAGGGTCGAAGGACATTTCTGTGAAGCTGTAAGCTTAATATTTGCAGATATTGCCTAGTTGACTTCCTGCACACACCTTACTTCATAGACCCCTACCATCAACATAGCGCGAATTGTAGCTCATCTCTTCGAAACATTGTGTTAAGTTCTTCCCAGTTCTTCCCCTCTCCGATTTCTCCCTCCAAGCTGTTGGAGGTGTAAGACAGCATCGACAGTCGGGCGGAACAGACCATAGATACTTCAACTGGAGCTGCAGTAGACACATGTGGCTGCTATCCCTGCTGTTTCAAGTTCGATGGTTGGGGGATGTTCGTCTTAAAGAGCTGTTCATTCAGCAGTAAAACGCGGGAAAGTTACCTCCAACCGGCACAGGCACGGTGTCCAGGCTGTGTTCGAGACTGGATGCCGTCCAGACAAGTTGAGCCTGTTGAGGGCTACTCCAGCATACCATACATTATTGTTGGTCTGCCGCCACTTGCACATGGCATGTCGTTTGTCACGAGCATTCTAATGCTATATCACGCCGGTATATATTATGCAATCCACCTAATAACATATGCCTTGTGAACGCTGGTCTCAGACAGTAGCATCGCCAGCATTTTCTCAATTTAAGTCCGCCATGTTGAGGGGCAAGTGCAGTTCTGGTGAGAGCCGCACAAGGCTGACGGCCATGTCCAGCGACGAGTTTCTCTGGTGAGCGAGTGGTGCGCCGGCCGTCGCGCGTTTCCGTCCGACGTCGACGGCTGGCAGCTGTCGACATGCCCGGAACGACGGTGGTGCTGGTGTTGGTGGTGATGGTGATGGTGATGGTGATGGTCTCGACTGGGGCGACACCATGTGCCGACACCCGCGAGGGCGGCGTCTCGGAGCGGCGATAGGACGCCCAGCCGGCGCCGGCGACTGCCGTCGGCCTGGTGCGTTCTGCTGGTGCAGAAGTGGAATGTCTACCGCGTCACCGGCACTGGCCTCCGAGTGGGTGGACCTCTGGTCGGTGAAGTGACTGAGAGCGTACGTCTCCGGTCTGCGGACTGATACAACGTACCTCTGCGCGGGCGGCGGACTTATGATGACAACGTACGTCTCCGGTCGGCGGATTTATGGTGACAACGTACGTCTGCGCGGGCGGCGGACTGATACAACGTACGTCTCCGGTCTGCGGACTGATACAACGTACCTCTGCGCGGGCGGCGGACTTATGATGACAACGTACGTCTCCGGTCGGCGGATTTATGGTGACAACTCACGTCTCCTTTCAGTGGAACGATCATGAGAGCGCGCCCCTCCGGTCGGCGGACTTATGATGGGAACGTATCTCTCCAGAAGGCAGACTGGGCAGTACATACGTCTCCAGTAGGCGGTCTGATTGTGAGTTTCCGGTCGACGGACTGATGACGGTGCGTACGTCTCCGGTCGGCGGACGTGTGACGAGAACGCACCTCTCCAGTAGGCAGGCTGAGGACTACGTACGTCTCCGGTCGGCGGACGTGTGACGAGAACGCACCTCTCCAGTAGGCAGGCTGAGGACTACGTACGTCTCCGGTCGGCGGACTGATAATGACAACGTACGTCTCCCGTCGGCGGACTGATAATGACAACGTGCGTCTCCCGTCGGCGGACTGATGATGACAACGTACGTCTCCGGTCGGCGGACTGAGGACGAGAAAGCCTTTGTCTGGTTGGTGACCAGATGGCGAGAATGTGTGAGTGTTGACAATTGAGAGAAGTTGAGAATTGAGAGAGCCGATATCCTCTTCGTGTAATTGGTCTTCTGCGTGAAAATGCACGGCTCTTTGCGAACATTGCATTCGCGAATTCATCCAGCGGAGGGTAAGCGACGATAGGGCACGTGCATGCCTGGTGTGGCGTGCGTGCACTATTTTGGTTACAGTGGACACAAAACAGCGAGATTAGCGCCATATCCCTTCTCATGCCACTCTGTGGATGATACGCGTTCACTGCTCACATATCAAGAAATAGCCAATTCACCCTGAACTATTCACACGACCCTGCATACTGTTCAAGGCTCAAATTAAATCCGACGGTATATGCCTGGTTTTTTCGTTCCCGATCGACTAAATTTGTTTGACACCATACGTTTCGTCTCATCGCAGCTTTGCCGTCCTGCATGCGTGTCAGAGTTTAAGGTAGGTATGCACTTGTAGTCGGTAGCAGTTGCCTTGACCTGCAGTAGCCAGTGACGCAGTGTTTAGCCAGTGCAGCTGCTGGCTGGCCAGCCGCACAGCTGCTGTCTTGACCCCGGGTGACGGCCCTCCTGTGTATTGTAGATAGCGATCGTACCTGCGTGGCTGACTGGGAAGCGGCTGCCGGTGGCTGGCGGCGAACCGGCGGCTGACGGTAAGGCCGAGGTGGTGGTGGCCTCTGTGACCGGACGGGTGGGTACTGTGTGGCGGCTGACGGTAAGGCCGAGGTGGTGGTGGCCTCTGTGACCGGACGGGTGGGTACTGTGTGGCGGCGGCTGACGGTAAGGCCGGGGTGGTGGCCTCTGTGACCGGACGGGTAGGCACTGTGTGACGGCGGCTGACGGTAAGGCCGGGGTGGTGGTGGCCTCTGTGACCGGACGGGTGGGTACTGTGTGGCGGCGGCACGGTAAGGCCGGGCGGTGGTGGCCTCCGGACCGGACGGGTGGGTACTGTGTGGCGGCGGCTGACGGTAAGGCCGAGGTGGTGGTGGCCTCTGTGACCGGACGGGTGGGTACTGTGTGGCGGCGGCTGACGGTAAGGCCGAGGTGGTGGTGGCCTCTGTGACCGGACGGGTGGGTACTGTGTGGCGGCGGCGGCTGACGGTAAGGCCGGGGTGGTGGTGGCCTCTGTGACCGGACGGGTGGGTACTGTGTGGCGGCGGCGGCTGACGGTAAGGCCGAGGTGGTGGTGGCCACCGTGACCGGACGGGTGGGTACTGTGTGGCGGCGGCTGACGGTAAGGCCGAGGTGGTGGTGGCCTCTGTGACCGGACGGGTGGGTACTGTGTGGCGGCGGCGGCTGACGGTAAGGCCGGGGTGGTGGTGGCCTCTGTGACCGGACGGGTGGGTACTGTGTGGCGGCGGCGGCTGACGGTAAGGCCGAGGTGGTGGTGGCCTCTGTGACCAGACGGGTGGGTACTGTGTGGCGGCGGCGGCTGACGGTAAGGCCGAGGTGGTGGCGGCCACGGCGGCTGCCCCGACGAAGCTCGTCTGGCGGTGTTGGCTGTTGTGTAGATCCGACCCGTGACCCGTGACCTGTGTGGGTCGGTGACCGCGTTGTGGGTTCGAACCTTACAACCGACGGCATTACCGGGTCCACCCGTGACCAATCGGCGTGAGTGGTTGGCGACGCTACATGACCTAGCGGTTGAATGCGTCGTGAAAGAACCCAAGGTTCTTCTTTGTGTCGGTGACCGCCGGCGGCCGGTGTGTGCGTCCGGTGGCGACGCGTGGAGGTGTGACGCTGTCTGCGGAGCTCCTGGACGCCTCGCTACCAGCTCAGGCACAGGCTGTGGGTGGTGTTGTGACGACAGGGCTCCAAACTGGCCGCAGGGTGTTCGGCCAAGGGTCGCTAATGCGGGCGAGACGTGTGTTGCCTGCGGCCACTGCCGTGTGCCGCGTGTTTGTGACACTTGTTTTGGTTGGAATATGAGCAGAGAATGGGTATTTTTGGTGAACGAGGTTCGGATAAGGATGTGGCGGTTGTGCAGATGTGTTTGTGTATGTGAGTGTGTGTTGGCTGTTGAGGCTTGGTTTTCCTACACGACACCGTGGATCGAGAATTGACTCGAGCTGGCCGTGTCAGTGTCACACGTCGGGTTACCTCGGGTGGCGAATGGTCTTGATGACCGTTTGCTGGTGGATGCAGTTTTAAACCATCGATGCCATCGAACCACTTCGAGCCGCCCGGTCCCGTCTGTTGAAGGGAAGCCAGGCCTCTATGGCTTCAAGCTGGTAAACAGCCAACTGATAGTCAACACGACCATATTGGTTATGCCATTCATGGCTCATATACTGGTTTATAGTGCAGATACCTCTGTACGGTGTATGCATCTGTATATGGAGGTGTGGCTATCTGTTTATGGTGTGCCTGTATCTGAATGGTGCTAATTGTGGTGGTGTATCTGTCTACTTATGGTGCTTATGAAGGGGAGTACAATAGTGTTGGGTTCGGGCCTGGTGCTGATGAATGGTGATTGGGATACCATTGGACGGTATCGGTGTGCTGCGGTGTGCTCCAGTGTGCTCCAGTGTGCTCCAGTGCCTACCAATCTCCTCGTGAAGCGTATCAATATGGGTGAGCTTTGGTCCGGTTAACGTGAGGTGACGCTCGAAGTGTTTCGATTGATCGCAGAACAAGACCTGCGTGGTCCACCCTGTTGATTGATGGATAAATGTGTGGTTTTAAAAGATAATTATATCCAGGTGAATCTTTGGTGTTTGGATGATTCTCGGACTTCTTTGGATTATAAAGATAGATGTTGAAAAAGTTTGCACTTCAACTTGTTTCAACTTCAACTTGTCAGCTTCAACATGCTTATCTCTGAATGCATCTTTTCGTGGATGGAGGATGCACATTCGCCATCATCCAAGCGCAAGCCCGTCACATTAAATGCGACTTCTGGTGATTAGGTCAAAAGCCGAATGGGTTGGCGATGGCTAGTTGGTCTACTTCACGTCATTTAATGCACGTTTCACCGGGGGAGATTCGTCGGCACTGGATGAAAACCGATGTGTCATGATCATGACACGCCGGTGGTGTTTGCCGCGGTTGTGTTGGCCATGATGGCTTCCTGATGGATCTGATGTGCCAGGATAATGCGCTGTTGGGGTCATGTGACGTGCGACTGTGCTGGATGCCGGGTACCATGGCGATGCTGTAGTGATGGACACCACGTGTGTGGCTGTGGGTGGTGTTGTATGCCATGCTTTGCTGACTTGTGTCATGTCATACTTTGCTGATGCGTGTAATGGATGTCTTTGCTGATGCGTGTAATGGATGTCTTTGCTGATGCGTGTCATGGATGTCTTTGCTGATGCGTGTAATGGATGTCTTTGCTGATGCGTGTCATGGATGTCTTTGCTGATGCGTGTAATGGATGTCTTTGCTGATGCGTGTAATGGATGTCTTTGCTGATGCGTGTCATGGATGTCTTTGCTGATGCGTGTAATGGATGTCTGCTGATGCGTGTCTTGGCACGATTGATGGGTGCCATAGCGGTGATTGATGCCACACCACGTCATGTGTATTTTATGGCATTGCAGTCTGCGAAGATGTGTGCGTGTGCCGTGATGATGCACTGAAGAGCGTCATGAGGAAACTTGCAGCATGCTGTCGATGTGTTCCGTGGAAATGGTGTTCGTGTTTGGCGCCATTTAAGCATGTCTAGTTACGCCAGGTTATTGTCGAGCTTGTTGCGTGATCGTTCCACACGAGTATTGTGCTACTGTTGCCGAGACTGGCAGTGACTGTGCTCTTCGTGTGGAAGTAAACATTGTTGACGGGTGCTGGGTTGTGTTTTGGTCGTGTGGTTCTGGCGTGCAGCGTGCGTGCGCGACTGACAGCCCGTTGGATGGGGTGTCGGTCGGCGGCGTTCAGTTGTACCCGGGCATGGTACCCGGCGGCTGGGTGTGCGCCGCCTACGCCCAGTTCCCACCACCCGCCTGTTCGCCGTCCGTGTAGCTGTGCTGTTGGCATGCTCGGCAGTGCATCTGGGGGGGGGGTCTGGCCGGTGCGCCTGGCGCCAGTCAACCGGGTCGGAACCTTGGCCCGCCACGGACTTGGCTGGTTAGTTGGGCGCCCAGATTACATTTCGCTTTCAGATAAATCGGGGAACAAATACCGCAGGGTATTTGACTGTGTGTTGCCCTTCGTCCATCGTTTTTGTACCTGATATCAAACATCTAAGTTCCTCCTGTGTCAGCTGAAGTGATCCTTTAGTACGGTCACGCTGTCTGCTTTGCCGTGCGAATGGGCTGTTTTAGTAGTGCATGATGGTTGCATTTGCAATGTGTTAATGTGTTCACTAATATATAGGAATGGGACAAACGGTCGGCGGAGATACCTGCAGGCCTACCAAGTCATCGAAGAACAAATGTAAATCGGACATGTTTGGTTTGGTTTAGTTAAACAGGAAGGTTCAAATTAGATTAATTGCGTGCAAAGCACCGAAACCAACGACGTTTCGCCTCTATGCAATATAAACAAACAATACAGGGTGGTCGGCCGCCTGCGCTGGTGATGAGCCGCGCCTCGGCATGAGCCACGGACCGTGCTGGGGCGGCCGGTGAGACGTGTGGTGTCCGCCGCGTGTGTATGTGTGCCCCGACACCACAGCCGACCACGGCTGAGCCGGTGCGGAACTGGAGGGACGCCGGTCGGTGGCTGTGCCGGGGGCGTTTCCTCCCCACCCAGCCGACCACGTGCGCAACTGAAGGCCGTCGACCTGAGGTCCATTGTGTCGTGTCCACCCCCGTCGTCATCGCTGGGCTCACCGGATCCACCGGCAATCCGATTTGACGCGAACTTGAACGAAGGATCGCCTCTGGCGATTAGCCACGCGCCACTACCGGAGCACCCGCCACCCTCATCAGACTTGCGTAAATGTCTGCGCACCACTCGAGATTCGAACCGCACCTCTGGCCGCCAGTACTCGGACATGGAGTCGCCCCTGCAGATGACAGTGCTGGCAACCTGGGCGGATGATCTGGGCACCATGGGAGACATGGAGACGTCCTGCTCGGACAGTGATGCGCGCGACACGTGGCAGTGCTCGCGCCAGGACTGTCACCACGCCAACAGCGCGAAAAGGTCCCGCTGCGACCGCTGCTACACGGTGAGTTCATCTGGATGGCCCGGCAGCAGCGACTGCTGTTTCACGGTGAGTTCTTATGGATGTCCGGCAACAGCGACCGCTGCTATACAGTGAGTTTGCCTGGCTGTCAAGCTAAAGCTTTTACCCGGCGAATAGGGTAACCGTTTTCACACCTTCAGAGCTGCTAATGACGTCATTTTTTAAAACATTCAGATGGTATTCCATTGACTTTCTTTTCAACATGTCTTATTTTCTTTCTCCGCACAGCTTCATTGAAGTTTCACGATATCCGCAGGGCCGCCCAGATGTCTCCTCTCCCTTTCTCTACATCTCTATCCTTCTATCCGCCTTTCTTTGTCGTATGAAGAATCAGATCAGGAGAGCGTACACGTATCTCCTGGTATGTGTACATTCCGCTGTGCACCTCGTGATCGCTGTTCTGGCCGCTGGACAGACGCGACCGGCGTGGGTGGTGGAGCGACGGCGCAAGACGCGACGCCAGCGCGGCCTGCAGCGCTCCAACTCGATCCTGTCGCGCTCCGACTCGCTCGCCTCGCCGGCGCCGTCTGCCGACACGCAGGCGGACGGCTCGCAGGGCTCGCAGCCGGAGAGCGAGCCCGGTGCGTCATCTGCCGGAGAGCGAGCCTGCCGCCTGTGCGTCATCTGCTTCGACCGGACGCGCAGCGCCGCCATCATCCACGGCAAGACCGGCTGCAACGTCGCATGCTACCAGTGCGCCCGCCGGCTGTGGAAGCAGCGCGACCGGTGTCCCTCCTGTCGGCGGACTATCCACCAGGTGGTGTATCTGAAGTACGATTAGCGACTCGGCCTGGCGGAGCGTCGGGCGGCCGACAGGATCGCCGTGAGGCCGGCGGCCGGTGGCGCAACCAAGCCGGTGTTGAAACTGGTCGCCTGGATAGGTGCTGTAGACGGGTTCTACCCTCAGACGAACTGCGAAGTCCCCATTTTTGTTTTCTTTTGGTATGCTGAGCGCTCCATACTCACTTCTACTCTATGCAGACTCACTTCTACTCTATACTCACTTCTCTCTATACTATACTCTACTCTACTCTATGCAAAGATTTGACTTCAGTCAGTGTGGGCGCAGACTTCACGTTTTCCTCCGTATGTCGTTCACCTCCGGCTTCAGACTCAGTGTCTTTACGTATTTGTTCGGATTCAGTGTTTTTACGTATCACATTACGTAGCTTTTTGACTGGGTTCGTATACAGGGTATCCTCAAAGATATGTCTGCAAGCCTTCTTCATCCAAGAAAAACTCTGTTTCTTCGCTGTTTCCCTCCAGACATGCCCTTGTTTTGAATGCGTGAAGCCATGGGTTGTATCCGAATTAGAATACAAACCATCAAGGTTTTGCATAACTACTATAAGGAATGTCATTTTAAAGTATATACTGTGTACAAGATAATATCCGCAATCAGCCCATGCTCTGCTTTCGAACGGCATGCGTCTCGTCCTTTTGAGCATTCGGATCACCCCCAACGAACCGTGTGTGCCGAAGAAATCCGCCGAGTGCTGGTCTCCGGCTTCTGCATCAATTAAGAACTGAATGAAGAATGAAAGTACAACAGCTGTCAGACCAATAAACTCATATTATTTGCATGACTGCTTAGTGAAACGCCAAAACGCTATAGCATGTTGTTTTTCACAAAGACTGAGCATCCTCTCCGCTGGACTTCTCTGTATGACCGAAGCAGTCTATGCGCCCCTCAGCCCAAATTCGCTGGACTGCTGGTTCTGTTCCGCGGCTTTGATGGAGTTCGGGCACATGGGAAGCCTTCGCCACCTCTATAGACCAGGAAGATGCGCTCTGGGTGGAGGGCGCGGAGGTGCGTCAAACCTCGGTGCACCCCTGCGAAGGCCACGTAGTGATGTGTTCAACTCATGTAAAAATAACAAAATGTCATGGCATTCTGATGCGTGTATAGCCAGTCATGTAAATATTGGGGGGGGGTCTTACAGCTGGTTTAAAAGCTGCATTTCGGGAGGGGAAGTCCAGCATAGATTGGATTGTATCCGGGGCTTAGTCACAGCATAGAGCTGGCTTCTACTCGACGCGGTAACTTAGCCATTAACGCGTTGCTACCATCCTTTCTTGCTGTTAATGATGCTACAGTCGGGTGCACTTTCAGGCAAACCGAAGCCATGATAAACATAGGGTTCAGCTTGGAGTAAAACAATTATTCTGATGTCGAAAGAACACGCTGGTAATGTCAATTGACGCAACGGCAATTCACGTAGTGTATTCGCCTCGTCTCACGGGGTGCATTGCTTTGAAGAACATGTTCTTGGTGTTCGCCCGTTGGTGTATGTTATGTGATTTGGTGTTTGCTTTGTCAACGTATACTATACTTGCTTCAATGCGTGATTCCTCGATTAATATACCTTTTCAGGAACAGTTGTGTTTTCAATGTCCTGCTACACCTGCGGAATTTCGACGGAATACACGGACAGCAATAAAGGCCATACATGTGGCCAGTAAGTATAGTTGCGTGAATAATTGCTTGAGTAAATTATACGTGATTTAACCCAGTTGGGTCTCAGTTTAACCTCGGAAGTCGGCTCACCGTGAAGCTCGGGTTCGGCATACGGCTGAGAGGTGATGTTCCGAAACCAGGTCGCGCAATATACACTTAGCGACGGGCACAGGCCAAGTGCTTAGTCCCCGTACCGGCCCAGACAGTAGGAGATGCAGGCGCAGTATGATGTACCAACCTACTCTCGTATCTGGCCACTGGCCAGCTGTCGATACCTGGGTACTGAACAGGCACAGTACCTGGCTGTCCACGCCCCGCGACCCATATTGCAATTCATCATTGCTATGGTAGCTAATGGCCCGTGCTATTGTGTCGGGCCTGGTTCATATAGAATAATTAGCAGTCAGAACACAAAATAATGGCGTACGGTGGTCCCAAGCTGGCCGTTTCGTACGCGACATCTTAGTAGTGTCAATGCATTACGCGCGTGAATTTCATGCCGCCTCACCTTCGCACCATATGGGTGCAGCTCGCGGGTGTTGTGTGCACCTGCATGTTCAGTGGCTGTAGCAATGTTGAACTTTATAGCGAAGCTGGTGTTACTTACGGTGAAAATATAGCGTTTATCTTCAGATATAAGTTGTATGTTCGGTTTGCTTGTAGTTATTAAGAAGGCATGGAACCGGTTGCCACAAATCCGTGCGTTGTTTTTATCAGCGGTCGTCAAATATGTCTGCAGCTTCGAGCTACACTACAATAACCGGCATCGAATTCGTGTTTACGTCGTGCACACCGCGGCATAAGGCAGAGATGCTTCTCGTCCCAGCTGGAAGCCCGGATGTCCCATAGATCAGTACGTAATCAAACTCTGTCAACCGGGCATCTAGAAGGCACCGCCGACGGATAGATGCACGGCATAACGCGACTCAAGTTTCCATCTTCATTGATACGCATCAATTTGTGTCGGCTCGTCATCGTCTCAACACGAAAAATTGTCTGCCTGAACAAGCACGTGCACTTGTGTTCAACGCTATGTACTTGTGAACAATGTGACGTTTATTCGTGAAGCAGTTTGAACAGAACCGACTCGGAGCAACTGCCGACAAGACAACATGCACACAAGAACGGCTGGGCTGGACAGTGCCGAACAACTCGGCCACTGAGCGTCATTGGTCGATCCCAAACAGGATGCCACCGGCGTCGGTGCCACGGGGCCGACAGACACACGTAGACTAGGTCCAACACGGTTCGCTTTTAACGGCGATATCTTGTATAGTGGCGCAGGGGAGGCGAAGCTTTGGTAGACAGTCTGGAGAAGCTTTGGGGGGCAGCTTAAAACTGTGTGACCTTTCGACAGGAAGCTTTGGAGAACAGTTTGAAACCTTGGCCTCTCGGCCGGAAGCTTTGGAGGATAGCTTGAAATTGTGTGGCCTCTCGACGGGAAGCTTTGGGGGACAGTTTGAAACTGCGTGGCCTCTCGGCCAGAAGGGCCTATCACGGTAAAGTACCATGGGTCGCCGGAGTCGCCCGCCGTGAGAATCTGCCTCTGTGTGGTCGGCGCTGTCACCGACGACTCCCAGCGCCACGGCAAATCGAGCGACGACGAGATACGCTCGGCGGCAGACCGCGTCGACGGCGGGACATCGCAGACGTGTCTCATTGCGGTGAGGCGTCACAGGGCAGGCGCAGAGACGGCCTCGGCCGGCGGCTTCTCACTGCAGCGAGACGTCGCAGGGCAGGCGCAGACGGCCTCGGCCGGCGAGCGTTGCCACCACCTCCGAGATGGCTGGCACCGTTCGGAGGCGACTCGGAACTGAACGACACACCAAGGTTCGAAACAAAGGTTCGTACGAGTTCAGCCCGCACACTGAAGGGAAAAGGAAGTTGGTCCGATTGATTAGGGACACTCCGAGAGTGCCGTTGATCGCCGCTGCTCATCTCCAGCCGCACGACAGATGTGTTTTCTTCTTCAAAGAAGTACTTCTTCAAGCAGCGGCTAAAACGCAGGTCGGAGCACGTGACAAACACGCAGCGAGTATTCTCCGCTTCCTGTGATATCAATGTGCGCAACGGCAGTGTCAAGTAGTACAATCAAACTGTGCATTCTTCTTCTGGTTGAGGAAGATGCGCTTCTGGTCGACCCCGGCGAGGGCGTTCAGTTGACAGATCCAGTCGTAAATCTGTCCGGTTTTTCCCCTGCAAACTAACGTTCTGCAGTCTACTGAGCGTGTGTCAACTAAATTATCACCTAAGACGAATAATTAAAATTCAGGCACATTTCAACAAGTAACAAATCAGCAACACGACAAAATAAACCATACACGTCCATGGATATATCAACAACTTAAAGTAAAAGGACTAGAACAACTTAAACAGATATCTGAATAGATCGAGGGATTTGAGTTCGCACATGGGGTGGCCCGGAGGTGTATCATTGCGCACCACTATAGCACAGCCAGTGTCAAGCTGCGCTGCAATTGCGCATGCGCGCTGGGGGTTATCACGAAACTCCCGGCGAGATGGAAGAGAACAGTGATTGATGAAAGAGCCAGCTCAAAGCCAGTAGCAACTACATCAGAATGTATGAGTATCACCAAGTTTTTAGCTCCTTACTTTTACCTAATGATCTTCCACAAGTCGAAATTACCAGCTAGATTGGCCAAAGAAAGCCGTTTACTCGCTTTATGAACAAGCTAGTCCAGTGATTAGCCAAACAGTAATCATGCCGGAACAAGTTCAATTACCCCACCCACACGCTGATGGCGCCCTCATCTTCGTCCACTTAGGACAATCGAAGTTCTCGGCACAGCAAGACAACCGGCCAACTATCCTGTCTGGAGCGTTCTTGATCTCGCGTTTTCGTTTCACCGCATCCGATAATGAAATTTTCCAGACCCGTCCAGCATCGTAGTCCAGCTGACAGCTGGAGGTGTGCACGGTATAGCCTTCACGGCCGGGCGCAGCGCGCTGCGCCCCTGCGGGATTGCACGGCATGGTCATCACAGTTCGGCGGCACAGCTTCGTCGTCACACGATGGAGTGATGCGGTGCGCAGACGCGCGGCCAGGCGTCCCGCACAGCTGCCCCGCAGTCGGGGAACACATTCGTCGCGGCGGCACAACCACACGGCACCGCTGTCACACATCGCCACAGTAGTCCGATGGTCCGCACCCGGCCACCGCGCAGCAACACCTCACCACCCCGACAGGGTCGGACAGGGTCGGCACGGTCCGCGAGGACACGAACACCGTCGCACGATCTGGCCGAGGCCGGTCCGGTGGCGACACGCAGCACCGGCCCGGTCCGTCGGGCGTCCTGCGGGCGGTAGCTGGCGCGGAGAACGTCCGCTCAACGTCGCCTCGGTCCCGCCAGCCAGCTCCGGTCTGACGTCAGAGTCGACCGGCCAGGCCGTGTATGACGTCAGAGTCGGCCGGTCAGCCCGGGTCTGACGTCAGAGTCGGCCGGCCAGCCCGTGTCTGACGTCAGAGTCGGCCGGTCAGCCCGTGTCTGACGTCAGGGTCGGCCGGTCAGCCCGTGTCTGACGTCATAGTCGGCCCGTTAGCCCGAGTCTGACGTCAGGTCGGCCCGTCAGCCCGAGTCTGACGTCAGAGTCGGCCGGTCAGCCCGTGTCTGACGTCATAGTCGGCCGGTCAGCCCGTGTCTGACGTCAGAGTCGGCCGGTCAGCCCGTGTCTGACGTCATAGTCGGCCGGTCAGCCCGTGTCTGACGTCAGAGTCGGCCGGCCAGCCCGCGTCCGACTCATCGAGCCGGCTCAGGCGTTGAGGCCGAGGCGGTCGAGCAGCGCCTCGATCAGGCGCAGCTTCTGGCTCGCCTCGGTCATGTCGGAGAAGGTCTGCACGGCGCTGGTCACGTGGTAGCGCAGGTCGTCGACCACCTCGATCGAGTCGGTCAGCTGGCGCGCCACCACGGCTCGCGCGTCCTCCAGCACCAGCTGGGCGAAGTCGGCGCTGTCGACCATCTGCGGACGGCGTCGGCAACGACTGAGGTGGTCCACCGGGTCTGGTCCGCCAGAGGCCGGCTCACAAACTCGCCGGGTCTGGTCCACTAGTGGCCGGCTCAGGGACTCACCGGGTCTGGACCACCAGATGCCGGCTCAGGGACTCACCGGGTCTGGTACGCCAGTGGCCGGCTCAGGGACTCACCGGGTCTGGTCCGCCAGTGGCCGGCTCACAGACTCACCGGGTCTGGTCCACCAGAGGCCGGCTCAGGGACTCACCGGGTCTGGACCACCAGAGGCCGGCTCACAGACTCACCGGGTCTGGTCCACCATAGGCCGGCTCACAGACTCACCGGGTCTGGTCCACCAGAGGCCGGCTCAGGGACTCACCGGGTCTGGTCCGCCAGTGGCCGGCTCACAGACTCACCGGGTCTGGTCCACCAGAGGCCGGCTCACAAGACTCACCGGGTCTGGTCCGCCAGTGGCCGGCTCACAGACTCACCAGGTCTGGTCCACCAGTGGTCGGCTCAGGGACTCACCGGGGTCATTGTTGCTTCACGAAAAACTAGCCGGAGCCCACGAACCAGCCGGTGCCTCAGAGGGCACACCGACACTCGGCCCAAGGGACTGGGTACTGGGGCGGGAGCTCGGCGATCCTTGGCCCGGCGGAGAGCCAGATGTCGGCAGGCCTCGCTTCTGGGAGCCCAGTCGGGGCGGGGGCGGGGGAGGGCCCATGCTGTACGGAGCCGGTCCCTCCACTGGCCGTCACGGCGACGGGGTGGCCGGCCTTTTGGGTGGAGCCTTGTCAGCCCCTTGGCGGCTCATCGCTCTGGCCTTCTTCATATCTACGAGACGCGCTCGCTTCGCTTCGCGAGCTCGCCTTTCGGCTTCTTGATGAGTAAGTCTGGCCTCGGATATCTGAATTCGTCGGCTTGTGCCACGGGATGGAGATGGAGGTGCGGAAGAAGAGGTTGAGTGTGGGGGCGAGGTCTGGCTCGGGGGCGGGGCGGAGGGTTCAGGAAGGGAGGATGTGGAGGGAAGGGATTTGGAGGTGGTGGCGGTACATGGGGGTGGCGAGGGGGGTTGGCGGAAGGACGGGGAGTGAGAGCCAGGGGATTCGTGGTGGATGGGCCGGGGCTGGGCTTGGGTGGAGGGGATCGAGCAGGTATCTTTGACCGCTGGACCTGTGTCCACTCCCCACCCCTAGATGTTGTTCGGGATGAGGCATCGGACGGTTCGTCAGCGCATCCACTGGTAGTGGGTGGGGCTATGGTCGTCTCGGCAACGCTTTGGGTGGACCGACCCTGCCTCATCGGAGACGCAAGGGGCACACCAAAGGCTCGAAGGAGGGCAGTCAATTGATCGATGAGATCAGAGGCCTTATCGGGCTGTGTGTGTGTTGTGGAGGTGTCAGATTATGGCCTGGTAATGTATTTTTTACTTTCGAAGCGTAGGACGTTTTCGGATGGGATTGGTCATATAAGTCTCTTGCTTCCCTAAAGGTAATTTTTGTGTGTGTTTGATTGCTATGATTTCTTTTTCTTTCAAGTAGGACGGGCAAGTTCGATCAGAAGAAGTGTGGTGATTTGTTTATCTCACACAGTTCACACACTGGCGGGTCGCGGAAGCACATTGCTCGAAAATACGGTCGTTGGAGGCACACTTGCCACATGCTGGGCGATTTCTGCAGAATTGTGTCGTATGTCCATATCTCTGGCACCTAAAGCAACGCATTGGATTGGGCAGGAAAACCCGCACCTTCACACGCACGTACCCTACACGTATTTCTGATGGTATGTCTGGTCTGTTAAAGGTCAAAATTATGTTATTTGTCGGGACTGTGTCCGCGCCTCTCCTCACCCTTATCCTTCTCGCTCCCGTGACTCCAAACTCTGAGACAGTCCATCAACTATCTCGTCCTCCGGTACGTCGCTCAGGTCATAGCAGTTTATAATGCTTCGAGATGTGTTTTTTGTTTGGTGGGGTTCCACTTTAATTTCAATCCTCTCATCCACTCTCGTATCACCTTTTCGCACACTGTACACAAACTTCGAAAGTTTCAGGGAATTTTCCGCCTCCTTGGCCACCACAAATTCGACCTCTAAAGCACCATCCTTTAACTTTTCGCATCTGGAGATATTTCCAAATCCGTCACAGCCGTTTCGTCTCTGGAACGGAGACAGAGAGGCAAGATTCCTCGTAAGTCCTCTGAAAATAAGGATACGAGGAGTAGGGGGAACGTTTTCCACACCTCTGTCTGTGTTAGGGGAGCCCACATCCGTGAAGGATCGGAGGCTGGTCTGGCCCCTACGAGAGGGGCCAGGGGTGTTTTTGTTTATTGTGGTTGCCATGAAGTAAGATTGTGTTCTGCTCCCCGTGACGCTCCACCACTTAGGGGCCCAACTGGGGGGACGTCTGAGTTCCGCGAACGGGAGGACGCCAGGCGCCCGAGGAGCTATACGGGGCAGGCGGCGCCTTCGCCCGGCCGGGAGAGAGAGACTCACCACCCCGACCGGGATCCAGCGCCGCCCACCCCTTGACCCCTGCCGGCCAGGCCGGCAGGCACTGGGCCAGGGTCCAGACCTTCGGCCTGAGGCGACATGTCGCTTGGCCCGTATGGGGCCCTACGGACCCGCCCGCCCCTTCGGGATATCGGGACCAAAGAGGGGTGTTGGTCCCCCGTCACAACAAGCACCGTGCGACGGGGGACCTCAGCCTCCAGGACTCCGTCAACCCCGGGGGACGGGCCAAGGGGGCGCGACTACCCCGATAAAACTGAGCTGGAAGGCAGGACCGGGGAAGTTATCCTACCTGCTCTTAGTGGGGGAGAGTTGGTGTTGCCGGCCCAGGTGGAGGACATGGATGGGATGGGATGGGATGGGCATTGGAATGGGAGCGTATGGATGGAAGGACGAGTGAAGCACTCCTAGTCTGGCCCCTCGCCGGCTCACCGATGGACTGGGATTCGGGGTCCTTAAGGCACTCAATCCCCCCCCCCCACCACGGAAAGGTGGTGCCTCGTCGGGGGGGGGGGAAGACCAGAGGTATCTGTGCATTTGTTACATTTACTAAAGTGGGGCTCATTTAGGCCTGAATCTATGGGGATGGATTTTCCCGCCCCCTGAGATCTCGAAATCTATTGGACACATATCGAAACTGGACAGCTAAAGTTCGTCTAATCTACACTTTAAGAATGTCGAAATGTCAAAACATTCCCAATGGAGAGGTCAGGAGGTAAAATGATTGGTGGGTTGATCAAGGCTATTTGGGATTGCGTTTACATTTTACATCCATAAAATTGTCATAGCTGGGAGCAAATAATTTGTAATGATGTAAAGCACTAGATGTCCACACATGCACATGCAAACATCCAATGGCGCAGCCAGAAGCCTGATGAAGGGTATCATTTGTTCCCTGCGATCTTCGCAGTCAGTGCCACAAACCAGGACGTAGCTAAGGGGTTGCTGGCTCGGTCGCCCCCTCCTTGAGATTCTACGGGTCCCTGGCGCGGCCCGAGGGTCGTGCTAGGGGCCCGTTCGTACTCCTTTACGCTATTGTCTTGCAGGAGACAGAAAGTTCAACAACATTTTGTACCGGTGTTGTTGGGCGCCTAAGAACGCCTACAAGCCCTTGCGAATAATTGCGGGCCCTTCGAAATGTCTGCGAACCCTTCTGAACGTATACTGGCCCTTACGAACGTCTACAGACCCTTACGAAGCTTGCGGACGTGCACTGACCCTTACGCACGCTTACGGGTCCACACTAGAGTCTACGAGTCCCTACGGATATCTACGGGTCTGTGTGAATGCTTATATGTCCTTGCAAGCGTGTACATGCCGCTACGAACGTCTCCACGTCCTTGCAAAACTTGCGTAACTCAAGCCATGAGAGCACTACATCACCGTGAGATGCCTCCACTCGAACTGGATATGCGTTCCCCAAATGTTGCGACATGACACTCTTCTCCGCCCATCCCCAAGTCAGCCAGCGGTGTCGTGCGTCTGGTCATAGGCGTGACCAGGGCATGCACAGGCATCATATTGCAGGCAGGAATAGATGTAAATGTTACGCGATCATCCGCCACTTCGTGTCGCATTATTTTCCCTCGCGTCGATGTATTGCAGGCGGAAATCGTGCAAATGTTATACGATCATCCACCACTGCGCAGCGCATTACTTTCCCACGCGTCGATGCGCGGGCTACCGAGCTCTCGAACAATACAAAAGCTGCACGCAGAGCACGTACTCAATAGTGTCATCCTGCCATCTGGCGAGAAATATTGTTACCTATTCTTCAGCATTTAATCTCATGATGTTCATTGCTTATTCGTTGCTATAATACCTAAACTGTGCTGCTACCTAGCAATAGCTATCTGAAGTGATGCTTCTAGAAAGTTATGGAGTTCTTCAATCTGTGGAGGTTGTGAGCTGTGGAGGTTATGAGCGCTGCGGAGTTGTGATGGTTATGACCTGTGGAGGCTATGACCGCTTCGGAGTTGTGGAGGTTGTGAGCTGTGGAGGTTATGAGCGCTTCGGAGTTGTGGAGGTTGTGAACTGTGGAGGTTATGAGCGTTTCGGAGTTATGGAGGTTGTGAGCTGTGGAGGTTATGAGCGCTTCGGAGTTGTGGAGGTTATGACCTGTGGAGGTTATGACCGCTTGGAGTTTGTGAACTGTGGAGGTTATGACCTGTGGAGGTTACGACCGCTTCGGGTGTGTTGAATTTGTGGAGGTTATGAACTGTGGAGGTTATAAGCTGTGGAGGTTATGATACGCCTCCTTCTGGTGCTGCTCTGCTGCTCAAACGGCCACTGGCAGTCCGTCCTTCGCCAGCGGTCCATCAGACCTCGTAAGTCGACCGCTCGGTTTCAATGGTATTGCGATGAGCTTCCCTGACCACCCAACTGGTCTTCCCAACCTGAATCAGTAGGGTACGCTGACAATTCGCAGTAGCCCAGAGTATGTCATAAAGGTGACATCCCGTCCGTCTCATCAGCTCGCTAAATTTCACCAGCAGCATCGGAACGTACGGGGTATCATGGAGAGCCCGTGGCGTCTGATTATCTATGCATAGACCACGGTGGTGTTCTATGAATAGATAATCGGACGTTATGAACTCTCCATAATGCCCTGTACGCTTCACTTTAGATCAAGCAGGCTTGTCAGTATCTCACTGGGCGTCGCCAAAACCCGACTTGTCTCCACCAGTACCGCTCACACGTCTTAATCAGAGCCGGTCACATGTCTTGATCAGAGCCGCTCATACTTGTCGGCGGCGCATCAGGCTTCACCCGCGCCCACCACGCGGCAGGCCGCCGTCAGTAGCCCATGAAGAAGCCGTAGACGATGGCCAGGCCGGAGAGCATCACCATGAGTACGCACATGGATGCGCCCATGCTGCGCATCTCCGCCTCGGGCACGCCGCACACGAGCGGCGAGCGGGCGCCGCTCGTCGTCCGACTGGAGCTGCAGCTGTTGGCGGCCGGCTGCAGCTCGCGAGCACACGCCGGCTCCAGTGCCGCCGCCGCCGCCGCCCTCGGTGGTGGCGGCGGCGGCGGCGCGTGCATGTAGAAGCAGGGCGTGGGCGCGGCGCGCGGCAGCGTGACGCTCTGGCCGCGCCGGCCGCCGCTGTCGCCGCTCGCCACCTCACACAGCCGGTTCACCGACGCGATGCGGGCCGGGCCGGCGGCGGCGGCGGCGGCGGTAGCGGCGGCCGGCTGGTGCGCGCTGGGCGGCGCCTCCATTTGCACGATCACCTCCTGGACGGAGCACGGCCGCTCGCACGGGCCGACCAGTCGGCGCAGCTTCGAGCGGATCACCACCTCGGAGCGCGTCAGCAGCGTGGACGTGGACGTCGACGTGGTCGAGGTCGTGGAGGAGCAGGAGCGGTGCAGCGGATCCGTCAGGGGTCGCAGGATCTACAGATGGTACAGGATAGGGTCAGGGGAGGGGGAGGACAGGAGCAGGAGCGGTGCAGCGGGTCCGTCGAGGGTCGCAGGATCTACAGACGGTACAGGACAGGGTCAGGGGAGGGGGAAGACAGGAGCAGGAGCGGCGCGGCGAATCCGTCAGGGGCCGCAGGATCTACAGACGGTACAGGACAGGGGAGGGGGAGGACAGGAGCAGGAGTGGTGCAGCGAATCCGTCAGGGGCCGCAGGATCTACAGACGGTACAGGACAGGGTCAGGGGAAGGAGGGAATCCGTGGGGCCGCAGGATCTACAGACGGTGCAGGATAGGGTCAGGGGAAGGGGAGGACAGGAACAGGAGCAGGAGCGGTGCAGCGGGTCCGTCAGGGGTCGCAGGATCTACAGACGGTACAGGACAGGGGAGGGGGAGGACAGGAGCAGGAGCGGTGCAGCGGGTCCGTCGGGGGTCGCAGGATCTACAGACGGTACAGGACAGGGGAGGGGGAGGACAGGAGCAGGAGCGGTGCAGCGGGTCCGTCGGGGGTCGCAGGATCTACAGACGGTACAGGACAGGGTCAGGGACCGCTTGGAGTTGTGGACAGGGGGAGCAAGAATGGCGCAACGGATCGGTATTGCTGAATATGTTTGTTGAATGGCGCTGCGGATCGCAATGGCACACAAGACCTTGACACGAGCTGTGCGAAGACAGCAGCGGGACAAGATAGAATGGGCAAGGTCGAGGCGACGTGAAGCAAGCGGCGTCAGGCCATAAAGGAGATGACATGACAGGAAAATACAGCGAAATGCAGATGCATACCATAAAATGCCGCTGAAAGTTGAGACAGAGTGCCACCGGATAAGTCAGCAGAAGACGGTACGGGAAGGGAAGTATTAACACGTCGTACATCATAGCACAGCATAGCAGTGCTACGTACTGCAGCACAGGATAGGGCACGTCAGGCCGGCAATGAGACGTGGCCAGTGTACCAGGCAATTTGAAGGATAACACAGGGAAAAGGAAGTCATAATCATTCCGCCACGGGACGGCCACCCATGTCTCACATGTCAGCATCTGCGTATATGTAACTGAGATACTACAAGCACGACACTGGCACTGAGTCGCGTAGGAAGTTGCCTAGCCATAGACCGTTTCCCTGACGTTTAGTACTGCCGTATTCAAGCATACGACAGGCTGGTAGACACTGCTATCAACGCAGCTACGAATATACGAGTCACAAGAGGCCTCTGCTAATGCAGGGCAGGTGATGCCAGAGCCGCACCCTGAAGCCACAGCGCGCCCGGCGGCCTGCCACACCCACCTGATCCAAGTTGTTGGCGATGTACTGGGTGCAGGCGTCCTCCAGCTTGGGCAGCTGGAACAGGCGCGCCGTCTTTAGCACGGGCAGCACGTTCTCGTGGTCGAGCAGGCCGACCAGGAAGGTGCCACAGAGCCGCTTCAGGCCCGGCAGCAGGCACATGTCGGCCGCCGACAGCACGTCCAGCACGGTGGCCTCCGTCAGCTGCGGGGATATTAGCACGGCTGGGGAACGGATACCGACACAACTGGCGAGATACGGGCACGGCTGGGGAACGGATACCGACACGACTGGCGAGATACGGGCACGGCTGGGGAACGGATACCGACACGACTGGCGAGATACGGGCACGGCTGGGGAACGGATACCGGCACAACTGGGGAGATGCCAGCTCAGCTGGGGAGATACGGACAAGACTGGAGAGCAGACACCGGTACAACTGGGAAGATATCAGTACAGCTGGGAATATACCTGTACGATTGGGGAGATACCGTTCCAGCTGAAGCGATACTGGCACAGCTGGGAAGATACGGCTCAGCTGAAAACAGAATAATGACTAGACTATCTCCAAACTAGATTATCTCAAATGGAGAGTGGACAAAACTTCCCTGCATTTCTACATTGCACATCAGTACTCAAAATCAACAGTTAGCTTGTTCGTTAGTTCGTTAGATTGCTAGCAGAAAGTCTCTTCGGAAATCTGATATGTGACCATTGCAAGACAATGGGACGACGGGGATGAAAAAGCCGTCTAGATAGAAAGATAACTGCGACAGGCTCTGGCTGGGTCTGGATGACCGGCTGCCGTTCTCAAACTCGACCGACCGTGTGTTGGCTGGCAGTCTGACACGGGACGTCTGTCGGTCGGGTGGGACCCCTGTCGGTCGGGTGGGACCCCCGTCGGCCGGGCAGGACCGCTGTCGGCCGGACGTGATGCGGTCCGCGCGCGACACGTACCGCGGCCACGTTCTGGTACACGTAGTGCACCATGCTGACGAACACGGCGGCGTTGATGCCGCGCAGCGTGACCACCGGCACGCCGCCGCCATCGCGGCCCGTCTCGCGGAACGGGTCGCGCAGCAGCGCCCGGAAGTACTCGCTGCGGCCGCAGAAGAACGCCTGCCGACGCGCGACAGCGCCAGTGAGCCGGCACGACAGCGCCAGTGAGCCTGGCGCGACAGCGCCAGTGTAGCCGGCGCTGACAGCGCCAGTGAGCCGGCGCGACAGCGCCAGTGTTAGCACGGCGCTGACAGCGCCAGTGAGCCGGCACGATGCAGCCTGCCAGTTGTAGCCGGCGCTGACAGCGCCAGTGAGCCGGCGCGACAGCGCCAGGTGTGTGTAGCCGGCGCGACAGCGCCAGTGAGCCGGCGCGACAGCGCCAGTGAGCCTGGCGCGACAGCGCCAGTGTAGCCGGCACGTTGACAGCGCCAGTGAGCCGGCGCTGGTGCCGCCTGGCGTGTTGTGATGTAGCACAGTGTTGTGTTGTGCGGTGTGGAGTGGAGTGACATCGTGTGGTGCAGTGTAGCGTTTAATTGAGGTGCAGTAAGTTAAGAAAAAAGGATTATACTTTATTACTCAACGTTTCGGCCAGGGACCACTCCTGACACTCCTGACGATGGCCCCTGGCCGAAACGTTGAGTAATAAAGTATAATCCTTAATTACTTTTGATGTCAACTCAGCACCTCCTGGTATATTGAAGGTCGTATGCTTTCTTTACACGCAATGTCTAAAACCCAGGAGCATCTAAGAGCCATTCTTCGTTGTATTAAACAGTGTAGTGTAGTATGTGTAGTGTAGTATAAAGTAGCGTAGGGTGGTATACTGTAGTGTGATATAAGGTGACGTAGGGTAGTGTAGTGTAGTGTGATATAAGGTAGCATAGGGTGGTGTACTGTAGTGTGATATAAGATACTGTAGGGTAGTGCACTGTGGTGTGATATAAGGTAGTGTAGGATAGTGAAGTGTAGTGCGATATAATGTAGTGTAGGGTGGTGTACTACAGTGTGATTTGTGTAGTGCAGTAGTGTGGTGTGGTGTGGTATACAGTAGTACAATGTAGAGTGGAAAGACGACAGGTGTGACGCCACCGCAACATGCTAATCATGCGAACACGACGAATCACATCGGTGTGGTGGGCACCAAAGGCCCCGGGATCAACACCCACACCACTCGGGACATTTATCAATCCCGCGGCCTACCGCCGAAACGGTGTGGGCGGCGCCATTAGCCGTGATCGTGCATAAAGTGCGCCGCGAACCACCCAATAAACAAACAAGCAAACAAACAAGTAAACAAACAAACGGACATCGGTGTGGTTGGCGCCGCCACGTCGACGGCACACCAGCGTCGCGCCCCACCCTGTGCGCCGGAAACCGGTGCTCGCCGACCAGGAAGCAGACGTCGGCGTAGCGCGGCGGCACCTGCGGCATGAGCGGCAGCTCGGTGCCGACTGCCCAGCTGCAGAGCGCCGGCGGCACCGCCTGCTCGGCCATCACGCCCAGGTCCTGCGCCAGCTCGGACAGCGCCTCGGCCGACTCCAGCACCAGCTGGGTGACGCGCGTGCCCGGCTTGCCGCTCACTGCGGCGGACACACACACGGTGGTCACGTGCGGCAGGCGGACAGCCGACGCCCGCCCGGCGGCAGGCACGCGACGGGGAGCTGTCCGTGTCACTGAGGCGCGCCCAGAACACCTGCCTCGTCCGCGCGCGCCAGACTCGTGCATACTGTCCGAGCACACCAGGCTCGTCCACTTCATCTACACGAACCATAGTTATCCACCCTGTTCACATGCTCCAACTTCGTCTACCCTGTCCGAGCACACCAGGCTCGTCCACTTCATCTACACGAACCATGGTCATCTACCCTGTTCACATGCTCCAACTTCGTCTACCCTGTCCGAGCACACCAGGCTCGTCCGCTTCTTCCACACGAACCATATGAATCCACTCTGTTCACACGCCCTAATTTCGTCTATCCTGTCTACGAGCACCAAGCCCGTCCAATCTTCGTCCACACGGACCATACTCATTCACCCTGTCCACACGCACCAGACTTGTCCACTCTGCCCACATGAAGAACACATCCGACTACATCGTCCATACGCACCCGACTCGTCCACTTCGTCACACAAGCACCATATTCCCCACCCTGCCTATACGCACCAGACACGTCTCTCTGTTCACACGCGCCATACATGTCCACCCAGTCCACACGCGCCAGACTCGGCCACCTCGTGTCTGCACGCGCCAGACTCGGCCACCTCGTGTCTGCACGCACCAGGCCCGCCCACCATGTCCATACGCACCCAACTTACGCACCGAACTCGCATGGGCGCTACATGACCGATGAGGTCGACATGCCCTAAAGCCCCAATAACCAACCAACGTACCGAACTCGTCGACCTTGTCGAGGTGCAGCTGCAGCTGGTGTCGCAGCTGCGGGAGCCGGCACTGGTTGGCCAGTCGCAGGCAGTCGTCCACGTCGGCGACGGCCGTCTCCAGCCGGCCCGTGTACAGGAACTGCAGCAGACTGGCGAAGGCGGCCGGCCGCACCTGTCGGCACAGCGACACACGCGGCACCTCTGACACGCGCTGTCTGTCTCGTGGCGGGACACACCCACAACGGCAGCTCCGTCACCGCCGGCAACACCTGCCGACTGGCCACTCCCACACCACCAATTGCCCACTCCGCCAGATTTGTCCATCTCGCCGGCAAACCCGCTCGACGGCGGCAAGTGCTGCCGCACTCCCCTCCCCTCTTCTCAACATCTGCATAGGTGTACAAATGGCCACTGAATGTACTTGTCCACAGTCGCCATGCGTTGTTTCATTAATACCTATCATATGTATATTGAGAACTATTATATTTACATACTGACTGGTCTATTATTGTTTTTAAATATCGCGGTTGTTCCATTGGCATAATTTGTTCTAGGCGCGATGCACTTTCTTCCTCGAGAGACACCAAAATGATTCACTGAACCCACCAGCTATCACTCAAAAGCATCATGAACACGGCCAGTGCATCCTGAAAACTAGCGTGCTAAACTTCATCAAAATCTTGCACTTCACCAGTGTGCTGAACCCCGCCAGCATCCTGAACATCACCGGTGTCCTGAGCCCCATCGCTGTCACCCACCAGGTCGTTGGTGAGCGTGATGGCAGACCGATCGCGCCACTTGGTCTCCAGCATGTCGCAGAAGTACTGCGAGCGCGCCGCCAGCACACACCGGTGCGCGTGGAACGATTCACCGTGCACCACGAACACCACGTCGCTGAACTGGTGCGTGTCCAGCACCCTGCAACATCAATGCCGCTGAACTGATGCGCATCCAGCACCCTGCAACATCAATGCCGCTGAACTGGTGCGCATCCAGCACCCTGCAACATCAATGCCGCTGAACTGGTGCGCTGTATGCACGAATCAGTATGCAAGCAACAGCTTGACATACTGATTCAGAAGGGGAGTCGGACCGGCTGTCAGCTCAGCACGACAGAAGAACGGTTAATTTGCACAAGAAAATGGCGACGTCAGCCAAGATTCGCTCACCGGCCGATATTCGAGTGAACCTACATACGGGTATTCTGAGAAGAGCGACATCTTGTAAAATTCATTAGAGTGGCGACAATGCAGCCCCACCGCTGGTGACTCCCAAGCATTGGTGGGGTCTCTACAGTGTTCCAAGCAGGGTTGAAAATACTGGGCGCTACTGGATAAGCTCTCTGGAGACCAAAAGTAGTCAGATCGTCCCATATTGCACGCTACCACCCCAGCAGCCTGCTGACCCACGCGACCAAGGAACTGCGTGGCAACCGGTCAAGGTCATCGGCCGACCTCACCACAATGCACAAGAAGGGCTTATGTGCTCGCTCGTCCTTTTCGGCGCTTTCCATTCAAGATCCCCCGGTATGCCCAGTGTTGTTCCCAAGCAAAATCTTGCCATGACATGTTAATTTGCATGTTAAATACCAGTGCTTGCATGGCGGCATATCGACATTCAGTGGTCTCAGATCAGCATATAAAGTCATAACAAGATACTTCTGAACTCCGATGCGATCGTCGGTTGTGAATTGTGCGAGTCCTGCCCGGATATTCAGTGACCTCATGTGCGGAAAATTTCCGAGTATTCTACTTCGATTCGAGAAAGTCCCCGACGGCTATCCCAGTGGGTTCTCACACGCGAACTCTGGTACGTCGTGCGGCCGAGGTTCGCGTCGACTCACCTGCGCAGGAACTCCTGATACACGTCGCGCCGGATGGTCTGTCGCGTGACGACGTGTCGCTGCAGCAGCAGGCGGCGAATGTCGTCCGTCAGCGCGCCGTACAGACACCGCTCGCCGTCGAACGTGTTCATCTCGCAGCGCGCGCCCACCGCCAGCAGGTACTCGACCAGCTCCAGATGGCCGCACAGACACGCATAGTACCTGCGAGGTGGTCGCCCGCCGGCCCGTCAGCAAGTACTCGACAAATTACAGGTGGCCCCACACACACGTACACACACGTACACACACACACACACACACACACGTACACACGTACACACACACACACACACACACACGTACACACACACACGTACAATGACCATCGCAGTCGATGCGCCCCTAAGCCCAAATAACCAACCAACCACACGTACACACGCGTACACACACACACGTACACACGCGTACACACACACACGTACACACACACACACGTACACACACACACACGCACGCACGCACGCACGCACGCACGCACGCACGCACGCACGCACGCACGCACGCACGCACGCACAGTACCTGCACGGTGGTCGACCGCGACCCATCAGCGAGGTCACAGCGGTGACGACGCCGTTTTAAGTATGCGTATTTGCATGTGTTCCATGCAAATATTGATGGCATTTGCTGACATTCAACATTTCATGAGACGTCTGGGCATATCATGGAATGTCGGCGAATAGTGTCATCTTGAAAGAGACGCTCTCGTTGCACAATTAGACTGATAATGAAATCGTGTTTGTCATGAAGTGAGCAAGTGCTATAAGATCTATCATGAATGGCTATCACTACATCATTTAGCAGACGGTTATATAAGATTTAGATTGGTCAATTTATAGGCATGTTGTGGTAAACATGGGCCTTTAATTGGAGTTTCACGATTATTTAGCCCATGAACATTAGCATGCCTCTCAGAATCTCATTTATCTTCGTGCCAAAAACGGAGGTAAATTCCGCTCGATTCACGAGGGCATGATGTCCCATGGATCTTTCATGTGAATATCCCAGGCAAATGGCACTGGACTCACATTGGTGTGCTGTCCCATATACCTCCAATGTGTACATGCCGGAGTAAGTGGCACTGGACTCGCATTGGCGTGCTGTCCTATGTATCTTTCGCGTGCACATCCCAGAGTCATGGCACTAGACTCACAGGGGCATGCTGTTTCAAATACCTCCCATGTGTACATTCTGGAGTACATGGCACTGGACTCACAGGGGTGTGCTGTCCCATGGGTCTCTTGTGTTGACATCCACCTCCTTGACATCAACCAGATACCTGCAAGTAAAAATAAACCAGAGTGAGAAAACAGCAATGCCTCTGCACCATTCCAGGCTTCAACAGATTTGGCAACATAATGATACTCAGTGATGTTGGTGGGCATACAATTTAGGGAGGCTCACATTGCTGCAGATGCCAGAACAGCCATATACAGGAAGCATATCAGCGAAGAATGCCGGCGACAGAGATCGGAGCTCGAAGGAGATTTTCGACGACAATTTACCATCTTGAGAAACCTTCAAGTTGACACTTCATGCATTGTTATCACATTAGTGCTCAAGAAGTCAGAACTTTGCAACCTGAAGGCCCTGGATGTTGGATTGCTGTAAGATGTCACGAGCTTCCCCGGTCATTTCGCATCCTTTACTGGCCTCACAACAGCTGGTTGCAGACCAAGCAATGTACACGGGAGGGGAAGGTTGGTTATTTGGGTTCAGGGGCGCATCGACTGCGTTGGTCAAATAGCGCCACAGGGAAGGGGAAGCATGAAACCTATCTCACCATTCCTTGATCTTCAAATTATGCACCTGTGTGTCATTGACCTCAACATTGTGTGGGACTGCAGCACCTGGGGCAACCACCAGAGGCTGGTTTATTGACTGTGCCCCCACATAGTGGCAGTGAGGTAGTGGTTCCCAGGTTGGGAAAAAACTGAAGCTCAGTCTTTTGAAGCCATTAGGCCACCTTTCAACAGTTGTAGGCATCAGCATAATGTAAGAACAAATGCATTTTCACAATCTACACCATTGAAGAAAAAAATTATACATATCCACCTCATCATACTGCATCAATTGAGGATCCATAACCCTTACACCTCCTTAAAATTGAGAGGACAGCTACCTCCCCCACACCTGATTCTCACATTCCTACATTGCACAGTGGATAGCGTACTTGACTTTTGCCAGGTCTCCAGTTCGACATCCAAGGAAAAGTTCACTTGTGTCCATTCTTCATCCTGAAAAAGCACAGAAAATTGGCAAAAAAATCCTGGCTAAAGAAAGGCTACATATATTCATTCAATATGTGGCCCAATGAGTATACAAACTATAAAGATCCTCAGCATTGTTCAGGCAAACATGATGAGGTGCCATGTTAAACACAAGAGATTGAAAGAATCAATGAAACATTGAGAGCATTGAGATCATTCAAGATTACATAAAATGACACCCCTTGACTAGACATAATATTCTGGCCAAATCCCCATGTTGAGGATGATTACTGGAAGCCAGCTCTGGAAAATATCAAAATTTTAATATATCATGCAGAACTGACAAGCAAAATATTTGTGCAGAAGTTGAGCATCATTAATTCATGGTCACATGCTATAATGGCAGTATTCTCTTCAAACTGAAAATGATGCATCCACTGTTCATCTTTCATAACCCATCCACCATTTCCCATGCACATTCCCAGCTGTTCAGATGCACCATGTGCATGCATGATGTTGATGAGTCCACAAGCTGCCATAACTGTGGGCATTGGATATGTGTCACCTAATAAGCTCAGGCTCCCAGAAGATGGTGCTGAAATAATTGTCACTATGGTGGTGAGGGCATACCATTTTCCTGCATAAGCTACTTCTTGGAACCTGCTTTTTGTCACTGCTAGAACAGTTATACCTCCATCACAGCCTGTGCTTCAGATTAGCTCATGCAGCAGCTTTTCCAAAGAAAATCCAAAGAACATTTTTTAAATAAGTTTTTTATATAATTGAACAAGCTTAACCTAACCAAACCAAGCCTAACCCTTAACATATTAAGGCACAATTGTGACATTTTGGGTGGCATAGTATGTAATGAAGAATGATGTAATATTACAACAACAAAAAAAGCTTAACCCAACCAATTTATGCTAGGATTTATCTCAGCCTATTATTGCAGTTGAATGTTACCATGGGACAAGTTTTACACATGATTTACCTCATGAAGCATACAAAGGGGTTATGTTTGCCTGTTATATTAGGCTGTAATTGTAAGTTAGAAAAAAATTGGAAATTTTCCCCTAAAAATCATGTTTCTTCTTCAAAAACAATTCAGGCTAGGTTATGTTTTTTTAATGTGAAAATTTTAGAGAAAAAAAATTGTTTGGGAATTTCTCATTAACAAAATACATGGTAAATTTGTCTTAAAAGGTGTTTTTGTACACATTTTCTTTGGAATACCATATTCATGAAGGTGACTAAGATGATGGGACCACTTATTTTCTGTGCAAATGCTTACTTTTCAGGTTGTGAGCAAAATAATGCCAAAAGGGCTTTGAGTTAGGTAACATAGCATAAAAATAAATGTTTTATTTTAAAAAATGCAGCATAACCCAACCTAACCTAGCCTAACCTACCTTTGGAAAAAAATCAAACAAACCAAAAAATTTGAAAAATGTGAAACAATTTATTTTCTGAAAATTCTCAAACTTAAAAATGAAACTTAACCCAGCCTAGCCTTACCTAACCCAACCTAAGCTGCTTTTGAATAAAAAAGTTCCAAATTTTTGGAACATTTTTATGAAATTTTTGGGAAACTTTGGTATTACCTATTGTGCTTTCAGGTGGTAACAAGAAATGTTTTTACACACATTTGCCTCCATAAAGCAAACAAATGGGCTAGGTTTGGTTTTGTTAGGTTAATTTAGGTTTTTTAAGTTGTAAAATGTTTGAAAAAGATTTAAAAAACAAATATTTAAAAAAAAATAATTTGCACAGAAAATAAGTGGTCCCATCATCTTAGTCACCTTCATAACATGGTATTCTGATTTTTTTTTCACTAAAAAAACCTTTTAAGACAATAATACCAAAAATATTGCATGAGAGGTTAGGCCAGGCTAGGTTAGGTTATCTTACATTCTTTGTCTTTCTTTTAAATGTTACTTTGCATGCTATATTATGTAGGTACCTACCAAGGTAACCTAGGTAAGGTAGGTAGGTACCTACTTAACATAACCTAACCTGCCTAGGAAGTGAATGTTAACCGATCCACTTTCCCAGGTTGAGATTGGTTCATAATACTGGCTATGACCTGGATGGGTAGGCAGGTAGGTACCTACCCAGGTACCTATATATACAAATATAGACTAAATAATCACCAACACAAAAAGTACCGTATGTGTGCATATCATTTAAGTCATAAATACGCATACATCAGCTTCCAGATGATCTAGGCATAAAATATAGATACCTTACCAAACACAGCAGGACTCTACACCACTATACGACAGCCATCAAAACACTGCATTAAGTCCGTCGCTTTTGCTTCATGAATGGACTGTTTACTTCATTGAATCGCGACACCTCACGTTCAAGGATATATGGTAACATGATGTTCGCGGTAGGTCATCAAATTAACTTTGCTAAGGTAAAGGTAATGTGTGTAATGTAATATTTTGCGTTTAATGTCTAGATTCCGTAGGATAAGCTTCGTTAGATTAGACTATAGTAGGTTGGTGCAGATTATGGGACATTAAGGTTTCATGCCGAAGGTACTGGAGGAAGATGGTACTTGCGCACTTGGGTCACTTAGGAAGCTCCTATGTACCGTTCCGTCACTGTTTGTCATCTATATGCATACGTCATGATTACTACGATAATGCTGCCATATTTCCCAATGCGAAAATGTTTAGTGCGCTGAATTTGCCTTAACTGCACGTGAACATCTGAACATGCTTATCTCGACTCGATACGGCTCGATCGTAACGACTCGATACTGGGTACACTCGATAGGCATTGCGTGCTGGTAGCTGTTGCGCGAGGGTGGTTCGTGTTCGCGGTGCGATTTTTTTTTTCCTCGGTAATTATATCCGTTTATGGACGCGAAGTGCCAGATCCTTTGTATTGCTCTATTCCCCTTACGGTAATTGTCTAAGCCTAGTGGTATGTAAGCTGATTATTTCGTAGAACCACAATCGATGTTGTTAATCTTGCATCGTGCTGAGTGGAAGGTCAGCAGGCGGTTTTACAGCGCCAATTGAATTTGCTCTCCTGTGTAGTTGCTTTTGATCCTTCCAAGTCATTCTTGAATTTTGGCTTCAACTAAAACATTCCAAACATTGACTAAGAATGTATATCAGAGAGCATTTAATATCTTTGCCAACTGAAAAGTAATCATTTGCAGAGAAAATGAGTGGTCGCATCGTCATTTTTACGTTAAAATACTTTGTATTCAAAATAGAAATTCCAAAGGATCAAAATTTACCTTGAACTCCAATTATACCAATATTAATACGAATGGTTTTAATCAATTTTTGCAGCTTTTTCATGGACAAATTGCTGCTTGGTTGTGGGAATAAAACGATTTTAGTTTGAGTGTTTTTAGTAGAATTTTAATTAAGTTCTGGTAGAATAGCAAGCAGTTCTGGTAGAATAGCAAAGGTCTAGCTGGTGCAAAGCACTTCATGATGATGTAGTACTTGGTGTCAACTACATGCAACTACACTTATGTAACAATTCTGACATCACTGTGCTCTTATTACTCCACAGAGTCCAGCCTGTGGACAAAGTGCACTCATATACCCTAAGTTTTTTACCTTACCACTTCTGGTGAGGAAAGTCTTTCTGTTGTTGGCCTGTGCATGGTCATGTGGGAAGGTGTAGGAATGTAGAAGCTTAATCAGATACTCATCACCAAGGTTGGAAAAACCGGCATTCCTGGATGGGTGATCTGGAGAACACATGCAGCCAGATTATCCCTTCTTGCACTTCCACACTTCCACCCAACCAGCCTGCTGACCCATGTGACCAAGGTGCCATGTGGCAACCGGCCAAGGTCATTCAGTGGACCTTGTTGCCATGTGCAAGGAGGGCTGTGCTCATTCTCTCCCAACCAGAAATCCAGAATGGCCCTGCATTTCTAGCACTGTCTGTCACACCAAGTGACTTGTTTGAAGTCACCCAGTCCTTGAAATATGTCACAATTTCAGTCTGCATGGTTTATGCTTTTCCATGATCTTTGACTGGAGTTGGCCTTCTACAGGGGGTCATTAAGTGCAGACTTCTTATGCTTCCCAACAGGTCACCACGAAATCCCATGGTCTTCCTTCACCAGTCCCTCTGTAATCTTTTTCTTACTCTGCCCATTCCTTCCCTGACCCAGACACATACAGTCTTCACTACTGTGGCGACACATGGAGGCTGGTTCGAACACTGCTTATCTTTCATCGACTCTCCCTGTATAGCTGCTGTTCCACCACATGTTAATGGTATGGCAACATATACTTGATCAACTTGTCACTTGCTTTGGCTCAGTGCTGCATCGACCATCCTGGCCATGTGCAGATGCATGTTGTCAACATAAGCGACAAAGATGCTGTTCAGAAAGAGGTCGTGCTGAGCTTGCTCTGCCTCCAAGTTGGTTTTTAACATCAGTAGTTATTGATGGCCTAGGGATCAGGCTGTGCCAAAGAATCTTGCTGAAAGCTAAATGAATGTTTCATGTTGCATGCTCTCAGTTGAGTCGTATTAATTCTGATGACATCGGCCCGCACAATGAGGTCGTGCACCTCAACCTTACTGCAAAGCTCAGCATAGGATTGTGTCTTAAGTGGCATGCGAAGTTCCTGAGCATAATTGATTTTTGGGTACGTCGGCGTGAAGGCGATCAAAAATTTCGCATAGATGATGCCCGTCTGATATCCGCCGGTTGTCGAGGTCAGAGCGAAGTGAACATATTGAGCGGGTCTGGTGACACAAGACGGACCGAGGAGAAAATCCGTATTACTGTGTAGAAGCACGATTTAGATGCCATTTGTCGTGTGACAGCAGAGTGCAGGACGGTCTTCTGCTGCCAACCAAATTGTTCCAGTTGATCGTGCATCGTTACTTTCTCCGTTCCAGACTTGCCAGTGTTGCAATGGCTTCAAAATCTCTGTCTGAGCAGCTAGCTGATATCACCAACCCACGGCCGGTTATCAACGATCCCGAGGATGACATCTATGAAGGTATGGTTGTCTCGAGAGTTGTTTGTATGACGGTAATACAAGTTATGGGCACAATTGATCAAGTCTGGTGGAGGCGCCCTAAAGTCCATATAACTAACTAACGAATGACAGGTGGAATCAGAACAAAGGAAAAAAGATAGATGAAGGCATGCACACGCAGCAACGACATCGTGAGTTGCAATCACAACACGCATGAAATCCTAGGTCGATGTAAATTATATGTTCCGCAATGTTATTAAAAACAAAATTTAACAATGCTAATATGAGGGAGATATGTGCCCTCGAAACGATAACGCTGTCCATTAAAGTTTTAGCACATTATAAGTTGAGTGTGACTAGATTTCAACTGCAGTTTGATTTGATTAGCACAGCATGCTATGTCACACGATGCGCGTGCACCGACTATATCAGCAAAAAAGTCTGAGACGGTATGTTGAAGAATTTGCTGGCTTCCTGCGGAATGTGGCACGGAAACTAACAGCTAGCAGTGCTGACACGTGCACAAGTTCAGTCTGGTATGCTGAAATAAAAAAATTGGACAGAAAAGTCGAGCTAGACTGCACATACCGTGTGGACACTGTGTGGCTGGTCGCCAGGGCCGACTGTGCCCTGCTGAGTGACACCTGTGACCGGCAGAGACTCGAGCCCGGGTGACGGAGCGTGACGGCGACCTGTCCGACGACCGGGAGACGGCGCCGTCGCAGCTGAGACGACGCGCCGCCGCCCTCCTGGCCGACGACCACCCGCGCTACGCGGGCCACGCCGTGTCGAGGTCAGTCCGTGTGCCCCGGTCGGCCGTCCGTCCGTCGGCTGAGCGGGCGGTGTGTGGCCGGTGTCAGCTTAGTGACACCGGGTGGTGGCGCCTCGCGACGGTACCTGTCGCCGGCCACCGAGCATCACCAGCACGGTCGCAGTAGCTCGTCACGCATAGCAAGGCCCTGTGTTTCGGTGGCGAATCAGTCGTGCGAAACAGTCAAAGGGTGCTTCAAAACTGGTTTATTTTAAATATCGTGTACTTAAGCTGTGCAACGTGTTCTTCAAACCGGGAGAAATTACACCATGACAGTCGTCCGCCTGAAATAATCCTGATTAGCTAAATGTAGGCCTTAGTGTTCCAGAAAAGTCCATTGTTCGCCAAGCCACCGTGCAGTCGGTAAGGCAAGTACGTGAGCTGTGTGAATCAGGAAGCATGGTGGAATAAGTAAAACTAAGTCGCCTCTTGACAGCCGGAGAAAAACGGTTCATGTCCTCAGGGTCATTCTTGAAACGTTCACCCGATTTGCCCGCTGAATGCTCATTGTGTCGCAACTACACCCGTGCGGTTCGGAGATACCGCAGAGGCATGCATGGCGATAGATGCGACTTTTGCATGATGTTTTTGCATGCAGGAGACGACTGCAGCAACTATGCAGTGTTCCATTGTTCGTCTAGTTGGTGGGTAAATGAGAGTGATGTGCAAAGCCACTTACATTCACATGGAAATGTAAAATGACATTCGATGCCGTATTTTTTAATATCCTTGTATATGTTTGTAACTTTATTGTTTGACCTGATGACATCGCAATGTCCTGAAGGTCACTTTTCGTAGAGTGGGGAATCGCAGGCGAAGACGCGAAGCCCCTCATGACGTCGAACAATTCGCAATGTGATAAGAAAACGTGCGGGCAAAAGATGATATTAGCAGCACACCGCATTTGTTGGCAACGATTTTAATGGCACAGCTGCCAGGAATCGAGTATGGTGAAGAGGTAACAGTTCATGCGGTTGTGTGCTATGATATTGCAAAAATCAATTCACGTTGAAACTTTGTCCGTGGGATATCACAAGTCCCTGGTGGGTGTCGTTTCCGACGTATACTTGAAAATTTCAGAAAATTGTAACCACTGGAAAGGCTTTTCCAACCGGGTCAGCCAATTAAAAGCCTGTTCCTTCTACTTCAATACTTTAGACGCGCACTGGAGAGGGTGGGGGCGAAATCCGCCCACCCCTCCGGTTTTTCGTACACAACTCCAGATCTTACCGGTCGATATGCGCCATTTTTTGTGTACCTGCTTAGAAATGACCGGCGCGTCGTTTAAAGCAAGAAAATGGAAATCGGTCGATTTTTTTTTCTCGAGATAGGGGCCGTTAAAGTCAAAACATTTCGTAGCGCCAGACCACAAAAATCGGCGCTGATGAGCTTCCCGTATATCCGCAAAAGGGAAGTGTTCTTGGCAACACTAGCGACTTGTGTGATGTATATTGATATATATAGTTTCAAGGTCATGCTAGGTCACCGAGGCCAAGTCAGGTCAAGTTCATGACAGGTTAATGGAACCAAACTTGGTCAACTGGAATGTTGTCATGAATGCACTACTGTTTGTCATTGTGTACTGTTTGCCATTGCGTTTCCATACTTTATTCATGTACTTCACTCCTTTCTTCGCGAAGCCGATTGCGCCGAGCTGCCCGACGGAGCAGTCGGGCGGGCGGCCCGGTTCCGGTAAATGGAACAGGCAACTGACCTGATAAAGTGCTGCTATGTAGGTAACCTGGGGTCAAATGTCGGGTCTAGCATCTGTATTGCATCATTAGTAATGTCCAAAACATCATTGATGCCCATTTCGGAGCATTTAAACACAATCACAGCGATCCATAAAAATGACAAGCGAAGCCACGCAAAACAAGAAAGTTTTGACAAATGTGACCTCATTTGACCTTGAAGATATTGACCTAAGGTCATTAAATTTGCGCACAATAGAGTTCACTACCGTACCCATCCACCCTGCGAATTTCGTTTCTCCAGCTTTAATAGGAGCCGAGGTCTTAGGGGGGGCGGAATCCGCCCTCCCCCCGTCCAGTGCGCGTAATTTTCAGAGGCCCTCCAGGGCGCGTGTGAAGCCGTGCGTTCGATTGCAGTAGTCATGTTCGTTCAGGAAAATGGCTGAATAAGCTCACGATTAAATATGTGAGCCGTATGTACACTGTGGATAAGACGTGTCAACGCAATCGATACGACATCCATATTTGCTGAAGCTGAAACGGTCGCGACGATTCTTGCAGAGACTCGTCCCCGTCCGCCCCCCGCCCCCTCCCCCGCCTTAGATCTCGAAATATAGCTGCCCGCTCATGATACCAACAATGACCCTGCCTTATAGTCGGCCGCATGTGAGTAATACCATGTCCGGTCGGCCAGATAGGGAGCTGGGACGACGTGTCCCTAGATGGCAACTTTGACCCTGCCTAGATGGCAACTGTGAGCTGGGACGACGTGTCCCTAGATGGCAACTTTGACCCTGCCTAGATGGCAACTGTGAGCTGGTACGACGTGTCCCTAGATGGCAACTGTGACCCTGCCTTGTAGTCGCCTGGATGAAGAGCTCGGCTTCCTTCTAGTTCTGGGATGGGGAGCTATGAGCATGTGCGACCTCCAGACGAGGAACATCGGCACCGTTTTTTTCCCCGAGGGATGAGCCGTGATGCCCGATTGTGCGACCAATAGATGAGGAGATATGGCACTGCGTATTGCTCACGGATGATGGGCTATGATGTCCGACAGTAGGATCCTTTGGCAAGGAGCTATTGCACCGTCTATTGCCTGGAGGATGAACTGTGACGCCCGACTGTAGGACCGTCAAACGAGTAACTATTGCACCGTCTATTGCCTGGAGGATGAACTGTGACGCCCGACTGTAGGACCGTCAAACGAGTAACTATGACACCGTCTATTGCCTGGAGGATGAACTGTGACGCCCGACTGTAGGACCGTCAAACGAGTAACTATTGCACCGTCTATTACCTGAGGGATGAGCTGTGATACCCATTGTCGGACCCTCAGGCAGGGAGTTATGGTACCGTATATTGCCTGAGGGATGAGCTGTGATGCCCATTGTCGGACCCTCAGACAGGGAGTTATGGCACCGTATATTGCCTGAGGGATGAGCTGTGATGCCCATTGTCGGACCCTCAGACAGGGAGTTATGGCACCGTATATTGCCTGAGGGATGAGCTGTGATGCCCGACTGTAGGACTGTCAGGCACCACGACTGTTTCGCATTGCCTCCTGTTGTGTGTGTGATGGGCGCTATATGACCTGTGCAGTCGATGCGCCCCTAAACCCCAATAACTAACTAACTGTTGTGTGTGTGTTCCGTTTGTCCCGTCTTTTTCGTCCAGCGCTATGTGTATCGGATGGCCGTGAAAGCAATGCTCCGTGTTCATGGTATTTTCTGGGGCATTGGAGCGCCCGGCAATTTTACTTGCGCCAATGAGGCACACTGCATGCTGTCGGCGCTGTAGTGAAGTGACCCGCTCTTATTTCACGGACGCATGACGAGTTGTGCGACGAGCCGCGGCCGGCTGCCTTGACGCATGGCGGCGTCCACTGCCCGAGGGGTGAGCGGCCGTGACGTCCGACCGATGTGGTCGCAGGAGCTCGCTGGCCAACAGCGACGGGGCCAGCTGGTCGGACGACTCCGCCGTCAGCGATGACGACGGAGACGACGCGCCAGACGACGGTGAAGACGTCGATGACGAGGACGACGGCCAGCTGGAGGCGTTCAAGGCCGAGCTGAACGGAGTCGGCGCTGGCGCCACTGGCTTGAGGTGAGCGCCGTCGGCCGCTGCCGACGTCCGAGACCATCAAGCGGACGGGAGCAGACGACAGCTGCCGTTCACGTTATTTGGCCGGGATTCGATGCGGTGAGGGCCTTCCTGCTGCTTTGCGTTGCTTTCTGTTGTTCCGGTGGTCTTGTTGTTCCGTTTGTTTTGTCCAGCGACATGTGGATACAACGTCCGTAAAAGCGATGCTCCGTGTCGGTGGTGTCTTCTGTGGTGTTGGAGCACCCGGAAGTTTCACTTGTTCCAGTAAGACACACTGCATGCTGTTTACACTGAAGTGTAAATATTTCACGAATTTCCCGCTACTACCACAAAGGCTCGGGAATCGACAGGCGATAAACCGCAAAAAGAACGGAATCCCCCCTCCCCCTATCGGAATATGGCTAATGCGCCATGTGCATTAGCCATATGTCACATGGCATAGCCCCGCTGTGTTCGCTCCTGTGGTGAAGTGTGGTCTGGCCGTCCGTCGCTGTGGTCTGGCCGGTTGTCTCGTGCTGACCGAGCCGGCCGGTGGCGCTCGCCAGTGCCGAGGCCGACGTGGAGACCGACTCGGAGGAGATGGCCGAGCCGCCGACCGGCTCCGACCAGGCCGAGGACGAGTCGGACGAGGGCGCCGACGGGCTCCGGCCGACCGAGCACGAGGGCGCCAACGCGGTCCAGCCGGACGAGGACGAGGACGACAGCGAGGACACCGCGCGGGAAGACGAGGAGGGGGACGCCGAGGCCGCCGGCGGAGCGGTCAGTCTGACCCACCGGTCAGCTGGCGACGAAGCCGAGAAGGGAGCCGCCGTCAAAGCGCAGCTGGGTGAGTGACTGGCTGGGCTGCAGAGCTCGTCACTGTTTGAGTAGCTCTTCGGCAGTAGACCGGCCGGCTCTTCGTCGCTTCCTCAATTACATTGACAAAGGTGAGCGCTACATGACCGATATAGTCGATGCGCCCTAAAGCCCTAATAACTAACTAACATTGACAAAGCGCAGCTGGGTAAGTGACTGACTGCTGCAGAGCTCGTCACCGTTTAAGTAGCTCTTCGGCAGTAGACCAACCGGCTCTTCGTCGCTGTCTCAATTACATTGACAAAGCGCAGCTGGGTGAGTGACTGACTGCTGCAGATCTCGTCACCGTTTGAGTAGCTCTTCGCCAGTAGCAGACTTGTGCTCGACTCAAATTTTTTGAATCGGCTCACATTTGACTCATAGATCTTGAGATCCGATTCAACTCATGATTCACA
Source organism: Ashinkailepas kermadecensis (assembly GCA_034440615.1). Classification (NCBI taxonomy): domain Eukaryota; kingdom Metazoa; phylum Arthropoda; class Thecostraca; family Neolepadidae; genus Ashinkailepas; species Ashinkailepas kermadecensis. The sequence continues at coordinate 94,978 of JAOTOM010004047.1, read as the reverse complement.
GCAGGTCAAAATTATTTGATTCGACTCAATTCAGACTCAGAGCTGCAGAGATCCGATTCAACTCATGACTCAAACATAAATTTGAATCGATTCAGATCCGACTCAATGGTATCAGACTCATAAGCCATATGATTTGGTGTGCACTGCCCACACACTATATATATATATCTATATATATATATATATATATATTTATATATATATATAATATATACATATAAAATATAATATATATAATAATAATAATATATATATAGGTATATATATTTTTTTTTTTACATCGGGGAAGAGGGGGGGGGGGTACTGAACACTTTAGGCATTATGCAAGAAATAGCTCTACTGCTGCTTCTGTATGGCTGAACCAGTAATTGTACTGTGTTTACTGAACACAAAAATGAACAAGCTATCCATATTCAAACAGTTCCTTTCAATGAAAATCCTCTAACCACTTGCAAAGAGCAACTTTAAAACATGATTATTTTATAGCAGTGTGCCCTATCCTGAACATGAAAATGTTGTTGTTCAGGATTACCTCACTGTAGCTGTTGTGGTACAAGCTATTAGTAGCACTAAAAAATGCTGGTGTAATTGCAAACAAAAAATTGGAATTCACTTCCTGATGGTTTCCTAAAGCCAACTGCTCTTCGAAGCCTACAATGGTTCCTGTGAACTACGCAACCTCTGTACACAAAGTATAGGTAGAATTATGTGATCAGACTTTCATGTTTTGGTAGTGACAGAGGTCCATCATTTATGAATACTGCCATCTTTTTGTTATTTATGCACTGAACATGATGTGGGAGACGACCAAAGGTAGGTGTTCAGAAAACAGAACATGTTCAGATATCCCCCTCTTCCCAAAAATGTGATGTGAAAACAGTTATTGCAAAAATGATTTATTCGACAGACAGTTTGATGTCTACGCATCTTCATCTGTGTCTGATTAAAGAAGGGAATTAGTATTTATTTAGACGGCAACAAAGACGCCAACGAAGAACATTGAAACATCCTGATCTGTTGAATATATTAGTTTTGCTAAAACTTTGGGTATAATTGGAGATCAAGGTAAATTTTGATTCTTTGGAATTTTTATTTTGAATGCATGGTATTTTAACGTAAAAAATGATGATGCGACCACTCATTTTACCTGCAAATGATAACTTTTCAGTTGGAAAAGAAATAAACAATCAAAATCTTCACTCTACAAATATAGCACATCGCGTATAATCATCCGTACCTGGTGTGTCATAGACGTGATAAAGAAGAAGTTCAACACTTCATGCACTTGATTGAATACTCTTTGACATCGAAAACCGTATGTTTCTGCCTTAATTCGGTATATATTAGGTATATATCGCCGGTATTCTTCAAGTATTACCCCTCACACTTCTTTTATCTCAACAATGTATCCAAGCCATCGTCAGCTGACTGCCAGTCAGCTGTTGGTGACGTCACTCAAATGTACCGACATCCCCGCAGCTGGGTGCACTGAATGATCCAAGGGTGTCACCAGGAATATTTATAAGGGTCAGGTCAGGTCAGGTTTTCACCATCGTGAAATAGCATCTGCGCACCCTCCCCTCTGTATGTTCGAGTGACGTTACCAACAGCTGACTGGCAGTCAGCTGACTGTGACTCGGATGCATTGTGATATAAAGTAAGTGTGAGGGGTAATACTTGAAGATTGAACAATGCTATTTTTTTCACAAAAAAAAGATCATGCTTGTATTCCAGACTAAGTTTTAGGATATTACAGAAGACATATATAAACTGGTTAAAATATGTTATATCCAGTACACATTTCCTTCATATATAGGAGAAAAAGAAATCTGCAGCCAAATTGTTACCAAATGAACCAAATTACACAAATTGATACCATATGTTTTAAAAAACCTTCGGATGACGTCATGCAGGCTTGAAAGAAGACTTCCATCTACCTTCTAGTAAAGGTACCTTTGTTTGTTATTTGTCACACGTGCGTCTGATATGATATCAGACGCGCAGGTGACAAATAACAATCCAACATAATTTTATTCAGTGCAGATGCCAATTCCAGTGCAGGACAATGTCGGTTCCATATTCTTTTTCACAATTACAACCCATTTCTGTATTGTGCTCCTGGCACTAGGATTGACTCGTGCATGATACTGATTGTGGATACCAAGCTTAACATTAATAATTATTTGTAGTTATTGTAATTGGTTTTTGGTAAATAACTTCAGTACTGGTACCCTTCATTCTTTACTCACTGGCAGATTAGAAGTTGACAATTGCATTGCTAAGCATGAATAATTATGCTGTGTTTTTACTCCCTACTTTGTGTCATGGCATAATATTCACACAGATACATGCTTCATATTATTTGTTCATAATATGCATTTGAGTCACAAGACTCAAATGACTCATTGTGACTCAAATGATTGACTCATGATTCAACTCATTTATTGTTTTTAGAAAGATGTGATTCAACTCACGACTCAAAATATGTTTTGTGGAAAAGAATCGATTCAACTCTCGACTCATCCAAAAACGATTGATTCATGAGTCGATTCTTGATTCAACTCGAGTCGAGCACAAGTCTGGCCAGTAGACCAACCGGCACTTCGTCGCTGCCTCAATTACATTGACAGAGCGCAGCTGGGTAAGTGACTGACTGGGCTGCAGAGCTCGTCACTGTTTGAGTAGCTCTTCGGCAGTAGACCAGCCGGCTTTTCGTCGCTTCCTCAATTACATTGACAAAGCGCAGCTGGGTGAGTGACTGGCTGGGCTGCAGAGCTCGTCACTGTTTGAGTAGCTCTTCGGCAGTAGACCGGCCGGCTCCTCGTCGCTGCCTCCATTCCGTTGACACGCCATCGTGTCCAAATCGCAAGCGGGAAGACTTCTATAAAGTTCACCCAGTTCATACGGTTTGAATCTACTTAATTCACCGATTTTTCGAACCATCGGTGTGACGTAAATTTCGGTTGTCCATTGCTGGTCCGGCTCAGTTATATCGTTACCCGTTGATAATGCCAAAATGCTGAAATTAGTTACAACGTAGCATGGTATTTGTAGCACCGTGCATGGGAATTTCAACGCAGGCCACAGTTGAAAATATATCGTAGGGTGCGGCTGAGCGATTGGCTCTGTTTATTTGCGCTTATTTTGTTCTATGTCACGCAGGCAACGCATTTGTAGTTCTGGACTATTTTAACATTGTCCATTGTCATTCGCCATGTCAACCACTCAAGCTTCACAACATAAGCTAAATGTATAGGCATTTAACTTTGGTGTCCTCAACACTGTGATTCGACTTCCTGTCTGACTGTTCTTGTACCAATATTGTGCCGGCAACGATTATTGCCGGTAGGGCGTCGGTAACTCAGTGGTTAAGCTGAGCGTCTGGCAAGCTAGAGGTACGGTGTTCGATTCCCCGCGGCGCCCGCCCTTCCTACCAGGGTGAGAGGCAGGCGACGCCATATGGCCTCAACTGCTGAGTGCGTCGTTAAATCACAGCCACCACCAACGAGTATTGCCGGTGGGTTACATTCGCCATTGGCGTGAGTCGAGCGCTGCTCTGGCTCTGCTTCGACGATAAGATTGAGTTGGCCGTGGTGGCGATGGTTGTGTGTGCTGGAGCGCGCTGCTTGACAGACCCCTCCCGGGCAGGTGTCTGGGACCAACTGCTCGAGTGCCGCATCAAGCTGCAGCCGTGTATGCAGCTGTGCAACCAGCTGCCCGCCGCCGACAGCTGGGCTCAGTTCTGGCGAGCTGCCGACCCGCTGACGGTCGACCGGCTGTCGGACGCCTCGGCAGCTGCCAACCGGCTGCTGCAGCAGCTGCTGCAGCTGCAGGTAAGAGTTTGACTGGGTCAACTCCCCCGCGACGTGAACTGAATGCTCGTTTTGTGGGAATGGATGTGGAATGTTGCTCAGTTGAATGTCCTCTCGCATGTGTCGCGATGTGGTGGTGGGAACGTTCGCTTTACGATCAAATAGTTGCGGGCTCGAGGCGCGACAATTCAGCGTGGGAGAGTGGTGACGCTATGCGGCGGTGGTGGTGGCGGTGCATGTTGCTGGCTGTATGACGCGTCGACTGTTTGGCGTGGGAGAGTGGTGACGCTATGCGGCGGTGGTGGTGGCGGTGCATGTTGTTGGCTGTACGACGCGTCGACTGTTTGGCGTGGGAGAGTGGTGACGCTATGCGGCGGTGGTGGTGGCGGTGCATGTTGCTGGCTGTATGACGCGTCGACTGTTTGGCGTGGGAGAGTGGTGACGCTATGCGGCGGTGGTGGTGGCGGTGCATGTTGTTGGCTGTATGACGCGTCGACTGTTTGGCGTGGGAGAGTGGTGACGCTATGCGGCGGTGGTGGTGGCGGTGCATGTTGTTGGCTGTACGACGCGTCGACTGTTTGGCGTGGGAGAGTGGTGACGCTATGCGGCGGTGGTGGTGGCGGTGCATGTTGCTGGCTGTATGACGCGTCGACTGTTTGGCGTGGGAGAGTGGTGACGCTATGCGGCGGTGGTGGTGGCGGTGCATGTTGTTGGCTGTATGACGCGTCGACTGTTTGGCGTGGGAGAGTGGTGACGCTATGCGGCGGTGGTGGTGGCGGTGCATGTTGCTGGCTGTATGACGCGTCGACTGTTTGGCGTGGGAGAGTGGTGACGCTATGCGGCGGTGGTGGTGGCCGTGCATGTTGTTGGCTGTATGACGCGTCGACTGTTTGGCGTCTTGAAAACTAGAAAACACCGCCGCATAGCGTCACCAGAGTGGTGACGCTATGCGGCGGTGGTGGTGGCGGTGCATGTTGTTGGCTGTACGACGCGTCGACTGTTTGGCGTCATGCACCGTCGCCACTCTCTCACACGGAATGATCACGGCGAGGAGGTAGCACCAGATTGGACTCGAGCACACAACCTTTCGGTAGGGAGGCGGGCACCTTACCTACTCGCCTCCGGGCGGCGCTGTGCACTGAGTCAGCTGAGGGCGTCGAAAGCGAATCCAAGGGTAAAACAAAAGACGACTTCGTAGACGAACGAACACGTCGACCGGCGTCTGCGTCATGTAGGCTCAATATCAGCACGCAAAAAGCAACATGTAGAGAATTTCGGCTATTCGCCGTTTTGCTCTCGCCAGCAATCGACTAGTTCGCCTAGGAACGTCGTCTCAAAGACTTGTTTTCTGATTTAATGCGCAATTGAATTGTCTTGAAAACTAGAAATCTGCTCTTGGGACTCATTTGCATGTGCGTTGTCCACAGAAAAGAAATCGTGGATTCCCTCTACCCGTCCCCGACCTTGGACTGTTCTTTAAACTCTACCTGTAGATTGCACAATTCTCCTGATAATACACAAAGGAATTCCGACCATGCCGCCCGAAATGACCGATTTGCAAGCACGGATCTGAACACTGTTCTCATGTCTGGTTTACATGTTTTTAGCATGCCTACCTGGTGGGCCGCACATTTAACTAATACCATTCTCACGATTATACCCGGCATGATGCAATCCCGAGAATCGCGGATAACTCATGAAAATATCATTCTAACCACAGTTCCGAAGCTTTTGACTGGGCCAAGACGCTTAATGGCCATGCTCTAATACATTTTTTTCTGACGTCATTTTCTGTTAGAATTCGCAGGCAACACTTGAAGATCACGCATGCAATAGTCACGTGTGTATTATGTCACATCACAAGAACGAATCATGGCAAGATAAATTTCGATAAGATACTTCTTCAATTTAAGATCAGATGGGTAACGTCCAATTGAAAGAACGAGCTAAATTTGCTCTAGTTGTTCACGAGCTGCGGATGTTGAGCTGCCACTGTCCTGCAGCGCAGCCGTTTATCACTGGTGCCATTTTGGTCATTTTGTGTGTTCTTGATGAGGGACGGCTGTTGGATGGCTTCATGGTGCCATATGGTGGAATGCGGGAACCAGACTGGGTAAGGCAAATCCTGAAAGCAAGATGGCGGCAAAATATAACATTTTCTACCTGGTAGTATATGGGCCATACGACAGAGTTAGCCAGGGTTTCCATGAAGGAGGGGAGAGTGTTAAAAACAGCATATAGTAATAGCAAGGTGGCATATGCAAAACAAAACATAGAAGGTACAACAAAGATATCACGAAGTATACCACAGGCAGTATAGAACACGACAAAGAGAACATAGCACTTACAACAAATGCAACGTAAAGCATACAACAGACGCACTTCAGATCGTGTGTTCCACTCTGTAATTTGCTGTTAATCCACATGAGAAAGCATGCCTTTTTACTGCCATGGTGAGAACCGACCGGTCTTAGCCTCACTTGGCATAGCCAAGAGGTGAAGTATAATTAGTGAGCACGATTTGTCTCACCACAATTTTTGGCTTGGGGACGAGTGGTCTAGGGGTAAGATGCTCGTCTCACAATCGAAAGGTTGTGGGTTCGAGTCTCACCTGTCGCTACTCTTCGCCCGCGACCAATCGGCGTGAGAGATTGGCAACGCTACATGACTCAACGATCGACGTGTCGTAAAACCAATAACCAACCAACCAACCATTTTTGGCTTGCGGGCAGGAGCCATATCAAGGCATTCCATTCCTGTCATTGAACAGCTTTGTGTTTGCCGGGCCATATATACACTTTGTTTGCACTTTCTAGGGGGGGGGGGGGAGCTAGCAACAAGCTAGTGTTCAAGATTACCTTAAAATATGGATTTCTGGTGAACTTCCAGACGTGGTCGGGAAGTACTCAACCATGCCACGTTGTGTTGGGCAATCGTTTTCTGTACAAAATGTATGAACTGAATTGGGTAACCTCCCCAGTGCATGCTAGAGGATATGAGCATGCAGGATGCATCCAGTTTTTCTTAGCTTTAGAGTCTGCATTTATAAAAAAAATATTTCCTATGTTTTCCGTTATTCACACATGAAGATGTTCTTTCCTTCAACGAAATTGAAGAGCTGTAATTTGGATGCAACATTTCATGTTGCCCAAAATGTACGTCTAAGTACTTGCATTTTATGTTTTTCCTCATCCCAGACATTTTTTCTCACAGCGAACACCTAACTCAAAATGAATTTCAGAACGCTGGTGCGGTATTGTTTTGCTGTGTCGTATTGGTGTGTGCATTGCTGGTGTACCATGCCGTGTCGACGGGGTGCGCAGTATTGGTGGTGCGTGTCTGTCACAGGTCGATCAGCACACGCAACTCGCCCGGACAGTTGTTCGCGCATCGTGTCTGTGAGGGTGTGTGTTGGTCTGCAGCGTGCTGTGTTAGCGCAGCGTTCTCTATGAGGGTGCGTGTTGGTCTCCGGTGTGCTGTGTTCGCGCAGCGTGCCTGTGAGGGTCCGTGTTGGACTGCAGCGTACTGTGTTCGCCGGCGTGACCGCGGCTCGGGATGACCGTGCGTGGCGTGCTGGGTCGACCAGCCGGCCCGCGTGGCCGCCGCCTCCATGGGTGTGCTGTTGCCGGCCGTGACGGCTTCCTCCGCCTCCCGTTTGTGTGCGCAGTCGACGCTGCTGGCGGCGTTCCCGGACACGCAGCGGCTGGCGTCCGACGGCGCCGACGACGACTCAGCCTCGGACGAGCAGCCGGCGGCGGGGGCGGCGGTGGCGGCGCGGCCACGCAAGCGACGGCGTGCCGGCGCCGCTGCCGCTGTCCCCGCCGACCAGCAGGCGGCCAAGCGGTTCGCCGCGTACCGGCCGTACCGCGACGCCAGCATCCAGCGGTGGAGCGATAAGACGCGGCTGACGGCGGGCCGCGGCGCCGCCCGCTCGTTCGCCGCGTTCGAGCAGAGCACGCTCAAGCAGATCGAGCAGATCCTGTCGGACCGCGAGCGGCTGGTGCGGCGCACACAGCTGCGGCGCACCGACGCGCCGGGCCTCGGCAGACGGCCGCCGTCGCCCGACCACGTAAGTGCCGGCACATGCACTGAAACACACCGCAGCACAGGGGATGAGCAGTCTAGCGCGTGAAGTTCGCCGACCCTGTAGCTCAGTTGAGCTTGTACTTTTGTTCATGGTATGGTTTGACATCGTGAAAGTTATGCCTCTTCATCTTGAGTTAGAATGCGTTGGTCCAATTTCAATCCAGAAGCCGACTATTGCAAATTGTCACAGCAGGCTCGCATTGAGCTCTTGCGACCAACTTGTTCACGTTGAATGTTGTACCTTGAGGTGTCGTTTGGCTCTCGAGGGCTTGAAAATCCCTGGCGACAATCAACAAATATAATGTTTCCATTTCATCATTTCGTCGCCGATGTCGCAACTGCGGTCACCAACTCGAGCGTCGATATGTGACCAGCGACGCTTGCGGTGAGTGAGGCAGGTGGCGGCGCGCTGTGGCTATTCAGACAACCTCTAGTTTATCAGTGCTTCGCTAGGGTATGCCTCTGATTTGTAGCCGGCGTAGCTGAGTCAACTGCAAGCTGCTGGGACGTGATTTCGCCGTGGTTTCGTTCAAGGTGCCAGCGGCGGGCGACGACGGTAAAGACTATGACGAGGAGATATTCGACGACAACGACTTCTACCATCAGCTGCTGCGCGAGCTCATTGAACGCAAGACTGCTGACGTCACAGATCCAACGGCGCTGGGCCGGTAGGTGGCAGCAATGGCGGCCGGCGGCGGAAAATCCTCTCCACTCGTGAAGTTTTATTCGAGTCGCATCGTGCACGGCTTTTAGCGTAATTGCAGCGGAAACGCAAGCCGCCAGTGGCCGTCGAGGCAGCGTTTTTTTTCTTTCTTGTTTCTGGATTTCAAGCCTGATGCACAAAACATGCAAATATCATCCCAAAATCAGCTGTCACCACTGAATCCTCCCAAAAAAATGTATTGCAATGTACATGAAAATATTTATAAATAAGCACGGCGCACATGCAGGAATAGTGTTTGAGAAGACCGTGGAGGGTAGATATCGTTGCTCCAGGACAATTCAATCTCTATTGATGGGCTGCAGTAGCAGTTTGAATTAGAAGCTTTGCAAAACAAATATAGGTATAACTTGTGTGTTGTCAATTCATTACTTTTGATGCCTCATTACTTTTGGTTGGGTGTCCCTCACTTGCACAATGCTGTAAACATTTCACTGAGCTTATATTGCTTGTATGCTAGTCTCACGATCCGACGCAATGCCTCTTGTTTGACAGAGGCGATCGTCGACGTTCCATTGATCGAGGTATCCTACATCTTGATCCACACGTTCTTATGCGAGTTGTGTGTCAATGGGTTCTGTGCTGACGCCTGTGCACTATCAAGACCGTTTCGCTCCTCACAAATGCGCCGTTCCTCCCCAGCCTTCTATCGTTAGCCGTACCCTGTCGTTGGGCATCTCGCACATGTTGGTAGACAAAATAGTTGTCGCGTGTTTCGCAGCAGTTGTCTCCAGGAAGTGTAAACAGAGTTGACCTGTGCCTGGTCAGTGTCCATTGCCAGTCGCGTTCACCGTGAGCCACATGTAGGGTTCGATTGGTGCTGGGTAATCTTGGATTTGCAGAGGAAAATGGTGTGGTAATCGAATACGGAGAGGACAATTTCCTTCGAGTTCCGTGCCGTCAGAATCTCAGTTTGCACTTCCAGTCAATCTTCACTCACTTTATCACAAAACAGTTCATTGTCAAACAGTACCGTTCAACCTCCAAATGAGACAAATCAGAGGATAATTTTCTGGAGAGGATAATTTTCTGGATGCCAAAATTCCCGAAGCAGCCTTATTTGTATCGCCCTGGCCACGGGAGCTGTGTGTTGGGCGCGGCCCGGTGCGACCTGCTGGCACCCCTCGTGTGAAGCGGAACGCGCTCCAAACGCCGCACGCCTGTTCCACAGCCAGTGGCTGCAGATCCAGAAGCTGCGCTCGAAGCTGAAGAAGCGCATCGACACGCGCGCCAGCAAGGGCCGCAAGGTGCGCTACGAGGTGTATCCGAAGCTGGTGAGCTTCCTGGCGGCGCGGCGCGCGGCCGGCGCCATGCCCGACGCGGCGCGAGACGAGCTGTTCGGCTCGCTGTTCGGCGGCAGGTGTCGGCCTGGCCCGGCCGCCGCCGCCGTCCCCGCCCCCGCCCCCGCCGCTGACGTCCGAGTGTGAGTGGCGCACTGTTGAATGGCTGACAGTTCGAAATTAATGTAGGATGGACTGTAACTGTATTAGGTTTTTTTTAGCATTAAGGTGAGAATGTTTATTACAATGCCCGACGTTTCGGTGTCGTACCTTCTTCAAGGGCAAGCAAACGGTGTTTTTGCTTGCCCTTGAAGAAGGTATCACACCGAAACGTCGGGCATTGTAATAAATATTTTCACCTTATTGCTTAAAAAAATAATAATACAGTTACAGCTCATCCTACATTAATTTCGAGTGGCGTACTGGTCAGGCTGGAAAATACAGAGTTAGCTAAGGAGCCGCGCGTGTGCTGGGACGGTGGAAGCCTCCATGGGCAGCGCTGAGCTGGAGCCAGCGAGGAGTGCGGCAGCCGTGTGTGATGGCCGGCTGCCGGCGTCGACGGGTGTTCACCAGTGTGTGTGACGTGTGCTGCGTGCTGACGCTGCTTGGCGGTGTGGCCGGCACTCGGCGTTGGCTCTTGACTGGGTTGCAGGCGTGGGCCGCATTACGAGCTCGAATGAGTAAATTTAGTCGGCTAAAGCTGGTGTTCGTCGACAACAGACTTCAGCCGGCTAAAACCGTTTCGTGTTGGCAAGTTGCACAATTTGTCGTGAAGTAGAAGGCTGGCATTCGAAACCGGATAAAATAGTGTCGCATGAGATACCTATTTTATATTCAAACCACACAGCTTACTTCAGAGAAACTGTTCTCGTGGTTTTATTGGCAAAAGTGTAGGTGGTAGTTGGGCAACGATAATGATTGTTTATTGGGTGGTTATCGACGCACCTTATGTACGGTCACAGCTAATGGCGCCGCCCACATTGGGTGGTTATCGACGCACCTTATGTACGGTCACAGCTAATGGCGCCGCCCACATTGGGTGGTTATCGACGCACTTTATGTACGGTCACAGCTAATGGCGCCGCCCACACTTTATGTACGGTCACAGCTAATGGCGCCGCCCACACTTTCGCCTGTTGGCCGCGGGATTGGGAAATGTCCCGAGTGGTGCGAGTGTTGAACCCGGGACCTTTGGTACCCAGAGTAGTGATGATGATAATTGCAATTGCTTGCACGTTCCGACATTTTGGTGTTTTCTAGATTATTTCGTCATGTGCAATCCGGATGCTACGCTTGAAAATTGCCATTCAGTTCGGAGGGCCTGTCGCTTTTTCCTCGCTTTAATGTTTGACTAAATTAGAGTTGAGTTAACGTTCCAAGTGCCTTCAGAAGCCGCCTTTGTGAAAGATAACGAGTGAAAAATTTGGACACCATGTTATGCATGGTACCATCCCGCACGCGAACAACGCTCAAACGTGTTGTCCTGTGATCAGCTTACCCAGCCCTGTATCTAGCTTAAATGATTGAGTTAACGTACCTGAATATACTCTAATACTTAATCGCAATATGCTTCTCAAATATTCAACATGGACAAGTCTGAGGCCCAGGTACTCTGATCACCTTGAACCAAATGTGTAACCTTTGAAAATATATTGGGAGGGCCCAGCAATGTGATAACTCAGATTACAATTGCATTGGATAGTCTGGTCCATACAGAGTACCACGTTCAATCTGTTTGTATTAAAGGGGCTTGTCCAAACATTGGAGAGTCTTCTGATCCTCCAGAGAGGGGAAAAACACATGAAGTTGATGCATGTTCTTCCCTCTCTGATTGACACGTTTGACATCGCAACGTAGGTATGAATCAGCTTGCTTGTCCAACTTTGTGTCAATCGCCAATCTCTCTTCGCTAATTTGGCTTTGAAAATATATCTTCTGGATTCTTACTAACTGCTAGCCGTGTGCCGTGAAGTGTATGCCTCTTAGAAATACTTTGTAGCTCTGTTCAGAGTTTCGTTTTAAGCATGACCGCAGATTGGCCTGTAAGTCGTTCCGATGCTGGTCGACGGCGGTCAGCGTGACAACTGGCGCCACCAGTGGCACCTTTTGTAACTACTTCTACGGGAGCTGATAATGACCGTTTTAGTGTTGCCTGTGGGTTAGATAGGAGAAATTAAAGAAATACCTCACCATGTCTGATAATAATATAGTTCACAGCCGATATCATCTTCACGATGGCAGGCTGGCAAATTCAGCCATTATTATAATCTAGCCGTTTGGCCGTCTTAAGGTACCAGAAACTTTCAAATATCAATAAAATTGCCTGCGGGCTTGGACACCAAAAGTTAGAAGCTTGTAGTCTTGCCTGTTCATCGACGCAAACCTGGATGTTCTGGGAAGTCATACCAGAGGCAGAACTTTTCGAAAATAAGTGGGGCAGCATAGTTTTCATACCATTATTTCCGTGTGTATGCTTCCATTTGCATACTTCGATAAATATCCTTCGCTTCAGATGACTTATCTAGCATGAATACTTCAGTTTAACACTTGGCATTACACTTGAAACTCTTTCCACAACTCGGCCACCGTCTCCATGCCTTCGATCTCTATCGAATTGTGAAATTGGAATAGTCTTCCCGTACCTGAGAAATTCAATGCAATATTCAGTTATTCAGTGGTTCTTTGAGTTTTTCTAGAGTGCGCAAGTAAACGTGATGGGTGCATGATGATTCGCGTAGAAGCAGGGATGTAGCTTGGTGTGCTTTTTTGTGGGGGGGGGGACACTTACCACTCCCATCCCAATGTTTGCTTTGCCCTGCTAATAATTTAAACTTCTAACATGGTACCCCATGTGGTGTGCCCCCACCTCACAATCAATTTTGGCCCACCCATTGCCCTCATGTATTGTGCCTTCGGAATAATTTTCAGAAACCTACATCAATGCTTAGAGCATTTCCATGATTTTCTTTTGCATGCCAAATTCTGCAAGCGATTTTGCCACTGACGAATTGGTGATGAAGAGGCGGTTCTCCATTTAGGAGTTGGTACATTATAGGTGGAGCGGCCTGCTCCTCCTCCGTCCTCAGGAAGTCCCAGGTGCCCGGGTTAGCAGTTGCCCGCGAGCAGAACGAGGGACTGCCGCTGTTGGATGAGACTCGGCATGTGGCCACGGCGGAGTCTAGAGAAGTTATTGTCGGCGAGCGACAGTTTTATAAGCCATTGGGGAGGCTGGCCGGCCCACAGGGTGTCATGTCCAAACCTAAAGTTCTTGGCGGAAGGGGCGACTCGAGTTCCTCCAAGGACAAAAGCATGGTTTGATATATCCAGCTATTTGGCTGCTCGAACCTCTGATGTATTTGCCCAATCAATCACTTCAACAATTGCCAGGGGGTGTTGATTTCTGAAAATTATTAGGGGAGCACAACACATGGAGGCGATGGGCGGGTACACATGGATTGAAGGCACACTCGATAGGAGCCCATGTTACACACCCGTGAAAATTACAACATCGTGGCTCTTCCGGCGTTCGTTGTGATGAGATGACACATCAAGAAAAACAGCAAGGAGCAACAACAACAAGGACCTACACAAAAACAATATATATCTGGTTTCAAAACGGTAGGGAGGTGATGTTGAGGTAATTAGGGAGTGGGGGTTACCCGGGTGAGTCGTTGCAGCCACAGGGCACGGCGCTCTGAAATTTCAATAGGATAAGGGCACACGTTCGGTAAGGTGGGCTGAAAGTCTGGTGGAAGGAAATTGAACAATGCAACACAAGATCATGAGTAAGCTAGCAATAGGCCGATCATGCCCAAAATATTCGCTTTGTTCCATCTATTTTATCCAGCCGAGCTGGCTTCCATTCTTAATAAGAAATCTGATCACTGAATTATATAAAATACATGCGCGCGCACACACACACACACACACACACATGGGTATATATATATATATATATATATATATATATATATATATATATATATATACATATATATATATATATGTATACATTGTTTGTTTATTGGGTGGTTCTCAACGCACTTTATGCACCATCACAGCTAATGGTGCCGTCCACACTGCTTCGCCGGTGAACCGCGAGGTTGGGAAATGTCCCGAGTAGTGAGAGTGTTGAACTCGGGACCTTTGCCCAAAACCTTAACCACTCGACGACGTATGTATATATATATATATATATTTCACCGATCAGGGGCGGGTATCACTGGGCGGGATCACTGGGCGCATGAACCGCCGCCCCCCCCCCCCTCCGTGGAAAATTGTACCCTTCTGACCGGGAAAGGCACCCTCTCGAGTAGGCTCCAGTGCACCCACATGCGTTTAGTGGATTATTTAACCAAAGGCACCCCTTCACTATGCTCGAGTATACCCCCCCTCCCTTTTCTTCCACCGCTCAACGAATTTTCAGCCGAAGGCGCTCTTCCAGGGACTTGGTGCCCCTACCCACGAAAATGTGTGAATCCGCCCCTGTCTTCTATCTGGTAGGCTTCATAATTCGCACTATTTCTCGAGATCAGCGCGAGGAAACATTAACAAGAAATAAAATGACACTCGTGCGTGATGTTCTGCGGAACGACTTTTTATAATACACGCTCTTCATAACTTGAAATATATTCACTGTCAAATAATCGGTCGTTGAATATCACTTTCCACTCCAGTATATGTCTAAGCCCTACCACCCCAGTGATGCTATATCTGAGCATGATACCTCCTGGGAATGATGTTTTCCTTGATTTCAGATACCCAATTTTAGCATTTTCAGCCTCCCAGTCACGATTGTTGTGTTCACAGCCACGTCCGTGGCATGTGGCTGCACCAATGGCATCGCTCCGATTGTGGGTTAACCATTAACACAAGTAATCCCGAGAATTAGTTGTGCCTGGTATGCGGTGGCTTCGTTCTCGTTCACCAGTGCATACTTGTTGCGCCGCAATCGCGTCCGCGAGATTCAGGATGTTATAAAACATCCGTGGGGAAATGAGCGCCATTTGCGTTTGCTTTCTCACTTATGACTGAGAGTTGCGTGACAGCCATGCAGTGTTTGTCTGCGTGTAGAGAACAATGGTCTGTAATGGGCACACTGCCCATAGTATGCCAAGTACATCAAAACAAAAAAGGATTTTTTTTTCGCGCCGTCTTCAGTTTTGTATCGAACTATTTTGCCCTCGCGATCTTTACAGGCGGCAGGTGACTCGAATTTAGGAGGTTTCGGGTCGTTTCTTTCCAATGAACGCCATGGGGTCAATGCTAAATTTTTGCATTGATGGGCCCACCGTGCTTCTGTGCCTACTCCGTCCTCTATGGATGTTAGGGATTTATATTCCTAGCTAGATTAGCCAGCGACACAAAATCACTTCTTTCATTGAAAGTAGGTCCGTTACGTAACTTCTAGCCCCATCCACTTATACGCCTATGACCTGACCTACCGGAGCATCACTGTCGCATACTCCCACAAGTAGGCAGGGACGCAGCCAGGATTTTCTTAAGGGGTGCCCCCTCCCCCCCCCCACAACACACAAAAGATGCTATGGAATAGAGGAAGCTGTCGGCGAGCTTCGTGTGCCAATCATTTCTGGTTTCGCTTGGTAGATATCTCACTTTTGTGCTTCATCTATTATATTAATGTACCTCCTGCGGGGGTGTCGGGTCCCCGCCGCCCCCCCCCCCCCCTCCCCCCTTGGCGGCGCCTCTGCCAGTAGGTGCATGTTCAGTCTGTGAAGGGCCACGGCGCCGGCTGCAGTGACGCCGCACAGACGGCCCCCGTCGTCGGAGCCGGCCGGCCGGGCGCACCGCCGACTGCGCAACTGCCCTCCGCCGCCACCGACCGACCGGCCGGCAGCCCTCTCGCCGCAGCTCTCCGGCCGCGGAGGTGGCCGCCGTCCGACTGCACGTGGCTGACGTCACACCATTCAGCCGGCGTGCTTGCGCGCCGCGAATGGTAGTACTACGGTCTACGCGCGGGTCACGTGACCACGTAGCGCGCGCCGCCGCCGGAGGGGCGGGACTGGCGGCGACCCGGCGCCGCTCGACGGCGGAGGAGGTTCGGCGGCCGCCGCCTCTCGTGACGTCAGCGTCAGCTGTGCGGACCGAGCGCGCGCCGATGGCTGTGTCGGCGGCCCTGCCTGGCGGCCTGGCCGCCTCCGCCGGCGGCGGGCCCGCGCGGCTCGGCGTCCGCCGCTCACGCCCGGGATACGGCTGACGCTGGAGCTGGCGCTGGCGCCGGAGCTGGGGCTGGTGCAGGTGGAGCTGCATCGCAGGGGACGGTACAGTTCCGGCTCAGTCCGCCGTCGAGCTGACCCCACCGTCCTGCTCTTGCCTTGAACCGCCGCTGGTTGAACTTGAACCGTGCATGTGCGGCTGTGGTCGGATGACTACGGCTGCACACGCACGACGTAAATAATCGCATCACTGCAAGATAATTACTCCTTGGTTATCACTTTGCTGTAATGTTCGCCCGAGTCCCTCACTCCCACCCCAGTGATGCTAGATTTCGCTCCTATCCCAGGGCAGGTCACCGCCCTCGGCCGTGAACTGTGTTGGAGTCACGAGTTCCGATTTGCACGTCTCGTAGACCGTGCTCGGTGCACGTGCAAGTGGGAACAACTCCCGACAAGCATTACCATGGTGATAATGAGCTAACACGCAATACTCCTGAACGTCGGCCGGCCGCGGGTCGGGGTATTTACATTTTAAACAATTAAAATGCCTCGTCTGTCGCCGCAATGGCTGCAGTGCCCTCCTGCCACTACCAACCCGCCCCAGCTGCTGCCGCAAACTGTCTCCAAGAACGCAAGTGCATTGGTGCACAACTGCATACATTTTCAGGGGTGCCTTCTCATTGATTTCAACAGGCCCTGAGTACTTTCAGGAGTGCTTCCTTCCCATGGGGTTCTATGCTAACTTCAGGGGTGTTCACCAGGTTTCGGGTGTGCATAGGCACCCATGCAATAATGCAATTATCCGTCTATGGTATGGTGCTGTGTGAAGAGCACCCTCGTCCTGCAATATTACCAGGGTAGAGCTGCCATTTAAAAAAAGTGACACGGGACATGGCGCGGGCACAGCAAATTCTGGCACAGCATGGCACAGCACGGCATATGACAGCATGGCACATGGTACAGCGCGGCACATGACACGGTACGGCACATGACAGCATGGCACATGACAACATGGCACATGACACAGCAAGCTGGATGATGGCACAACATGGCACAGCAAGCTGGGTGATGACACTCCAAAAGGCACGGGAAAAGAAAAGAGGCGATTTTAAGAAGGAAAAATATATTAACTGATAATGAAAACAAACAATACCAGAGGTGCAAAGCATTTCATATAGGTAAGCATAGATTCCTGATGGTAAAGTGTGAGCATGAAACGGCATCTTTGCAAAACTGAAAGAACCCACTGCCGAGGTCTTGTAGTTAAGTCGAAGCATTTCTTCAAGTAGAATGCTCAAACTAATCGCGATATTTTATCATCCTAAATACAAAGAGTTCAGCTGGCAATTTTTCAACTCGAACACGCCATTCCCCAGCACGGTTTGTTCCCCCGAGGTGGGCGACTGGATCCGCCCCTGACACAGGATCCATGTTAAGCAGAGTTTGTGACGCCAAGCCTGACCCTACTGTGCAGCATCCGCGATTGTGACATTCTGGGACGATCATTGTCTGCAACATCAACTATTTTATGCCAGTTTGTGCTATTGTGAAACGAAAGCTTCCCGTGCCAGCAAAGATTGACACCGAGACTGACCCCGCAGTGTTGTAGTGCACTCTATCTGCATTGTCTTGGAAGCTGTCAGCAGCAGTGACACCTGGAAAGTCTCATGGGAAGGCAGGGGCAAGAACACGGTGTTGAATGAGATGGCGAACTTGGGCACGACAGGCAACTTTTAATGAGAAGAGAGCACAATGTGACTCGACACGATTTGCCAGTTTGGCAACAGCGTGCAGTCAAAGTGGCCTCCCACGTCGCTGTTCGCCCATCTTTTTTCAACAATCATTCTGTTCCAAGCCAATCATGGCTGTCAGGAGCGGATCCAGGCACTTTCATAAGGGAGGGGGGGGGGGACACTTCCTGGGAGGAGCGCCTTCGGCAGAAAAATTCGTTGAACTGGGGGGAGGAGTGCACTCGAGTGCACTCGAGGAGTCTCTGTCTCAAAGGAGCGCCGTTTCCTCTGAAATAGTTGTTTTGGCTGCAAAAGGAAACATTGAGCGGGACGGGGGGGGGCACTCGAGCCTTCCTGAAGGGACATTTTCCATGGGAGTGGGAGACGGCACATGCCATCAATGCCCCTCCCTGTATCTGCCCGTGATGGGTGCTTAATTGAGATAATCGCCCGTGTCCTCGGCAGTGCCACCCTCAGCATGCGGCGTCCTCACAAAAGCGTCTGCACAGCTTCTCGACATGTCAATACATTGCTGCTCTGCACCCCGGCTATCCATGCAAGGAGAGCTGCGGTGTCGGAGCATCTTGACTTGGCCTGCTCCGTTCAGAATGTGCAGTTGTGAGGGCAGCGAGCATTGCCATTCTGTGACCAGTTTGTTTCTTCCTCGTTAGCACAACTCCAAGTTCATGTTCGTCGTCCGGAGATGCTGCTTTGATCGTGTGGTCTGCAACGAATGCAATCCTGTGAATAGGGGCGTCACCAGGGGTGGGGGTGCGGGCAGCGGGAGTCGTGGCCTCTTAACGTGGCCTGTGGCCCTCTGGGACGCTCAGATTGTGTACGGGAATCAGTGGGAGCTGGGTGAAATAGCACCCCGACAGTCTGGCAGCCCAAGAGACCTGAGACACTTTGGCGAATAATCCTGGTGACGCTCCCACCTATGATCCTGGCACTGCTGGTTCACTGGGTAGCGATAGACGAGGACAATGGGCCAAGGACCGCTCCCTTCCCAACGGAAAGCTAAAGCTGATTATTTGTTCGTTTCCGCCGGCAAATTTGCAAGAATGGGTTTTCCTGTATGCCGGTGGGTTCATCTCTTCATACCTGAGGTGTTGGTCTACAATGTATTGTGATTTATGTGCTTAGCATATGTAGTGTACGCCATAAACCAATGCTAAATTTGCTTCGAGAAGCGTGGGCGTCACTCACTCGTGGCCTGGAAAGCATGGAAATGCGGCGTGACGCGAAAAGGCGCTACTGCGGACGGGCCCACTACCCCCGCAACGAATTATTTTTTACTTCAGCCAAAGGCTGAGCGATTCCAGGGATTCTGCGGTGGTTCCCCTCCGAAAAATCCCCCCCCCCCCAAAAAAAAAGAAGAGTACGTCTCCACCATTCCTTGATTCCTGGATCCGCCCTGAATGCAATGGTTTGCAAACTGTGCACACCAAGCAGGGAGAAGAGATAATAATTATTCCAGACCTGAAATAATCTTGTCATAGTGTTAACTTTCCGTAATCCATTTGACAGCATCACGAAGAAGTTCTGGATGAATCCCTGACCAGTCTTCACTGGCAATTTGCTTGCGCCCGCCATATGCCCGCGCCGTTACACGAGGGTGAGGTACACGGCTTGGCTCCGACGGAATTCCCAGCGCCAGTGGCCCACAATGACAATTTGTATGCAGCCTAACAGATAAGCTATGGAAAGGGGAACTACCACGTTTATAATATTTCGTCATATTTTGATCGTGGGACAATGCTTCTGTCCTACCCGATGGTGCTAATTTGAACAATCAGGTCATCTCAGAAATGATGAAGCCTAGAGGAAGATATTATTTGAGAACCACTGATAGCGTCATTTTGAAATCGCCGGCTGGGAGGGCCTTGAAAAGTGTATCGATTTAGGTTACCTGAAGAGAATATTAGCATAATTGGATATTTTTTCCGGAACACAGATCAACATTGATCTCCAAAAATCGACTACGACTTGTAGATGTCTCCAGTTGAGGATAAGCTGATAGTTCAATCGAAAACCATGGTAGGATCATTTCCGCCACAGTTATACGTTTCGACTGTCACCTCTATCGATATAAAACTCTGTGATCTTCCTGGCGGTGCGACGGCGACCTGGCCGCGCGGGCGCTTCCCTTAGTGAGAACCTCGTGTGGCATTGTTGTGGTGTACGGCGTTAGGTTCCTAATTAAACTCATTTCTAGGTTGTGGTCTTCAGTTGTTTGACTAGGTTGACTGTTCTGGTGACTGCAAATCCTCGGTCGCTGGTCTCTCCTGTCCGCCATTTTGGCTGACGTAGAGAAACAAGGGATTCCGGTCGGCGCTGCGCTGTCGCGCGGACTGTCTCCGGAGTGAGGACGTGGATCGTTACCCGGCTACGTCGGAGGTGGCTGGACGGACCGTGGACGAGATAGACGTTTGAAGGATGAAGTGGTTGAAGTGTGTGGTGATGGGTGATTGAAAATCATATCCGAAGAGTGGGAGACAATCTGCTGTAGTGTTGTGCAGAACTGGACTGCGCACTTCGGCGCATTTGTGGTCGGGCGTTCGCGGATTGTGAACCGAAAGGACATCAGCATCGATGGAAAACAATATCTTTTCTTAAGCTTCAGTTCAACATGTTTGTAGTTGTTTGTGTCTGAAAACTAGAATAATGGCACAACTTCTAAACAAAGACCCTTTGGTGTACAGGAGAGAAGCAGATGCTTTCTTTTCTGATCTGAAGGGTTTTCATGGAGGCAGAGGGTAAGTGTATTTTCATTCTGTATCCTTGCAAGCAATTTTCTAGTAATAGTGTTTGTAGGAATGGTGTGCCCCTGCCTGTCTTGATTTCATCTACCTTGTTTCTGTTCATATGGATCCATATTTTGCATGTGTTTCCTCTTGTAACATAACTACCCACCTAGGTGTCACTTAGGTGTCAAAATTGGGTGAGATTTGTGCTGGGTGGGTGTGCATGGCACAGACTCCTTTAAGCAGCATGGATGCAGTTTGAAAGTTGTTGGTAGGGCATTCATTCCACATGTGTTGCAGGGATCAGCTGAATAGGGCTGGATAGCTAGGGTAGATAGGCATTGATAGGTGTGTGGGATGTTGGTGGATTGGTTCTTTAGGATGTGGTGATGGTTGGGCTGGGTCTTTTTACCAGGCTTTCCATTTACAGACTTAACTGGATGGGTTCTTGTGGCTCTTAGTAAGTCTAAACACTTTATGTATGACTTTATGACTAGGTACCAAGCAGGCTATCAGGGTTGAGGTAATTTGAATCCTATGTAGGGAGATAAAAATGTTGTGTTGCTATGCATTTGGATGATATCGCTAGAGGTTGGAGCAGGATAATTGCGTAGGTGTAGGTGTGGCAACAGTGCAAACACAGCCTGTGCAGAGGGAATGTGCTTCTTGACAGGGAAAAGACATCAGAATAACCACTTTAAAATGTAATAAAAGAAGGTAGTAGGACACAGTTAGAGATTGTTCTGCAAATGATCAATTCTGGTTGAAGCACCCTAAGGCCGAAATTAGGGATTGTTTTGAACATTAGCATGTGCACGTAGTGCAAAAGGGGATCTTAGATGCTTCAGGATTGGTTTGGTCATTCTGAGTTAGCAATGTCGGTGTAAAACTGATCTAATAACCCCTGAAGTAGACCAATCCTGTCAGCATACTTCAATGAACCTTTTGCTGGTATATATCAAGATCAAGGTAAAATGTGACTTGGGATTTTTGGATTTTCATATGGGGTATTTGAACGTGGAAATGATGATGCGACTACTCAATTTCTCTGCAAATGATTACTTTTCAGTTGGCAAAGAAATACACTAGCAAAATCTTCACTCTACAAATATAGCATATTGCATATACTGGTTTTCTGGTTAGGTTAGGTTAGGTTATGTTTTGTTATGTTAGGCTAGGTTAGGTTATGTTAGGCTAGGTTATGTTAGGTTAGGTTAGGTTAGATTATATTATATTATGCTATGATACATTTTATATATTATGCTGAAAATGAGTGACTGCATCGTCTTCATCATGTCAGAAAGCATACCATTACAAGAAAAATTAAAAATCACATTTACCTTGATCTTGATATTTACCCCTAGGGTATATGACTTAAAAGTAATCATTTGCTGTGAAAATGAGTGACTGCATCATCTTCATCATGTTAGAAAGCATACAATTACAAAAAAATCAAAAAAAATCACATTTTACATTGATCTTGATATTTACCCTTTTGCCTTGGGACTCACATTTGCCAATTTGTTGCCCTCAGTCCAAATGAATCATACCCATGTCAATATGAGGTTGAAATAGTCATGTTATTTTCAGTATTTTTCCTTATTGCATTGTCCCAAAACCAGTTTGAGCTTGGGTGCCTCATTGGAAAGTTGCTGCTGAAAAGTGAATGATAGAGTATGAAATTAAAGTTTGAAAAATACAATGTTTCAGTTTTAGTGAAGTTTTCATGCACCTTGAAATAATCTCAACAAAAAATTAGATGTCATTTTCTTATCCTTGGATGCTTTACATTGTATTGCCACATTGAGCAGAGTGGGGAAACTTACTTTCTGGGTTGGGAGTCGGAGTGCATACAAACTTCTTCTGGAGTACATTTTCATGGACATTATTTTTTTATGCATGGAATCTGTTTACCAGTAACTGACCCAAAAAACCTATGTAATCAGTGCCTACATTATATGCATATGTAATATGCATTCTCATTTTTTGTCAAATCAAATGTCAAAACATAGGAACAAAGAAGTGAACAATGGATGGCACTGCCCAGCAGTGACTCATGATGATCAGCACTGTTTCGTTTCTCATAACTCACAGGAGCAATGCGCCTTCCTTTCACTGTTCGTCTCAGTACAAGGCTAAGCCATATGAAAAACAAACAAAAATACTTCACACTTCACCCTCAGCTCAGGGCGCATACCTACGTACGCAGCCAATTTCCTACGTAATACGAAAGCAACTCCGGTACCGCACACGCCACAGTTGGATGTGATCAAAGCAAAGGATCAGTCAAGGTCTTGTGTTTGCAGTATGACACTGCTAACCATGTGTTCAAAGTTGCTAATGGTTATGACGTCATATAAACTACCTTGCATTGATTGGTTGACTGACAGATTTCTGAACAGGAAACGCTAACGCAGCCAATTCTGATCGGTGGCTTCCGGGACTCCGGAGGACGTCTCTTAAAACTGTCAAACTTTCCCACTATATGGGTGGCAGGAACACAGGCTTTCCGAGACGCGGCTCCAGAGCCGGAGAACAGTGTACTCAGTGTGCATGTGCATCATCTTGCAAGTTGCTGTTGGCGTGTTGTTGTTTGGGTGTCGTTCTGTGTTTGTTTTTATTGATATCTTTGTTCCCACATTTGTGTCTGAGTACATGTGAAGCCCATCCTATCCAGTATGAACCCAGAGTGCAAAATTGTTTTCAGAGATAAAATATCGTAAGAAGTGCCTAAATTCCCACCATGACATTGAGTGCAAAAACAGTCAAGGACGAGAGGGGACAATTATTGATGATCACTTAGAGATAGGAGTGGGAAATTATTCCAGCTTCACATTATTTTCCATTAAAATCTTGAGGTTTTGGGACACCACAGCATCTTAATTTTGTCCTTGGGGGTAAACTGGATGGTTTTATATATATATATATATATATATATATATCCTTGACTCTTTTTGCACTCGTGGCAATACAATGGAAAGCATCCAAGGATAAAAAAATGGCACATACAATTTTGTGTTGCAATTATTTCAAGGTACATGCAAATTTCACCAAAACTGATGTATTATGCTTTTTAAACTTCAATTTCCTACTCTTCCAATAACTTTTTAATAGTAATTTTCAAATTAGGCACCCAAGCTCAAACTGGTTTTTGGGACAATGAAATAAGGAAAAAAACTGAAATTGACGACTCTTTCAACCTCATATTGACATGGGTATGATTCATTTGGACTGAGGGGCAACAAACTGATAATGAGAGTCCCAAGGCAAAAGGTTGGTTGAAGTATGCTGACAGGATTGGTCTACTTCAGTGGTTATTAGGTCAGTTTCACACTGACATTGCTAACTCAGAATGACCAAACCAATCCTGAAGTACCTAAGATCCCCCTTTTGCACTGTGTGCTCATGCTATTGTTCTGATAACAATCTCTAACCCTGTCTTCTTTTCTTCTTCTTCTTCCTTCTTTTATTACCTTTTGAAGTGGTTATTCTGATGTTTTTTCCTGTCAAGAAGCACATTTCCATCTACACAGGTTATGCAATTATCCTGCTCCAACCTCTACTAGTATCACACAAATGTATAGCAACCAATAAATCCAACATATTGCAGTAAGCATTTCCATCATATTTTGAGGAAGAATGCTTACCTTTGTATGCTTATGATCATTGTTGGTTTGTTTGTTGTGATAAATAAAATACAATGATGGATGATGCTTATATTGATCATATATATTGATCATTGAGATTCCGGCTTCAGAGAATGTAGCTTATTGAAGGACCTCTGTTTTGTGTGTGTTGAGTAATACAGTATGTAACACTGCTTTCCCATGTTTCAGAACTGCCTTTCAACGCACTCCAAAGATCAGTGGGAAGGATGTTGACCTGTATCTTCTCTACGTATTAGTGACCACTCGAGGAGGATGGGAGAAGGTAAGCATCCATCGTTTGGATTATTAGATCAAGGGTCATGAAGTATCATGTTTTTACCATAGGGATGAGAATATAGTGAGCTTGCATTTTCCTCTGTTTTCCCGTATCTGCTGTAAGCGCCAGTGTAATCACGGATTTTGCCGCGCAACGGCCATCCACCACCCATCCCTACTTCTCCGGGCCATCCGGCTCCCTGGGCGGTGGCCACACGTGCTATCACCCGAACTGCCCACCGTCAACAAAACAGTTATACTAGCTTCTATGCGACATTACTTCCATTGAGCAATCAGACTTCAGTTGTGCGCGGCGCGACTTGTTCAGCAAAAAAAAAGCTCTACACGGTACTTCTTCATTTCAAGATAACATCACTTCATTGTGAAATGTCTTGCTAAGTCTTCACGCGCTGCACCACTACGCGACACGACTTCATTTGTATGTGATACTACTTGTGTGGGCATAGCATACAGCAAGCATCAATCTACGTTTTGGGCTCGTTGTGATTTTGTTATTGGTTCGTCCTTT
This sequence comes from Ashinkailepas kermadecensis, assembly GCA_034440615.1. Classification (NCBI taxonomy): domain Eukaryota; kingdom Metazoa; phylum Arthropoda; class Thecostraca; family Neolepadidae; genus Ashinkailepas; species Ashinkailepas kermadecensis. The sequence continues at coordinate 69,977 of JAOTOM010004047.1, read as the reverse complement.
AGGTCCAATAATCAATCAATCTATGTTTGCAGTTTGGCTGTCGAGCAAGCCAAATTCGCGAATTTTCTTTCTCGAGAAAATAATTTCACAATAAGACGGCAGAGTCGATTCCGAATTTTTCCATTCGGTTCGCTGCATTTGAGTCCTCTCAGTCATTCTTGTATATAGTAACGCCTTCCCCTGCCCCCCCCCCAAGCATGCAATTTGCATGTGGAAACGATTAAGTACCAAACAAAATTGCCGTTTAACGAAAAATGATCTGTGTATGCCTCAACGAATTCACGGACTCTCGTGAGGTACGCCAGGATTGTAGTAAGGCGGGTAAGTTGGCGAGGAAAAATATTGAAGTCACTACACTACTTTCGCTATGCCGGGCGCGGAGGCTGCCAGGCATATGGGGACTTCACGAGCTCACAATACCGACAAACTGGAAGCGCCCTAGATTGTTGTTTGTGTTTGCTATTTTTCGCTGTCTTGTGATGCTAATTAGTCTAGTAATGCTGTCTGATCACGCTAATTTGTACGCAGATTTTGCAGCACAATGTCCCAATTCGTTTTTATGGGGTGAACGATGTGAATAGAGCGTATAATTTGGCCATCAAATATTTAAATATGTCAAGTAGAAATATGTTCAACTTGAATACAGTTTTATAAAGTAAGTGTAGTTCTATGTAGTGACCGAACTCCTGCACATACGTGAATGTGATGGTGGGAAATTAACGTTGGCTGCGTTTTATGCATCATAGGTCTCTAGCATGCAGGTGGCATTGGACAGTGTCAGATGTAAATACAGAGTGAAATGCTTCACTTCATATGTGAATGCTTTTCCAGAGCTCTTGTTTCAACCAAAATGTTCAAATTTGGGCAATGTTGCATAGCCTCAGCATACTTGTGTCGGAACAAAGTGGCAGCGGCGGTCTCCGGTCTGGAGACCGTCGCTGCCACCTGGTTGGCGGTTGCCACCTTGTGCCAACCGTCGCTGCACGAGGACATGTCAGGCGGGAATGCCATTCAAGAAGCCCACCATATCCCGCGAGCATTACAAGATAACACTGAAATGTTTGTGGATTCATTTAACTCGAAATCTGAGAGTTGGCTATTGCGAAGCACAAAAGCCACTTCTCTGCTTCGTCGTACTGCGTCAACAAATTCCCATCCATCAGGTGCCAATTGAACGTTCTCTTTTTGTAGCCGATTACGTGTTCAATGGTCTTGCATTTGTATTCATTTTTCAAGCATATTTTTAGTGTGGACGTTCTCCTTCATTAATTTCATGTTCGCAGGCCATGGCTATTCATCTACGGTTATTTTCGGGTCTTGTTATTTGTGACCTATATAAATCTGCTTCCTCGATGGTGTATTGTGTTCGTATTTTAAATATTGTATAATGTGTACATTATTTATTGTTATTTTTTATCTTCCTGAAGGCAAGCACTGATGTTTAGCAATGGGTGCTTTCGAGTTATGGTTATTTGCATTGCTGTCGACTGTCGAGAATATACTGGTCTATTTGGGCGAAAGCGAATTTTAGCCACCACTGAAGTTAGTTTGACTCCTTTTTAGCATTGTTGGAGGATAACCAGATTATCGAACCACTAAAATATATGCAGATGAATTAGTTCGTTCTCGGGTTGCCATACCTGTCCGAATATTAATTGTCGAGTTGAGAGTGTGAAATTTCAGCAAAAATGACGACACTGAATGCAGTGGGAGTGAATGATTAACACGAAGCCAAATTAATGACAATGAGAGGAATGTGGTTTTCCCCACCGTTTGCAAACACGTACGGTAGCTAATACGTATAGCAGCAAAGCGAGTGGTTGTTTTTCCTCGGTGGTGTTGAAAAGTCCAAAGAATGCAGCCGTGTTCTTCCCACCGGTTGCGGACGGCCGGTGCCTTTCCGGCCGTCGGTCGGCGCGGCGGACTGACTGGCCGGCGTGCCGGCGACCGTCGGCGGCGGGCCGGCCGCGCGCGGACGGCGCGCCGCCACCACGTGCTGGCCGGCCCCCGCCCACCTGGTCGGCGGGTCGGCGGCAGACCCTGGCCCTGAGTAGCCGGGCCCGCCAGGGACTCCCCCGCCCACCAGCTGACCGCCGACGACAGCGGGCCGCGCTGCCATTGAGAGCTCGGCGCAGGCGGCGAGAGCGCGCGCACGGGCCGGGCCGGCCGTCACGCCGTCGCCGCCGCCGGGGTCGGGGTCGGCGCCGCACGGCCGGCAGAGCGGCGGCGGCCGTGGTGGTGTCGGCCCGCCACGGCTGCCGGCCGCAGTGCTCCGTGCGGCGCCGACTCGACCGACCGGCCGGCTGGCGCGCGCACAGTCGCTGCAGTCCTGCCGACACACAGACAGAAACAGGAAATGTCACGTCGAATCTCAGATGGCAGGGTGGGTGGGTGCGACTTATTTGATCCTGGTGCAAGAATGAACCAAAATAGCGTAATCGTGCGGGGATTGTGCTCCATTACAAAAATAGTAGTTTTGTGCATTTTTTACCACGTGACAACTAGGCTCACGTGACCTAGTTGTGCACGAGGCTAGTGAAAAGTCAGTTTGTTGCCATCGAAATAGACCGTAACCAATTCTGTTTCATCTGAGAAAGTATGGTAAGTGAAACTAAAAAAGTAATATTGAACTGAAATTAGTTTCTTCCATGTTACAGTACGCAATGCGACGCCCCTGAGGGTGGTAGTTAACTATATAACAAAATAGAACATTTTATTTGTACTGCCCGTGCAACTTAAACCGACCATTCGTTTCGAAATATCGGTATGTCTTGTTGCGTACTATTCATGCGAACTGTGGCCTGTGCAATTTCGAGCATTGATGATTTCTGGCAAATGTCCACCATTTTGGTCGATTTTCGTCCGACAGCTCAACCAGACAGTTGCCCCGGCCACACCGGCTCCGGCTGTTTGTGGTCCAAACAACGGGGACGATATGACCACGGGAGAGAGAAATGAGACGTCGCCCGAGTTGACGCTCTTTCTCTCCCGTGTTGTAATCATCGTCGCTTGTGTCTGCGCGGGGTGTAGCGGCGCGGCGACTCGTGCTTCGCCACTGATCAGGCCGATGCTCCGAGTTTAGGCGTCATAAGACCACGGTATTGCGGAGCGTTTCGACAGTGGCGGCAGTGAACGATCCGCGAACAGGCACGGGGGGTGCCCCTCTCCGTACGGCGTGTAGATTAACTTCAACAGGCGTGCCCGAAAGTCTGCCCGGAGAATCTGGAACCGGACCAGCAGAGCCGGATTTACCAGCAGAGCCGGATACCCGGAAGCCAGGAGCACTGAATACTTTGCCAGCTACCAGTTTTTATTTATCCGCTATTTTTTTATAATTATTATTAAGCCGTACGTGGATGCCATGAAATCGTCGCCTGGCGGCGGGCAGAACCGTTACTTGGTTTGCGAACCCTAGGTAAATATGCGGTGCTCGTCTGAAGTGGAAAGGACTGGTGAGCACAGTCCTACAGTCATGAAGTGTTCATGCTTAATAAGAGCCACGTAGTTAAGCCTATGGAGGAAAGATACTATTAGATTAGATAAAAAGACACTGAAACACCCCAATCGACACTATATCCTGAGTTGTAAAGAAACTGCCTACACCAGCACGTCTAGCCCCGTTCACCCGGTCTCGAGTAACACACGCGTGGTCGGGTAACACACGTGTGGCCCAGCTATGTCAACCCCCACTTCATCCATCCAATTTCCCATCTCTCCGATGCTCATCCTATAATTCAATAATATGATTATTGAACCTACATAATTTATACACCCTACTTTTAAACACGTTCAATGAGGCACTGCCCACCACATCACCAGGCAGCCCATTCCATTGATTAACCACCCTTTGACTGGAAGTTTGTTGACGTTTGAGAGGTCGCGAATTATCAATTCTGGTCGAAGCGCCCTAGAGCCCAAATAAACCAACTAAATTGTTTGCGTTTCATCGTCCTACAGCTTGACTTGTCTGATGTGAATTGATGCCCCCTATGTGATACCGTAAATAGCAGGGCATCATTCAGATTGACTTACCTAACCCAAGTATTGGGTGCAAGACCACACTGCTGAAAACTAGCGCCGAGTACACGAATTCGTGAAAAGACACTTTCGCCTCATCTGGTTATCGCCGTGAATTCATCTGCACATTTATTTTGGCCGTGTGATGGCAAAGGATACCGTTCTAGCTAGATGACAGAAACTAATACGTTGAGGCCACATACAAGAGTACAGTTTCGATCATCATTGCATCCGGTTGGGGCGGGGATGGCATAGTGGTTGAGGTGTTGAGCTCTGGGTACCAATGGTCCCAGTTTCAACATTCGCACCATTCAGGACATTTCCCAATCCCGCGGCCCACCGGCGAAACAGTGTGGGCAGCACCACTAGCCATGATCGTGCATAAATTGCGTCGTGAACAACCCAATAAACATTGTATCCGGTTCAAATTTTCCAGGGTATAATTTACTAGCACCATTGCCATAAAAAGTTTCAGTTTTCTGATGGAAGCGGCTCCAGTCCATTGGCGCAGTCCTTTTCTGTTACGTTGTCCTGTCCCAGTGATGGACGATGGACGATTATAAAATAAAACAAACATTCTTAGGGGTATTTGAGATTGGAATTTCTGAACGTAAATGGAATGGGCATTTGGGGTCTCCAGTAGCCACAATTCGCGTCTCTGATTGTATTGATCGTTAGTCCATCTGATATCGATACTGGGACAGAAGGTTATCCGCACTATGGCGGACAATGGATTCAGTCGTACAGAGCAATCTGTTTGCGGTAGGTTATACCATAACCAACGCACCGGAGAAGCGTGGAAAAAAGCCTGTTCGGTTCGAGAATCTCACAGGCATCGCAAATGTATTACCAACTCATATGGATGTCAATATCTGTGAATATATCACAGGCCAACCGAAGATCTCACCTTGCACCAGAGCCTCGAGTGATGTTCGATATGTACCATCAATATAGCCGATGCTGCCGAACGTCATGTTCACGTACTGCTGCTGTTGTTGCAGTGAGAACAATTCGCAATCTAATTGGCTGACACTGACGATACTGGCGAACGATAGTAGTACCGAGAAAGTGAGCTGGGATATCCCCAGAAGAGTCTTGCTGCTATCCTGGGTAACTGGGGTAAGAAAATTACTAGGTAACAGAACCGAGTTGGCAAAAAATTAGACATACCGTCCGAATGAGCGCAACTTCCTCCATGGTTCCACGGGCTCAGCTCAACTTCGAATTTGCAACAGGGGCAGTCATTCTGATGGGCGTTGTATGACATGTGCATTCGATGTGCCCTTAAGCGCTAATAACTACCTAACCAATCCTTTCTGTTAAGTGTGCTCTTGTCCCTCTTTAACTACCTAGCCAATCCTTTCTGTTAAGTGTGCTCTTGTCCCTCAACTACCTAACTACTCAATCATTTCTGTTGAGTGTGCTCTTGTTCCTCTTTAACTACCTAACCGGGGACGAGTGGTCTAGAGGTAAGATGCTCGTCTCACAATCGGAAGATTGTGGGTTCGAGTCCTCCTGTCGCTACTCTTCGCCCGCGACCAATCGACGAGAGATTGGCGACGCTATATGACTCAACGGTCGACGTGTCGTACAACCAATAACCAACCTAACTACCTAACCAATCCTTCCTGTTAAGTGTGTTATTGTCTCTCTTTAACTGCCTAATTAATCCTTTCTGTTGAGTGTGGTCCGGCCCCGTTTGGAGACGCCTGATGGCATCTACATGAAGGCCTCGTTTGTCTCCCTATGTAAGGCAATGCAGCCGTTCATTTGGGAGCCTTCTAATTGAATCAGTTCGTTCAGAAACGCTGAAAAGAACCAAAAATAAGCGCATCGTAGAGTTGTGTGCTCGTGCCGGACATGCACATTTCGCAACACGCGAAACCTGCATGTTTTTGTGCCGCACTGGCTGGAATGTATTAACTGGACTACGTGCTCCCGAAAGTTGGCGCTGCGCACAGTTGACATCCGCTGGCGTGCGCCGTGTTGTACTGTGCCGTTGTGTGTTGTGCTGTTGTGCTGTGCCATTGTGCTGTGTCGGCCGTCTGCCATGCGGTGACGTCAGACTCCGCGGGGCCGGCGTGGTGGCGCGTCGAGCCCGCAGTGCGGCTTACCGCGCCGTGCCGTCCGTCGCCAGGTGAACGACTACAACGAGTGGGACACGCTGGCGCCGCTGTTCGGCATGCCGATGGCCTGTGTCAACTGCGGCCTGGCGCTGAAGCAGATCTACCTGAGGTGAGTGGCGCGCCGGTCGGACGGTCGGCCGGGTGTGGCCGGGGGACGTGTGTCGGCGGCGGAGCAGCACCACGCGCCGCCACACCGGCGCAGCGGCGGCGGCGGCGGCGCCCGGTGGCGGCGCCCGGTGGCAGACGGCGGGTCGGCGGCGTGTCGACGTCACGGCCGGCCGCCGACACGCGTGCCGTCTTGGGCCGGCGGCGTGTCTCCGTGCACGCGCCCGCCAGTCACGGTACCGGCCGGCCGGGGACTGGGAGGGGGCGGCGGCCGCCTCATTCGTATTCCTGCAGCCGGGCGGCGGCGCGGCGATGTGCAGCCATTGTTGTGGCGGGGGCTGGGCCGGTGATGTGATGAGCCGTGCCGGCCGGCCGCCGCTTATCCGGTCCGACATCTGGGCCCGGCGGTCTGGCACTGCGGCTGCTCTGGCCGGCAGCACCAGTCACGCCGGTCTCCACCAGGCCGGCGGCGCTGTCTGGGCTGTGTGCCGGCGCCCGGCCGTAATGACCCTGGCCGGTGGATGCGCTGCGCGGCCACAGACGCAGCGCTGCCGCCTGGCGTGTTGTTTGTCGCCGTGTCGTGTCTGATTGCAATGCGCTTATCGCGTGTGTGCAGGAATGTGCAGGCCGGTGCCGCGCCGCCTCGCAGCCCTCCCGTTGTCGGCGGACGCGCCGCGGCATTGGTTGTGGGCTGTGGGTCGGTGGGTACGTGAGGTTTGCGTGGCAAAACAACATTATGAATGCGGTACTGGTACCGAACGTGGGCCCTGCTGCCCCTCGAAATTGTGCAGTCGCAGAAGGGTCGGCCTTTGGTCAGGATGCTGGTGCCCTCTCCCTTGGACCGACTGGGAGAAGGGTCGGCCTCTGGCCAGGGTGTTGGCGCCCTCTCCCCTGGACAGACCGGGATCGGCCGTCGAGTGAATTGTGTCCCGTGTCTGCCAGCCACCGGTGGCGTGACAGTCTGGGCCAGTGCATCTTCTTAACATGTTGGCAGGCACCCGGCCCTCTAGTTTTCCCGCCCAGCTGTGCCCTATTTGTCCTACCCTTTTCAATTATTCTTGATAAAGGTGTCCATTTTTCTCAGTGTAGGTGCCTTTTTTACAAGTGTTCCCACCCAGTGATAACCATCCACTGAGGGAATGCTCATGACTGGGTGCCTGAGAACGGAATGGCGCCTGCATCTCTTTAGTAGACCAAATATTCCAGAATGTCAAAACAGTTATCTTTATATGTGTGCCTGGAAAAGTGCAACACTAAACACTCGGCAGTGCAGGGTTGACCTTTCATATCCCCCCCCAAGTTTTTTTTTCTGAGATTATCCAAATTGCGCGGGCACTATTCTGCTCCGGCTCTGCACAATCAATAGGATGTCATTTCATAACTTTGGGTATAAATCCGCGAGTTGTGTCATGTGAAGGATCTATGCACCATAAAAACCTGTCCTTTTCACAGAATTTGCGTATTTCGTTGGCTTACCATAACATGATGACCCCAAATATGCCGTGTAAGGTGTTTGGTGTAATATACACTAGAAATTACATGCTTGCCGCTTGGCAGGGTAGGACAAAAATAGGCTGTGGATTTTTGGCATAAAGAACATTGTCGTCTCCAGACAATTTTCTTTTATTCTCAGAAGGGAACTAAACTGATGTTTCGCAATTAACTGCTCTCTGATGAATTGCTCAAGGTTCATTGGAAAGTGCAAACTGAGATTCTGATGTGACAGCTTTGAGGACAAATATCCTGTCCGCATTCGGGGGGGGGGGGGGGGGGGGGGGGGGGGGGGGGGGGGGGGGGGGGGGGGGGGGGGGGGGGGGGGGGGGGGGGGGGGGGGGGGGGGGGGGGGGGGGGGGGGGGGGGGGGGGGGGGGGGGGGGGGGGGGGGGGGGGGGGGGGGGGGGGGGGGGGGGGGGGGGGGGGGGGGGGGGGGGGGGAAAACACCCCCCACCGGGGCGGCCAGGGGGGCGGGAGCCTGATTTCCTGCGAACGAGTGCAGATGTTGGAAGCACGGCGGTGCCGGATCGGAAAGGCAAGCAATCGATGCATGGTAGAGGCGAACACTTCGCTCCATGTACAAATATAACAACCCGTATAACAAACATTGAATTTGCATCTTTTCCCCAGAGTTCCAGACGTACAGTCAAAACTGAAAATGAGCACGCAATTTTTTAAATAGAAAATTATTGGAAAGGGTTTTTTTTCCCCCCTTTTTGGCCCCCCCCCTGAAGCTTCCTCCCCTCCCTTTTTTCCCTCCGACTGCCGTGCGCCGCCACTGTCGCGGATGCAGGGGCCGCGGTAGCTCAGTTGGTAGAGCATCGGACTCTTGATCGCAATATTGTGGGTTCGAATCTCACAACCGACGGTATTTACCGAGTCCACCCGCGACCAATGGGCGTGAGAGGTTGGCGACGCTATATAACCTAGCGGTTGAATGCGTCGTAAAAGAACCTAAGGTTCTTCTTCTTCTGTCGCGGATGCCAGGCAGCTCTGACGTCGGCGCTTCGCACTATTCACTCATCGCCCACCATATGTCCCACGCCTGTGCGGTTCGGTCGTAACTGCAAGCACTCCTCCGGCCAAGGGTGTGTCCTTGAGAATATATCAGACCCTATAATGCTGAACCACAAGATTCCCATCTGCACACGTGCATTGAAATATTGTTTGGGCCCAATGAGCGTGCGGGCCCAAACATAATCAGACCCTCGTTGCGAAGTGCTGGTTGTGCCCCTGAACGTTACGAGTGTAAATATAATGTCGATGGATTCGTACAAACCTCATCTACATTTTGGCGTTCAGTTTACGACTCAATGCACGCTATCGATTTAATTTGCGGTGCCGTAATTTTCGAATTTTTTCTTACCTTTGGGCGGCGCTGGTTGGCCGAAAGTGTGAAACTAGATTGTTTGTCGGGTAGTTCAATCTCAGTACGAGGTGAAGTGGCGAGAGATGGCCGCCGCCCCTCGGGTGGGAAGGCTGGCGCCAGGCGAGTGGCGAACTATGGAGAAAAGTTCGGGGCCCAGTGCGCATTGCCTTGCCCCCTGCCTCCCTGCCAGACAGCTGTGTTGCGGTTCTGCCAACGATGCCAGTCTGGCGTGGCACACCACTGTGCTGGCCGAATTACACGGCAAGTAGGTCAGCTCTTCGGGCATTTATTTTTGTGATGTGTCTCTATTCCGAGGAGCTCCGGTGTTTGCAAACTAGTTCATGCACGGAAATGGCACGAGTTTACCACCGCCGTCGTCTGCTTCTCAGGTCTGAATTGGGAGTGTAGATCAACTCGTGCAACATGGGAGTCGATTTGTATACCTTTGAGGGGCTGGGCCATATATTGGCTTGGATTCCTAATGATTTTACACTTTTAATGGATCCATAATATATTGGGCGCGAAATGACCTCAGTACTCGCCATAACCCAAAGCAATCCATCGCCATTCATTTCTTCCATGTCCCCCTACTAATAATTTCAGAAATAAGCACCCTTGTGCAACTCATTAAATCAATATACTTAAGGAACAACACATGAAGTACATTTTTAAAGTAAATAATTTCGGTCGTTGAATGTCCAGAAATGTCTTCTTTGAAGGTTCAGTCTTTCAAACGCGGGTGATATGCACGCTGCGCCTCTAGGCTCAATGCTGTCAGTGGTTCTCAACTTGACCTCCGCCGATGTCGCACAGCCCAAGTGTCTTGCAACGGTTTCACTGCGCCGGGCTCCCGAGTGAACAGCCGGGCGGCGCCGGCCGCGGTCGCGTTGTTTTTGTTTGCGCGGCGCGGCCCGGTGTCTCCGTCCAGCCGTCCGCAGCAACTGGTTTCGCCCATTCGGAATCGATAGCGTGCGCGGCCGCGCCAGAGGTGCCGAGCCTGAGCCCGAGCCTCAGTCACAGCCGCCGCCGTCGCGCCGGAGCGTATTGATTCGGCCGGCGGCCCATGTTGGTGGCGTCTAATTTTAGCGATCGGCGTTGGCGGCGCGCCCGGCGACGGCGGCCGTTCGGCAGGTTGCTGGGGGCGGACTCGGGCGCGCCGTCGTGCCGCCCGTAGTAGTCTGGCACCGACCCGAGCGGCTGTGTCTCCCGGCGGGTACGCGCTGACCGCCCGCGGGCGGGGGCGAACATAAATGTGCCCGAACTTGGTCGCACGGGGGTGCTGCGCAGCCGCGGTAATTGCCAGAACAGAATGTAAAGTCAATAACGGGATGACTGTTTATGCAGGGCAAGCGGCCGGCGTCTGTCTGCCGCGATTCGGCAGGATTTCTCGCACCCTCTACCGGGTCGCTGTGTCCAACCGATAATCCATGATCGTGTCTGCCGCACGTTTCCCGTCCCGCCTCGGTCTGCGAATGACTGCCGGGCGAAGGGCACACCGCTCTCCTGTCTCGGGGTCGCCGGAAACTGGCGCGAACGGGCTGCCCACAGGTTCGGGCGACGAGCGACCGGCCGGCCGGCCAGCCAGCCGGTGCGGGGCGTTGGGACCGATCCGATGCACGAGGTGTGGCCCCGGCGGCCAGCCGGCCAGCTTGCATCGGATGACTTGCAGCACGCCCCAGGCTGCTGCTGTTCACGGAATGCAGTGAGCAGCAAGTGGCGCCCAGTCACACGGCCAGCTCCCCGGGACGACTGCATCAGTCGTCTGTAGCGCTCAGTCGCACGACCAGTTCCCCGGGACGACTGCATCAATCGCCCGTAGCGCTGTCACACGGCCAGCTCCCCGGAGACGGCTGCATCAGTCGCCTGTAGCGCTCATGCGTACAGCCAGGTTCCCCGGACGACTGTACCAGTCGCCTGTAGCGCTGAGTCGCACGGCCAGCTCCCCGGTGGTGATCGCATCAGCGGCCCGTGGCCGCGAGTCGGCCCAGTCACGATCTCGCCAGAGCCGGCCCGCCGCGCCGGCCGTGTTAAGGAGCACGGGGGAGTATGCCCGCCTCTCCAGGCTGTGCGCTGTCTCGGCGCCCGCATGGTGCAACCCGAGGCTGCTGAGGCGGCGCGCAGCCAACGGTCAGTGCGTGCACGTGGACCCCGAGGCGTGCCGAGGCGTGTTGGCGCGCGAATGGTGGCGCGACGACCGACGTCAGCTGGCCATCAGGGCCGGACGGAGCCGGCGTGGCGTTCGCGCGCCCGCGTGCCAGTCGGTCGGCGCGCGGCGGGCTGACCGGTGCGCTGCTGTGGCACCGGCGGATGCCGCCTGTCAAGACAGGTGGGGGGGGGGGCTGGGCCGAGTCGTTAGTTGTAATCAGTATCGTGGCCAGACGTGGTGGGGCTGTTGGTGCGTATTGACCGGACACCTGACCGCCGCAGCGGCAGGCCCGCCTTGGATCACGTCCGCTCCCTGCAGCGGACCGTACTGCGGCCGCACCTCGGCCGTCCGCCGCCGCCGCCCGCCGCCGATCAATAGCCGAACTGGTGGCGGTGCCGCGCCGGGCGATAACCCGCCTGCAGCCGGCTGACGCGGAAGGGGCACGGCCACCGGCGCGGCCGGCGACCTTGCCGGTCGGCGGCGGCTGGCCGGAGCGGAGCGCGCGTGTACTGGCGACGGCTACGGCCGCCGGCTCGGCTGGTGTGTGGTCTACTCGTGGGAGGCGGCCGCCCGGCTCGCGGCTCGCGGCGCGCGAAAGGGCCACACTCCAGGGACCGGCGTCCTGGAATGCATTGGAATGTTCTCCCGACACCCCGATGCCAGGGGGTGTCGGGAGAGACATTAAAACCCGTAATGACTGAAGAAATGGGGACTCGTCGTGGGGTATGGGCAACATTGAAATAGCATTAATGAAAACCGCTGGTTTTTGGTGGCATGAGTGGGGCCATTTTTCTTCCGAGGTGCGTCCGTTCTAGAGGCACCTCTAGCGGAGAACATTCAAGAAGTGGGTGGGTGAGCCGTAGCTTCCAGGGTGTCTCCGGTTTTCGGCAACGGGCGCCACTGGCTATAAACAAAATTATGGTAGTGTAGTCGCGCCTTTCCAAGAGGCGCCTCTGGTACACCTGCAAAGGGTCGCCAGACCCAGCCAGGAATCCAGCTGAAACAACAAGTTCTGTTCTCGGGGGCAGGCCGGAATTCTATCGGGTGCTGATTTCCACGTGGATTGTGCAGTGATAGGACAATACTGGACTGGCAGTGGTGGGCGGCGCGGGCCCGTCGGCGTGGGCTCGTCACGGTCACTTGGTCTCGGCAGCACATCTGTCTGGGCTACCTGATGTCGGTGCGGAGCGTGCCGTCGGGGCCGTTGGACTGGTTCATGTTGTCGGTACTGCGGAGAGAGTGGCATGGTGAAAGCTGGCCGATAAAAAGAGCAACAAGTCCAATTACGGCACAGCAGACAGGACTTTAAGCGGGTTGCCTCAGAGTCGTGGCGATCGGACCGACTCACCCACGCCAACCTTTTTCTCCCGCGTACGCACGATAGATTGACCCGATCTGGCTGCCCTCCCTGGTGAGCGCACTGTCGGCCACGTAATGTTACACTGTCGGCCACGTAATGTCAGACTGTCGGCCACGTAATGTTACACTGTCGGACACGTAATGTCACACTGTCGGCCACGTAATGGCAGACTGTCGGCCACGTAATGTTACACTGTCGGCCACGTAATGTTACACTGTCGGCCACGTAATGGCAGACTGTCGGCCAGTAATGTTACACGTCGGCCACGTAATGTTACACGTCGGCCACGTAATGGCAGACTGTCGGCCACGAATGTACACTGTCGGCCACGAATGTCAGACTGTCGGCCACAATGTACACTGTCGGCCACGTAATGTTACACTGTCGGCCACATGCGCCCTTTAAACCCAAATAACAAACAAAACAAACCCTGTCGGCCACGTAATGTCAGACTGTCGGCCACGTAATGGCAGACTGTCGGCCACGTAATGGCAGACTGTCGGCCACGTAATGTTAGACTGTCGGCCACGTAATGTCAGACTGTCGGCCACGTAATGTTACACTGTCGGCCACGTAATGTCAGACTGTCGGCCACGTAATGTTACACTGTCGGCCACGTAATGTTACACTGTCGGCCACGTAATGTCATACTGTCGGCCACGTAATGTTACACTGTCGGCCACGTAATGTCAGACTGTCGGCTACGTAATGTTACACTGTTGGCCACGTAATGTTACACTGTCGGCCACGTAATGTCAGACTGTCGGCCACGTAATGGCAGACTGTCGGCCACGTAATGTTACACTGTCGGCCACGTAATGTCAGACTGTCGGCCACGTAATGTCAGACTGTCGGCCACGTAATGGCAGACTGTCGGCCACGTAATGTCACACTGTCGGCCACGTAATGTTACACTGTCGGCCACGTAGCGCCATACACACACACTGTCGGGGACGAGTGGTCTAGGGGTAATATGCTCGTCTCACAATCGAAAGATTGTGGGTTCGAGTCTCACCTGTCGCTACTCTTCGCCCGCGACCAATCGGCGTGAGAGATTGGCGACGCTATATGACTCAACGGTCGACGGGAACCCCGCACTTAGAACTAAAGCCGGCAAGCAAAGCCGATATAGGCGATGCAAATATGCGCTTCAGGCTTGTGCAGGCGTTGCATTCGGCATGGCTAATGCAGTGGATGAGCGAGGTGCACCTCTGACCAGGGGTTTTGTTTTGATATGCTTTTGAGCGGACAAGCGCCCCCTCATTGTTTGCTTTGCCCTCCCAATAATTTCAACTTTTAACATGGGACACTGGGGTGTAACCCCCCCCCCCCCATCCATTTCGGCGTGCCCATTGTCTTCATGTGTCTTGCCCCTATTAATTTTTCAAAAACCAACGCCCATGGCTCTGACTCTCAACATTCATTCCTTCACTAAAGCACGTACGCACGTGTAAGTTCGGCGAGGCTTCTGGCATAACAGGAGAGAGGGAATCGTGCGGAAACTTCTACAGAAAGCAAGCGAGCTGAAAGCTTGCGTGCCTTCAAGTGAACAACAGAGGAATGGCAAACGTATTATGTCCCAAGGTATTCCAGTTTTTGTCGAAATGACGTCAGGAGAAAAATTGCTTTCCTCATGTTTTTATTGTGTATGTAGCCAAGATTGTGTTAGGAAAATCTTGTCCACTATTTACCTGATTCAAGACTTCCTTGGGCGATATATGTTCAATTGAGGCAATTTCTCCAAATTAGGAGAAATCCCGCCAATCGGTATGAAATTTCTTGTGGACAGCTTTGTCGTAGTTTTATGTGAAAGGTGAGAACACGGCGACGTGTTGGGAACTTCTATTAAACAAAGCCCAAAGAAAGACACCCAGTGCCTTTGGTAATTTTCGAGGTATTTGTCGTCTATTTGGAATGTGTACTCGCAATGCACATATCTGCACCATATCTGAGGCAGGTGGTCACGGTTCACTTCTGCATGGTCCGTGATATTTTGTTCCTTAAAACTGGATAACACGTTGGTGTTTATGTTGATTATGGGGCATGATGTCCTCGATGAATAGCATAGAACTACAACTTGGCTCAATACGTGTCTAATACAATGGCCCGATACAACCTGGCTTGGCTCGACTTGAATCAGGTTGTGTTATAAAACTAAAACAAAGGTTGTGTGTTTCAGAAAATAGTTGTTGGTGGGTTCGTATATGTTCACTTTTCTGAAGCAGACCTGCAGCAGTTTAGTTTGTGACTAAACTAACAATAAGCGTATCCGAGTATTGCCAAGGAATGAATAGCACTAGTTTTGTCTCGCCAGTTACACGATGCTTTTAGGCTCATCAAACGACTAAATTGGATGCGATTCGCTGGGCTTGCCGCTCATCTTCCATCATCCCCGTTGTATCGATGTGTTTGTTGTTGTTGCTAGACTCCACACGCTCCGACAGAATCAGTTATTTGATGCCATGCTGCTTGCCCGTTAGAGGGATCCGTCCAGTTGACTCCTTCCTTCCCCAGCTCCGATGCATGTGCTTGGTGATGACGGCTTACAGTCGGCAGACACTATTTATTGATTGATTTGACGATACATGCCCTCCACGTACAGTGGCTATTATGGACTCCCCAATACTCTTATGGACACTCCCAATACTATGCGTAGTCAATGAGCCCAGAAGGCCAAACACTCGCTGAACTGGGCGGGCCGGTCGGCTGTTGGCCGCCGATCACCTGGTAGTCGGCCAGTCTCGGCCGGGGCCTTGGTGTCGCGTGCCGGCCTGCCAGTCCGCGGCTGCCGCCTCGCCACCAATCTCGGCCGTTGCTGGCCAGGGCGGCACGCCTGTTGCGTCACCGTGACGTCATGGACCACGTGTGACGCTGTTTGACGCCGCGCAACTGGGCCGCCCTCGCAGCGATTTGCTGAGCTACGCCGAGCCGGCGTATTTGTGCTTGGCAGACTTGTGCTCGACTCAAATTTTTTTAGTCGACTCACATTTGACTCGTAGATCTTGAGATCCGATTCAACTCATGATTCAGAGCAGGTCAAAATTATTTGATTCGACTCAATTCAGACTCAGAGCTCACAAAGCATGATTCGGCTCACGACTCAAACAGAAATTTGAATCGATTCAGATCCGACTCAATGGTATCAGACTCATAAGCCATATGATTCAGTGTGCACTGCCCACACATTATATATATATATATATATATATATATATATATATATATATATATATGGGTGAAAACGGGAAGTGGTAGGAGATGCTCGTCAAAGAAGGTTGTGGGTTCGAGTCCACCGCCCACTCCCGCGACCAATCGGCGTGAGAGATTGGCGACGCTATATGACTCAACGGTCGACGTGTCGTAAAACCAATAACCAACCAACCAATGGGTGAAAACAAAGTTATAGCAAAAATTATTTATTCGACACAGTTTGATGTCAACGCATCTTCATCTGTGTCTAACTAAGAAAGATAATTAGTATTTATTTAGACACCAACGAAGATGCTCTAACATCGAAACATCTGTTGAATATATTATTTTTGCTATAACTTTGTTTTCACCTCACATTATTTATCATTCCTCATGCACTGTAATGGTTGGCATATAGGATATATACAGATAAATGCATGTGCATGTGCATAAAGTAATTGACTCAAAAAACATTAACGAGATGAATGGTTGTCAATGCATATGCAAAGCAATGAGTGCATAATACTTCAATCCACATCAGCATGATGCACAACCTGAATCATATATACCTGACACACATCACCTAACTTCAACATAGCACCCAGGTCCTGCACTGCAATAGGTATCCGCACAGAATAAAATTGCGTTGGTTTGTTGCCCCCACGAAGTTGGTTTGGTAGCGGGCTTGAAGGTTTCCCTTCACCATTGGTTTACACGCAATTTTACCGACTTTCTCTACGCTATCTTGCATATTTTATGGCAATATAGGGTACTTTGACGTATTCTAATTGAAAGACCTATTCTTTAGCTTCAGCAAAGGGTATCCTAAATGACCCAGTAATAATCGTCCTGCCTAACAATGTGCCATTTCCGGCAGGCTCACCATCAAGCGCCTCCAAAATAAAGGGATTGTTCCCGATATTGGTAGGCTCCCTCTACCGTCCATTTACGCGTTCAAGTTGTCACCCTCGTTCAAGAGCGGAAGAAAGGACAGTCAGGGGGGGAATAAGTGCGCCATAGCTTCTTCTCCCCAGTGGCAGGAGAGTTTCAATCCAGTTGTAAGTTTCAGGAGGGCATTCCTAGATCACAATGGTGTTGTACATAAATGTTCAATTATGCATGTATCATCAAAATCCATGCAAGATTCATCAATGAAGAATGCATCATGCCCTGGGTCTAACTGGCCTAGAAAAAACCGTTTTCAACAACTGCTGTATGTCAATGTAGGTAGGTATGTAGGTACATGTTTGGAAAAATAGGCTGATCCTAGATTTTTGGGATCCCGAACATTATCCTCTCGAGAAAATTATTTCTTGTTTTCTCATCTGGAGGTTGAATTTCCCAAGTTATTAACTTTTGACAACGAACTGCTGTGATCAAGTAAAAGTGCTCAAAATTCACTGAAATGGGTGCAAATTGAGTTACGATGCATAAGGTTTGAAGAAAAATATCCTCCATACTGGATGACTACAAAATATTCCTCTCCACATGCCGGACTACAATGCACAGATCCAACCTTGTCTATGCATGAGAATAAAATGTGTCGGAACAAATGATCACTGGAAAGAATGGTACAAGATTATAAGTCAGCTGGTGAGCGGAAGACAATATATTTGCTAGGAAGCAAATTAAAGTGACCATTGCGTATGATTTGAGAAAAGTATTCTGCAACAAAATTGATACCATATTTTAAAAAACTTTGAAAGACGTCATGCGGGCTTGAAGGAAAACTTCGATCTACCTTCTAGTAAAGGTACCTTGGGTTTGTTATTTGTCACACAAACCAACGCAACTTTATTCAGTGCATATGCCTGTTGCAGTGAAGGGCCGTTTCGGTTCCATATTCTTTTTCACAATCACATCCCATTTCTGTGTTGTGTTCCTGGCACTAGGATTGACTCATGCATGATACTGGTTGTGAATACCAAGCTTAACATTAATACTTATTTGTAGTTATTGTTATCCGTTTTTGGTAAATAACTTAAGTACCCCTCATTCTTTACTCACTGTCAGCTGATAAGTTGAGAATTGTAATGCTAAGCATGAATAATTATACTGTGGTTTTACTCCCTACTTTGTGTCATGGCATACTATTCACAAAGTTACATGCTTTATATCATTTGTTCATAACCTGCATTTGAGTCACAAGACTCAAATGATTCATTGTGATTCAAATGATTGACTCATGATTCAACTAATTTTTTTTATAAGAAAGGTGATTCAACTCACGACTCAAGATATGTTTTGGGGAAAAGAATCGATTCAACTCGCGACTCATCAAAAAACGATTGATTCATGAGTCGATTCTCGATTCAACTCGAGTCGAGCACAAGTCTGGTGCTTGGGCATTGCACGTGACTCGGTTCGCAACAACACCGCTGGTATGGATAGGGACTTGAACATGTATGGAGCTTAGTGTCGAGCATTGTAGTGTTAGCGAATGCTTCTCCACATTCCGGTGTTTCGTATGCTTTGCTGTTGGTGTTGTTTAGTTCCTTCGTACTCCAATGTGTTGATTTGCCTCGTTTTTAATTTGTCAATTTCGCAAGAAACGCAATAGCCAATTGTGGTCACAGAAACGGCAAACTATGAAAAATGTTCAGTTATAGTTCAAGACTGACTACGCGCTCGCTTTTTCAAAGAAAACATAACGTTTTTCATATTTTGCATTGTTTTTATCGGATTATACAATTTTGAGGTTCAAGATTTTCACCTATTCATCCCTTCTGCCATGCTTGTGTAGTTCATCGGTCAGAAAGCGACCTCTCCATGGCTGGTTGCTCAGACGGCAGTCAGGCACCGTTGTCCTGTTCAAATAAAGTCAAAGCTGAGGCTCAAGATTGCTGCTAGGCAGTAAGAACAGGACTAACAGACACGAGACAGTAAGGGAAAGACTAACTGAAAGATTCCACGGGCCAATGCTCGGAGGCGAAATGGGCAGCACGGAATCACTGCCCACCTATGTGTCCACTTCCTACCAGGGACCGCTTCTCCAGGATCTCAAGTTGCATATTTGGGAAGTGCCAGAGGGCATGACACGGGGAAACCGACAGCACGTTTCATGCAATTTACCCACGCCCAGGAGATTACGCAACGTACCTTCGTTGGTCCAGAAGAGGAGGTAAGTAACCCTTTGCAGGACGCGCATCGGGCACGCCTGTGCTACCCACCGCCATCTCCTTTGTGGGGAAGAGAGGTCGCAGCGTGACCCCTGTTCGGGGACCCTGACATTGCACCGCTTATTGTCCGGTTTTTTTTTTTTTTTTTATAATTTAGTTTTTGTTTGCAATTTGAAAATTAAAGAAGAAATTTAATTTTTTTTTTTTCTTTTACTTTTTTTTTATTTTTTTTTTTTTTTTTTCTTTCCCAGTAATATTTTTTTTTTTTTTTTTATTAAAAATTATGTGGAATTTTTTTTTTTTTTTTGTTGTTTTTTTCCCCCCTTATTAAAAAAAAATTATTTATATTTTTTTTTTTTAGTGTTTTTTTGGGATTTTGGGTAATTTGGGTTGTTTTAATTGTTTTTTTTTTTTTTCTTTTGTGGGGTCCCCGGGGGGAAAAAAAAAGCTGTTGGGGTTGCTTTAAAATTTTTTTTAAAACCCTTTTTTTTTCTTTTTTTTTTTTTTTTCTCCTCGTTTTTTTTTTCTTTTTTTTTCCTTTTTTTCCTCGGGGTGCTTCGGGGGTTTTTACTGGAGTGTGTCGCCTGGGTTTTTTTGGCGGGGGTTTTTTGGGTCTGGACCTTTTTTTTTTTTTTTTTTTTCCCTAAATTTTTTTTTTTTTTTTCCTTTTTTTTGGGCTTTATTTTTTTTTTTTTTTTTTTGCCCCAAAACTCAATAATAATAATTTTTTTGGGTTTTGTGTGTTTTTTTTTTTTGGGGGGGGGGGTTTTGCTCCCTTTTTTCTTTTTTTTTTTTTTTTTTTCTTTCTGCTTTTCTTTTGTTTTTTTTTTTTTTTTTGTTGTTGTTTTTTTTTTTTTTTTGTTTGTGGTGGGGCGCCCTCTTCCTTTATTTGGGGGGGTTTTTTTTTTTTTTTTGGGGTTTTTTTTTTTTTTTTTTTTTTGTTGTGTCCAAATATTTTTTTTTTTTAATTTTTTTTTTTTTTTTTTTTTTTCCCCCCTTGGGGGGAACCAAAAATGTGTTTTTTTTTTTTATAATCAATAAAATTTCTGGGGAAAAAAGGGGGGCCTTTTTTTCCCCCCCCTCCCCCCTTTCTCTCCCCCCCCCCCCCCCCCCCGGCCGAAAAAAAAGGGGTTTTTTTTTTTGTTTTTTTTTTTTTAACCCCGTTGGGTGCTTTGGGCCCGTTTGGTAATGGGAGGTGCGGTGGCCGTGACGGACTGTGACGTTCAGCGTGATAGGCAGGTGCAGTCGATGTGACGTGGAGTAATACACGTCCATCCTTCAAAAGTTTTCAGAAGATTCCAGGCGGCGGCTTGTAGGCGGTGCTCTTGAATTTGTCACCATCAGCCTTTTCCAAATTCGAATAGTGTGTTCAAAGAGTGCCAGTTCTGTTGGTGCAAGAATCACACCCGCAGTGACTGAGTTTGCGATGCGATGCGATGGGGGCCGCCTGGCCGGCACAGGGGCGGCGACACAGTGTATGTGTGTGTGCGTGTGTGTGAGAGTGACGAGCCGTGTGTGCGCCGCCGCCGCCAGGTACCTGGACCACTACGAGAAGGTGCACTTCCACGGCGAGGAGCTGTACGGCCGCCACGACGAAGAGATCATCATGCACGACTCGACGTCGCGCACGTCGCGTCGGCACAACATCCGCACGCTCAACGCCGTGCACATGTCGTACAACGCCGGCCAGCACCTGGTGTCGGGTGAGTGGACGGTGAAGTCCCCGTCGGCGTCGGCGCCGACGTTTGCCTGGTCGGCGCCGTCGGCGTCTCCCCGGCCCGCTGGCGGCCGGCTGCTCACTCGGCTCGGACCTCTAGACATCAGGTCACGGGCGTCAAGTAACCGGGCTGTAGAGTAGAGGTGTGCTGGTGCGAGTGGTGTTCGTTACATGCTTACATACATTGTTACATTGCATAGTGCTTGTTAAGTTGTTACACGTGGGTCGCGTCGTGCGATGGTAAATGTGTCGACGCGGTCGTTAGAGGGGTCTCCGGCGCTGTTGTGCTCAGCGGCTATTGCATTTGTGGTATAGCTGCGGTGCTGTGCATTGAGGAACACTCGGGGATGGCCTAGTAGAGTGCTTATTGTAACATTATTTTAGTAATATATTATATATATATATATATATATATGCCTACATGTGTATGTTTATTTATTGATGAATTTCTTTCGTTATGTCTTCAATGATGTATATATTGTAGTGTATTGGCGTAGCCTGACACAGCGTCTGTGCGCAGACTCGCTGCGACAGTCTCTGGGCATGAGCTCGCTGCGGCGGCCGTCCGAGTACGACCGGCTGCTGCTATCGCTGCTCGGCCCGCTGCCCAACGAGCAGGACTTCGCCATGAACCTGTGCACGCTGCTCAGCAACGAGGGCAAGCACGAGCTGCGGCTGAGTCGACACCCGCGCCTGATGTGCGCCCTGCTGGCGCACGCGGGCGTCTTCACCGACGGTGGGTGTCGGCCTGGGGGTGGGAGTGGGTCGGTCGTCTTGTCTTCGGGCAGCTTCCCTGGATCCCAAACCCGTCTGGCCCCCGAACTTCAGGCGTGTCCGGAAGCTACTAAATCGATATTGAAACTGGCACTGTACGAACGCTTCTTTTACCTTCCTTGCTCGTCGGGAGAGTTCGCCTTCCGTTCAACTTCACGGCGCTCAACCACAGTTGGTTTCAGCCGCGGCTACCAGCCACATCATGCCTGATTCCTGATATGATGTCTGGCACGGCCACTCTTGGGACCACTAAAAGTTGCGAGGGTGGTTTCAATACTTTGAGACGAGGCAAACGATTTTGGACAGTGACGAATTGGTGGGTGTAACCAAAAATGGCCTTCATTTGTGAAAAGTAGTGTTTAAAAACAATCCCGTAATAAAGAAACCTTTAATCCAATATTGTGTGAATACATACAGCAGTTTATATAGATAATTGCAGAAAGGTACAAGGTACGTTCCCCGCCACAAAAAAAAAACGCGTTGACACATAGCGCCGCCCCCCCCCCCTGCCGGTCCCGCCGGTCCCTCCCGTGAACAGTTAGTATTCTTCACAATGCAACATAATATCATGGCTGTCATACTGTTGACAAATATCGGCCAGAACAGGTTTTGCTCTCTACCTGGCACCAGTGTTAAAATAATGGCTTTTCGTTGGGTGTGAGATGTCGAAACGAGTACAGTGTGATGTCGAAATTCGCAATCGAAACGGTGGCCCTGAACATAACTTATATAAGTTCTTCAGACAATTTTGATCCAACAGGGTACTCATACGTGCACCTTTTGCCTTTGTTTTGAGATGCCCAATTTAGGAGTAACTATTTTAGCGATTATGAGACAAAATACCTATCCTTATCGATTGATATTGTATAACAGACCACATCATAGTAATACTGTATTTGTGCTAGGAGTTGTTTGTGCATCACAATCTGCAACGCAAACATCAGCATGATACTTATCAACAAGATACTGTTAGGAATTATATATGAATGCCTCTTAACGACCCGTCACGAAGCACGATGTCGATACTCCGTTGGAAGGGATGTTAATTCAGTGTTCAGAAAGTGGTATATTCCACCCCATTTCACGAATAATTGATCACTGTCTGGCACATTCCACTTCATTAAAAAAATAACGATGCTGGATTTCGGTATGGATGTCTGTGGTTTGGTCCGCGTACTCAACTGAGTTCTTCCTCCCATCCATTTGTACTCCAAAAGGTGCCCGGCAACCCTTGCTGTCGAGCAACCTCCGGCGACCCATGGCTGTGCAGCCGCCAAAGCCGCTCAAAGCGTAAGTGTTTTATAGGGTTTTCAACCGCCTGTAGTGCTTTCGTGTGTTGTAGTGTTGTAAACCTCAGCACACCAGCCGCCTGTTGAGCCACGCCTCGCCTGTCCACAGGCTACACCCAGCGCTACATGCTGGAGAACTACTCGCGCACCCGGCGGCAAAACCTGGTGGCGTTCTGGCGCGACAGCCTGTCCGAGAAGAAGCTGCTGCGGCTGCTGTCGGTGAGCTGTGCGCCGGAGCGGCGGCCGCAGACGGGCAGCGGCGGCGGCGCGCGCGACGCGGCGCTGCTCTTCTCGCCTGCGCGCGCCGAGCTGCACCAGCTGGCCGACAGCGACAGCGACGACGAGTCGGACGCCGAGCTGGACGCCGAGGTGGCGGCGCTGTCGACGGCCGGCGGCGACGACGCCGACGCCGACGCCGACCAGCTGTTCTGCGTGGGCACGCAGCTAGGCGTGCTGGAGC
Source organism: Ashinkailepas kermadecensis (assembly GCA_034440615.1). Classification (NCBI taxonomy): domain Eukaryota; kingdom Metazoa; phylum Arthropoda; class Thecostraca; family Neolepadidae; genus Ashinkailepas; species Ashinkailepas kermadecensis. Next base: position 46,813 of record JAOTOM010004047.1, on the reverse strand, counting down.
GCACCGGGCACCGGGTGCTGCAGGTGGCGCAGGTGCTGCGCAGCCTCAGCTTCGAGCCGGAGAACGCGGGCGTGATGGCGGCCAGCGCCGCCTGCCTGCGCTTCCTGCTGCTGTGCGCCCACTGCCGCTGGGGCAGCCTGAGCAGCTGCGCGCGCGACACGCTCGGCAACGTGGCCGGCGAGGTGGTGCTGCGCGACGCGGCGTCTGACCGGCTGGGCCGGCTGCTGGTGCAGTTCGCCGGCCGCGGCGTACAGCACGCCGATCGGTCGGTGGTGCTGGCCAGCCTCGAGGTGCTCAACAAGCTGGCGCAGAACGAGCGCAACGAGGAGGCGCTGGCGGCCGCGCTCGACTCGCGCCTCCTGCAGACGGTGTGCACGTACCTGAGCCTGCACGACATCCTGCTGCTGATCGCCAGCCTCGAGTGTCTGCTGGGCCTCACGTCGCTCGGCGAGGACACGTGCCGGGCGGTGGCGCGCGCGCCCGGCGCCATCAACTCGCTCGTCTCGCTGGTCACGGTCGAGGTGGGTGTCGACCGGTCGCGGGCGGCTCTGGCGGCTCCGGTGCGCTGAGTGGTCTGCTGGCGGATGTGCTTTTCTTTTTAGAGGGAGACGGACATGTGGTGGATGTCAGGAAGAGCACTCGTGGTCATATTGTGCCCTGTACGCTTCTGTTGGGTTCATTATTCCGTACAGCCGTTTGGCTCTGCTGTTATGATGGATTGTTAAAATCTTGACTATTATGCCAATTTAAACGAATTGTTAATGCACAACACCTGCTGGCCCTTTGGCGGTATCGTGTCAATTTAAGGCGGCCATATCAGGCTTTTTACTTGCACAATACCCCAAATATCGAGCAGCCTGGTGGCGTATGTTATTGCATTGCATGTTGCAAGGTAACGACATGCGGTTATACTGCGTTGTTTCCTTGCATGTTGCGTGTCACCAGGCGGAGTATAATGGGAGGTACAGTGTAAGTACTGGATAGAGAGCGAATGCGTGTTGATGCTCTACATGACCAATGAAGTCGATGCGCCCTAAAGCCCTAATAACTAACTAACTGGGTCGGGTACGGCGGGAGACGCTGATGTGCTGATGTGACTTCGCACTGTGTCGACAGGCGCAGAGCTACGGGCCGCGAGCGTGTATCCTTATGAAGGTCATGCAGACACCGTGCGGGCTGCCGGCGACGCCGTCGACCACCGCCACCACCACCGCCGCTGTCGGTCAGCCGGTCGTCCCGGCTGCCGCGCCTCAGCAGGCGCAGCCGGCTCCTCAGCAGGTGCCTCAGCCTCAGCAGGCGGCGCAGTCCCACCACCACCACCACCACCACCCGCACGCAGCGCAGCAGAAACCGGCGCCGGCGCAGCCGATGGTGGTGGTGGCGCCGCACCAGCCGCCGTCGGCACCGTCTGCTGCGGCGGCGGCGGCGGCTGCGCCACCCGTGCGGATACAGCCGCTGCCGGCGCCACAGCAGACGGCAGTGGTGCGCCAGGTGCCGATGCCGCTCATCCAGCCGACGGCGCCGACAATCACAAACAGTGAGTAGGCGTCGACAGCGGCCTGCTGCGGATCGCGTCTGGGGCGGCCCGCTGGGGACCACGTCTGGGGCGGCCCGCTGGGTACCACGTCTGGGGCGGCCCGCTGGGGACCACGTCTGGGGCGGCCCGCTGGGGACCACGTCTGGGGCGGCCCGCTGGGGACCACGTCTGGGGCGGCCCGCTGGGGACCACGTCTGGGGCGGCCCGCTGGGGACCATGTCTGGGGCGGCCCGCTGGGGACCATGTCTGGGGTATTCTGATTCATTCCGATTCTGCCGTATTCTGTTGCCTTGGCGAGCTCCTGTCGCATGTAAAGGAATTAAAGTTGGCTTTTGGCAGGGTCGAAAATACGGTACATTAGTGGATGGGCTCTCCTAGAACAAATACAGCTGGATAATCCATTTTTGCACTTTACTACCTGACCGGCCTGCAGACACATGACCAGGGAGCCGTGTGGCGGCCGGCCAAAGTCTTCGGTTGACCGTGCCACAACGGGCGAGTATGTCTCCACTTGTGTCCACTCAACTTCTCCAAAGCTCCACCCAGAAAGGCCGGATATTTCCAATTTTGCTTCAGGGTCAGACCCAGTTGGAACCGTGGCCGACACATGCAGAGCTGCCGCTTTGTGGCAACGGTTCATCACAGCTGTGAATATCATCTGTTGTTCAGTGATTCGGTGGTCTGTGAACAGTGGTCAGTGGTCAGTCAGTGATCAGTGGTTAATCAATGGTCGATGTTCAGTGATCAATGGTCAGCAGTCGATGGTCAATTGTCAGTGACTAGTGGTCTGGTCTGTGGTCGGTCGTTGATAGGCAGTGGTCGTCGGGGACGAGTGGTCTAGGGGTAAGATGCTCGTCTCACAATCGAAAGGTTGTGGGTTCGAGTCTCACCTGTCGCTACTCTTCGCCCGCGACCAATCGGCGTGAGAGATTGGCGACGCTACATGACTCAACGGTCGACGTGTCGTAAAACCAATAACCAACCGGGCAGTGGTCGTGTCAGTGCTCATTGGTCGATGGTCAGTGATCAGTGGTCGATGGTCAGTCAGTGACCAGTAGTCGATGGTCAGTCAGTGGCCAGTGGTCGATGGACAGTCAGTGATCAGTGGTCGATGGACAGTCGGTGATCAGTGGTCGACGGTCAGTCAGTGGTCGGTGGTCAGTCAGTGGTCGACGGTCAGTTAGTGGTCGACGGTCAGTCAGTGATCAGTGGTCGACGGGTCAGTCAGTGGTCAGTGGTCGACGGTCAGTCAATGGTCGATGGTCAGTCAGTGGCCGGTGGTGACGCCCGCTCCGTCGGCAGAGTCGTCCCACCCGCAGTCTGGCGCGCCCACCGAGAACGGCCTGTGGACGGTCAAGTGGCTGCAGACGGTGTGTGAGGTGTCGGGCGGCCAGAGCATCGAGCAGGGCGTGCTCTACAAACAGTACACGGCGTCGGCGGCGGCGCAGCACTGGAGCGGCGTCATCACGCAGGCCGAGTTCGCCAACTGTGTCAAGTGAGTCGCGCCCACACGCTGCCCACTCCAGACTGCACAAGCAAGCCCAAAGTTCTACTTGTCACATGGCTATTATTCTATGGGTGTTGTGATCCATCGTTTGCGGTATTAATGCGGTACTGAACGCCGTAATGTAACATTCCAGCCCGTAAATAAGTAGGAGATGGTGTCTATCTCGATTCAAAGCTCGAAAACTATGCTGTCCGTTTTCCGTAGCTCAATGGACTGTTGGTGGTACACATTTCAATATCAAACATCTCGAAGCGCCCTAAAGCCAAAATAACTAACTAATATCAAACATCTAGGGGGAAGGAAGAACGCTCTTTTTTTGCTCCAAGTCATTTTTTTATCTTTCTGAAATGGAAAGCATATACAATATCCGTCTCAAAACATGCTCTCATTGTCACGGGATGGCAAAGCACACTGATGTGGTGGTGGTTGGGTCACACCACGTGTTTGTTCGGCACCCGGCTCGAGCCCAGGCTCCATAAGGGCTATAGCGTGACAGAGACGTTTCGTAACGGGTGATTTTTCAACTATACTCCAGCGCTTGTGGAGTGGGGTGAAGATGGAGGACGGTGCCGGTATTCTTACTAAGGAAAGAGTGAAACATTATGTAATCTGTCAGAACACGAGAAATCCAGGCCAGGAAAGATGCTCGTGACTGTTTTGCGAGACAAGCGCACAAGAAAGCAGTATTGGAACGCTGCACGCAGATAATTAATTCCAATTCCAACTTGCGCCGGGTACTGCTGCAAAGACCATTTCATTGTAATTTGCATTTCAAAATTGAATTCATGCTAGGTATTTATCACGTAGGTCTCACATTACTTACAACCCGGCTTAACGTGCCTAATTTTCACACATCTTTGTGGTGTTGGGGTCCATGTGAAATGGTGATGTTTTTGAGCTAGCCTAACATTTTCCGGCATTACCTTACCTCATGTTGGCACTGACTACAAAAAGGTTCACCTGTCAGCAGCCGTTGGTGCAAGGCTGGATGTTGCCTTAGGCCGAATGCTGGTGTTAGTGAGGGTGTGGGAAAGCACCACCTAGAGGCCGCAAGGCCATGCAAATCATCACTTGAGGTTCTCTGAAGACCGGAAAACTCCACTAGTGCTGACCAGTGTTTCCTGGTACCGGCCTGACCTGACCTGACCTGGCGGCGCCGCAGATCGGTGTTCGGTTCGGCGGTGAACGCGGTTGCCCGGCGACTGCCCAACGGCAACACAGAGTACCACTTCGAGGGCATCCGCTCCAAGCTGCAGATCGTGACGACCGTGGTGCACCAGGCGGTGCCGCCGCCGGCGACTCCGGCTGCCCGCCCGCCGGCGTCGCTCACCTCGTCAATACTCAAGGCGCAGCTGTCGGCGCCGCCGCGGCCCGACACTCAGCGCCGCCAGGAGTCGCCGACGGCCGGTGGTCAGGTAGGTGACGGGCCGGGTGGGGTCGGGTCGGGCCGGGCGGGGGTGGGGGTGGCGTCACTCGCCGCCGGTGTCGCTCCGCGCCCTGTACAGCCGTGTCGGTGGTGGACGTGTGTGGCGGCGTCCGTGTTGACTGTACAGTCCGTGTGGGAGCCGTGGAGGAGGCGCCGCTGGACAGGCGCTGCCGGGGTCAGCGCGCGCGATCCGGCCGCGGCCGCTCACGCGCTCTGTGTGCCGGCTGCCAGCAGGGCCAGGTGCCGGCCAGCCCGCATCTGTCGCAGGCGCTGCTGGCGGCGCCCGTGCGCCTGCCGCGGCCGCCAGAGTCGACGGCGTCCAGCTCGCTCATCAAGTCGCTGCTGGCCAACAAGGTATCGCTGCCGCTGCACCAGCCGCAGCCGCAGTCGCAGCCGTCGGCGGAGCCGGCCGCTGCGACTGTCATCTCGGCGTCACCGGCCGGCGGCGGCGGCCTCAGTCCCAGCTGTTTTACCACGCCTCAGGCCCAGGTCCGTGCTCCTTCCCTCCTCGGGCTCTTGGCTGCTCTCGGCGCGCTTCTGTGGGCACGTCTCTCCCGGCTGCGGTGGCTCGGCCCCCGCTCGGATGTTTGGCCGTGTGGAGGCGGCACTGTGGCGGCGACTCGCGCGCTCCGGCGGCCGCTGCGTCCGCGGGCCCCACCCCGGGCAGCGCGCGCGCCGGAGGCAGTCCGGCGTCGGGCCGGCGTCGCGACCGGCCGCCGGCGGCCGCTGCGTCCGTGCGGAGGCGGCCGCCGACGCGCCGGGCAGCGTCGTGCTGCTGCCGGAGGCCACTGTCCGGCTGTCGGGGCCGGCGTCGCGACCGGCCGCCGGCGCAGCCTTTCCGGCGTCGAGAACGGTGGCGGGATCCTCTGTCCATGTGGTGCACGCTCGGCGCCCGCCTGTGGTCTGCCGGCGCGGCCGCGGCCGTGGCGGTGGCCGGTGGTGGGCTAGTGACTGGTGACTGGGTGTCGCGCCGACCGGTGACGGTGAGAGGCGGTGCCGGCGCCGCCGCTAACACCGGCGCCGGACCAACCGCCGTGTGGCACTAACGGCATGCTCTGCTCTGGCGTGGCCTGGCGGCGGCTCCTCGCACCGTCAGCTAACACTGCAGTGCCGTGTGCAGCTAACGTGTAGCGTTTCAGGTAGTGCGCCCACGACCGAGTCTCCGCCGTCTTCCTCTCTGTATCTCTCTATCTCACTAAAGTGATCTCTGTGTCTGTATCTGCGCATCTCTTTCTATCTCTATCTCAATCTGTCTATCTCTCTGTTTCCCAACTCTGTCTCTGTCTCTGCATATCTCCTGTGTGTGTACTGACCGCAGAGCAAAGTGTGCTCTCTCTCTCTCTCTCTCTCTCTCTCTCTCTCTCTCTCTCTCTCTCTCTCTCTCTCTCTCTCTCTCTCTCTCTCTCTCTCTCTGTCTCTGTCTCTGTCTCTGTCTCTGTCTCTGTCTCTGTCTCTGTCTCTCTGTCTCTGTCTCTGTCTCTGTCTCTGTCTCTGTCTCTGTCTCTGTCTCTGTCTCTGTCTCTGTCTCTGTCTCTGTCTCTGTCTCTGTCTCTGTCTCTGTCTCTGTCTCTGTCTCTGTCTCTGTCTCTGTCTCTGTCTCTGTCTCTGTCTCTGTCTCTGTCTCTGTCTCTGTCTCTGTCTCTCTCTGTCTCTCTCTCTCTCTCTCTGTCTCTCTCTCTCTCTCTCTCTCTCTCTGTCTCTCTCTCTCTGTCTCTCTCTCTCTGTCTCTCTCTCTCTGTCTCTCTCTCTGTCTCTGTCTCTGTCTCTGTCTCTGTCTCTGTCTCTGTCTCTGTCTCTGTCTCTGTCTCTGTCTCTGTCTCTGTCTCTGTCTCTGTCTCTGTCTCTGTCTCTGTCTCTGTCTCTGTCTCTGTCTCTGTCTCTGTCTCTGTCTCTGTCTCTGTCTCTGTCTCTGTCTCTGTCTCTGTCTCTGTCTCTGTCTCTGTCTCTGTCTCTGTCTCTGTCTCTGTCTCTGTCTCTGTCTCTGTCTCTGTCTCTCTCTCTCTCTCTCTCTCTCTCTCTCTCTCTCTCTCTCTCTCTCTCTGTCTCTCTCTCTCTCTCTCTCTCTGTCTCTACATATCTCCTGTGTGTGTACTGACCGCAGTTTAGGTAGTAGAATGTGTTTCGTGTGACGCATCCACACGCCATGATGAAGCGCATCTTCCGCGAGGTGTGTGGCTTGTGTGTACTAATCAGCTGCATTGATGCGATACGGGACCAAACGTCGGCCCAAAGAGATGTTTTTTGTTGTCCACAAGTCGCATTATTTCGCTTGCAAGCATATGTAACAGTAAACATCAGAGCATGAGTGAACATCGGACTAACATCTCGGTGAACATCAGCGCAGCATCCAGGCGAACATCATCCGTTTCTATGGCGGCCGGTATTTGAGTAGCCCGGTCTCTGCGGAGCCGCTGGCAGAAGTTGCGCCGCACCAGTGGCGGCGCACGGCCGGCAGTGGCCCGGCGGCGCTGCGGTCACGGAGCACGCTCGGCTGACGTGGCTCGTCCGTGCCGACAGGTGGCGCGGAACATGCAGAACAAGCGGATGTCCGTGAACGGCGTCGGCGAGGTGAGCTATCCGGTATATGGGCGGTGGGCGGCTGGCGTCGCTGTCGATGCGTCTGAGCGCTGGAGGAATTGGCTTGTTCGGCGTCGGACGTTGTGGTAGCGCTGCTGGCCATATCGGCGTGTGACCGGGTCAACGGGGAATCAGTTTCGTGGGATAGCTTCCCTGCCCCGGATTTTAATGGGAGATGTTGATGAAGGGGACGAGTAGTCTAGGGGTAAGTTGCCCGTCTCACAATCGAAAGATTGTGGGTTCGAGTCTCACCTGTCGCTACTCTTCGCCCGCCACCAATCGGCGTGAGAGATTGGCGACGCCACATGACTCAACGGTCGACGTGTCGTAAAGCCAATAACCACCACCACCACCGGAGATGTTGATGACTTGGCTGTGTGGCCATCCCAACGCCTTTGTTGTGGGTACTTGTGGTTTATAGTGGACAGACGCCAACTATGTTGTATTTTGAACGTGGTGTGGGACGTCCTTTTTCACATAGCCCACCCGGATATACTTTAACCTAAGGCTAGCCGATATCGTGCTTCCTCAGATATCCCCTCTTCGGACGTGAGAATATGACGTCATTGTAAGCAGGATTGTTGTGGGTGTCACATAACCCATCTGGGTTGACGCACCCTAAAATGCCAATCGTTGCATTGTTCAGATTCGAAAATTTTTGCTGGAAAGCGGAACAAAATGGGCAGTTCATTTCTATGATGATTTTGATTATGAATTACGCGTTCTATATACAGTTCGCGCCAATGTCCTGAAATTAATATTTTGTAGACCGGAAGGGGAGATGGGTGATGTCAAAAAATCCAACTGATGTAAAACAAAATGTGGAAACGTATATGGATAATGCCAGTTAATTAGTGATTTTGTATAACCTTTGTTGATTGTTTGATGATGGTGATAATGTTCGCAGTGTACTTCCTGCCCTTACCAGTGGGCAGTGCTGGTCCCAGAGGCCATGAGTCCTTTTAAAGACCCAAAGCTCATTCATAACCTGGACTAAGAAAAAGCAAATGTGGTGCTTAGTAATGTCTAAAAGAAAGAAAGTGATGTCAAAACAATTGTCATTAAGTGTGAGCCACCACCAAAATGCCAAGAATTTCAGGACACTGTCTCGCCCCGATATCAATACTATCCCTAAAAATGTATCATATAAAACGTACCTAATGTTCATCCCAGCAGCTTCAAGCCTCGGTTGGAGGGCTGTTGATGCTACACAGACCTGACCTTGCATTGTGAAGTGTGTACTTCAATGCGATTACTAAAGTCGGAGGTATGGGTAGTTGGTTGCATAGTTGCACCTGGCGTGTATGAGGTGTGTTGTGTGTAGTCTCCCTGACGTGTGTTTGTGTGTGTGTGGTGTGACAGGCGGAGCCGCCGGCTGAGCACGCCGACCCGTCCGCCGGCGGTGACGGCCCGGTGCCGAACGGCGTGCGGCCGGCCGCCGCCAGCCCCACCTCGCGGCCCGGCACGCCGGCCAGCGGCGAGGGCCTGCTCGCCGACCTGCTCGAGCGCAAAATGGCGCCCGTCAACGGCATCGACAAGGAGCTGCGCATCGGCGAGCGCGGCCTGGAACTGGTCAGCAGCAACAACAACGGCAGCGGCGGCGACCAGCCGCCGGCGCTCAACGGCGGCGGTCAGGCGCTGGCCAAGCGCAACGGCACCGACCTGCTAGCCTCCGTGCTCGACATGGCCGGCCTGATGGACGATCTGGGCGCTATGGACGACGACGAGCCGCCGCTGGAGGGCACGCCGCCGCCGCCGCCGCCTCCGCCGGCAGAGTCCACATCGCCGGCGATGGCGGCCGCCGCCGCAACCCACCAGCCACTGCAGCAGGGCTTCAAGCGGCCGGCTGACACGGCCGCTGGCGGCGACGCCAAGCGCGCGCCGCCGGCCCAGCCGCACCAGCCGGCGCAGCACGTGCTGCAGACGGCCATGACGTCGCAGGGCCAGCAGGTGGTGATGGTGCCGCAGAGCATGGCCAACATGGTGCTGAAGCTGCCGGCCGGCGTCACCCAGGGCCAGCAGCTGCTGCTGCCGCAGGGCCAGCTGATGATGACCAGCTCGGGCCAGCTGGTGCTGGGCCAGCACCAGGCGCAGGTGATGGTGCAGGGCGCCGGCACCGGCAACGTGGTGGTGGGCCAGCCGTCGGTGGGCCAGCCGCAGACGGTGCTGGTGGCGCAGACGCCGCAGCAGCAGGGCACCGCCACGCGCACGCTCATCTTCCTGCCGCCGCACCAGAAGGTGTACAGCGTGTCGCAGCCGGGCCAGACACACCAGGGCCAGGTGATGGTGCAGGTGACGCGCGCGCTGTCCGGCGCCACGCAGGTGGTCAACAGCACGGTGGTGACTGGTTCACGCGCCGCGCAGCAGCACCTGCGCGGCCAGCCGCAGCCGATCGTGACGACGCAGCCGGCCGCCGCCACGCCCACCACCAGTCGCGTGCCGACCGTCAGCCCGCAGACGGTGGTGCGGCCGCCGCCGCCTCCGCCTCCGCCGCCGCCCGCGCCGCCCGCGCCGCAGTCGACGATGCGGTCGGCGTCGCCGGCGGTGACTGCGCCGGCTCCGACGCCGGCTCCGCCGCCGCCGCCGCCGGCGCGCGCGCCGAGCGTGGCGCCCACGCCGGAGACGGTGAGCCGCGCGCTGCCGTCGGGCCTGCTGTGCGAGTGGCGCGGCTGTCTGCGCGGCTTCCCCACGGCGCACGCCGTCTACCAGCACGCGATCGAGACCCACTGCCCGCCGCACCTGATCGACATCCCGTGTCTCTGGGAGCGGTGCGACGGCATGATCAGGAAGCGCTACTCGATGATGACGCACCTGCAGGACCGCCACTGCGCGGAGCCGGTGAGTGCGGCACGCGCCGCCACCACCCCAACACCGACGCTGCGCTCGGTCGAAGCAGTGCGTTTTCATTATTGCGTAGTTAGTTATTTGGGCTTTAGGGCGCTTCGACCAGAGCTGATCATTCGCGCCCACATGTTTTGCATAGTCAGTAGGAAGAAAATCATGATATATTGCAGCAACGAGCATCTAAGTTTATAGCAGAGGCTATTCTGATCAGTCGGTAGATCAACCTGGGACAAAGAAGGACCATCAGGAGGCACCCATTTTGGGCGCAAAATGACCACAGCAGTCGACGCGCCCTAAAGCCCAAATAACTAACTAGGAGGCACCCATTGTCATTAGCACCGATTCAGGGAGTGATGCGGTGCACCGCAGCGGGGAACGGCAGTCGAACCGACGTGTTCCAGCCTCTGCACGTGGCCGCATTACTGCCAACGCGCCATCCCTCGCCGCGCACTGTTGGGTTTGAACCGGCGCGCGATGGCCACTGGCTCGCCAGTTGGTGAGCACTTATGCAACAGGCGGCCAGTCTGGAAGTCGGGGAGCTGGCGGGAGGCCATGAGAGCTTCTCCGCAGATGCGACGGATGTCCGTACAGTTAGGTCCACAAGTCATGTGATCGCTAAAATTAATAGTTTGTCGCTGCCTGTCGAGGTTCGACTTGCTGCCGTCGCCGTGAACAGCGAGACAATGTCTGAACTGGGACAGAACAAGTGCGGCTACCGGTGTCTACACAGCAGACAGGCTGCCCGTGTGAGTCAGGCCCGTGCCGGTGCACTTTGAACAGTTGAAATATATGCCTCTCCTACATCAGCATGGTTCCAAAATTGACACCCAGGTTTCTAACCTTCACCGGAGAGCAGGGTAGCGCCAGCAAAAGTCACAGCTATGTCGGTGGCCCGGCTCAGGCTTTGACCACTGCTGAACGTGACCTGAGTTTTGTCTGCGTTTGCTTTCAAACGGTTAGCTTTGAACGCCTCACCGAGGGCGATCAGCACAGCTCGAGCTGACGAACTGGGCCCTGGATCACGGCCTTCACAGCACCGACTAGTACATGTGTGCCATCGGCATACTGGAAGATGTCTGTGCCACGGGCAGAAAGACAGATCATTGGAAAACACCGTGAACGGGAGGGGCAGTCTGATCTAAACCCTGAAAGTACACCGCGAAGTCATCTCAACCTTACTCGCTCCCTCAATTCAATTTAAACACAGCGCCCCTAAACCGAAATAATCAAATCAATTTCAACACAGGTTTGCCCGCATTGCCCTTGTCCTTGAATCGTGTCGATGGATATGCCAGGTTGGCATATTTTTCCCTCCCTGAGTATCTTCGGCAGGCCTCCGATATCCGTTTGGTATGTCGCGGTAGGATAGCGTAGTATTTTCTCAATTCGTCACCATGTTTCTAGCTTGGTGACGACAAGCAAGATGTTGTCCTTTATTGAATTGGGGATGAAACATACGTCCAATTTTAACGGATTTGACCAGCGGCCTGCTGTCCTTGTAGTCCTCTGAGCCAACAAATCGTGTTGAAGAGAATGTCAGATGCCTGCCTGCGTTGGATAGGGCGGGTAGAATGATTGTCCTTTGTCATGTTACCAACTGGGTCGATTTCTCTGGCAACGAGCTGGGAGGTGCTGTTGCTAAACGGACAGCGCAATCGCGGTGCACTCTACCTTCACCACTTTCTGACATGGATTACTCTGCAGTAGTAACCGTTGTACTGCAAGATAAGTAGCAAGGAAGTCGGAATCCCCAGGATTTCAATGATGGGCGCTGTATAACCTATGCAGTTGATGCGCCCCTAAACCCCAATAACAATAGGGTTTCAATGAACTCAGTTCTTTTAAATGCCCTCTTGCATCGTAGTGCTTGTCCCTTGAGAGTTAGAGTTGAGAAGAAAGAGGTGATTTTGGCACGTTTGGGAATGGAGCACGCACTACACACGAGTGCCTGCTGGTTAGGGAGGCGAGTACATGCTGTTCCCGATGTGGCGCATCTCTCGCATTGCCCGTCGCATTTTGTTCCCTTGTTCGGGGTTCGCGGATTTGTAAGTTTCCATGCAGCTTCGTGTGGCGATGTTTTCACATGACGCTGAACATGGCTTGTATACTGTAGAGCTGTGACGTGACGCCGACCTTGGCCTGTAGAGTTGTGACGTGACGCCGACCTTGGCCTGTAGAGTTGTGACGTGACGCCGACCTTGGCCTGTAGAGCTGTGACGTGACGCCGACCTTGGCCTGTAGAGCTGTGACGTGACGCCGACCTTGGCCTGTACACCTTGTACACCTGTGATGTGACGCAGACCGTGACCGGCCGGCAGATGCTGCGGCTGATGCGGAGGCGGCGGGAGCAGCTGCAGAGGACCGGCAAGACGGACATCCCGACGCCGTCGGCACCGCCGCCGCACCCGGGCTACGCCAACAACGCGGCGCTGCAGGCGATCCGGCGGCACGCGCTCACCGAGGCCAAGCCGCCGCCCGACGAGAAGGAGGGGCCCGTCACAAAGTCGATCCGACTGACGGCGGCGCTCATCTTGCGCAACATCGCCGTGTTCTCGCAGCATGGCCGCAGGTCGGTCAGGGCGTCACGTGATGGCGTCACGTGAGACACACTGACTGTGGTGGGAGGCGGTGTGGCAGAGAGACACACTGACGGTGGTGGGAGGCGGTGTGGCAGTGAGTCACACTGACGGTGGTGGGAGGCGGTGTGGCAGAGAGTCACACTGACGGTGGTGGGAGGCGGTGTGGCAGTGAGTCACACTGACGGTGGTGGGAGGCGGTGTGGCAGGTGTAGTGAGTCACACTGACGGTGGTGGGAGGCGGTGTGGCAGTGAGTCACACTGACGGTGGTGGGAGGCGGTGTGGCAGAGAGACACACTGACGGTGGTGGGAGGCGGTGTGGCAGTGAGTCACACTGACGGTGGTGGGAGGCGGTGTGGCAGAGAGTCACACTGACGGTGGTGGGAGGCGGTGTGGCAGTGAGTCACACTGACGGTGGTGGGAGGCGGTGTGGCAGAGAGACACACTGACGGTGGTGGGAGGCGGTGTGGCAGAGAGTCACACTGACGGTGGTGGGAGGCGGTGTGGCAGAGAGTCACACTGACGGTGGTGGGAGGCGGTGTGGCAGAGAGACACACTGACGGTGGTGGGAGGCGGTGTGGCAGAGAGTCACACTGACGGTGGTGGGAGGCGGTGTGGCAGAGAGACACACTGACGGTGGTGGGAGGCGGTGTGGCAGAGAGACACACTGACGGTGGTGGGAGGCGGTGTGGCAGTGAGTCACACTGGCGGTGGTGGGAGGCGGTGTGGCAGAGAGTCACACTGACGGTGGTGGGAGGCGGTGTGGCAGAGAGACACACTGACGGTGGTGGGAGGCGGTGTGGCAGTGAGTCACACTGACGGTGGTGGGAGGCGGTGTGGCAGTGAGTCACACTGACGGTGGTGGGAGGCGGTGTGGCAGAGAGACACACTGACGGTGGTGGGAGGCGGTTTGGCAGTGAGTCACACTGACGGTGGTGGGAGGCGGTGTGGCAGAGAGACACACTGACGGTGGTGGGAGGCGGTGTGGCAGAGAGACACACTGACGGTGGTGGGAGGCGGTGTGGCAGTGAGTCACACTGACGGTGGTGGGAGGCGGTGTGGCAGAGAGACACACTGACGGTGGTGGGAGGCGGTGTGGCAGTGAGTCACACTGACGGTGGTGGGAGGCGGTGTGGCAGAGAGACACACTGACGGTGGTGGGAGGCGGTGTGGCAGTGAGTCACACTGACGGTGGTGGGAGGCGGTGTGGCAGAGAGTCACACTGACGGTGGTGGGAGGCGGTGTGGCAGTGAGTCACACTGACGGTGGTGGGAGGCGGTGTGGCAGAGAGTCACACTGGCGGTGTGGCAGTGAGTCACACTGACGGTGGTGGGGGCGGTGTGGCAGAGAGTCACACTGACGGTGGTGGGAGGCGGTGTGGCAGTGAGTCACACTGACGGTGGTGGGAGGCGGTGTGGCAGTGAGTCACACTGACGGTGGTGGGAGGCGGTGTGGCAGAGAGTCACACTGACGGTGGTGGGAGGCGGTGTGGCAGAGAGTCACACTGACGGTGGTGGGAGGCGGTGTGGCAGTGAGTCACACTGGCGGTGGTGGGAGGCGGTGTGGCAGTGAGTCACACTGACGGTGGTGGGAGGCGGTGTGGCAGTGAGTCTCACTGACGGTGGTGGGAGGCGGTGTGGCAGAGAGTCACACTGACTGTGGTGGGAGGCGGTGTGGCAGAGAGACACACTGACGGTGGTGAGAGGCGGTGTGGCAGTGAGTCACACTGGCGGTGTGGCAGTGAGTCACACTGACGGTGGTGGGGGCGGTGTGGCAGTGTTCGGCGTCATGACTGCGCGCGGTGCCCGTGACTGTCGATCCATCCAAGTCTCGTTTCATGAAGAGCGTGGAATGCTTAAAACCTTAGCATGCACTGGTTTCAAATGTCATGCGATCAAAATATGTCTATGGCTTTTTCTAATGGATTGTCGCCCGCTTTTACCGCCATACCAATCCACTGGTTAAGTATTTTCTATGGCGCTCTTAGTGGGACATCAACTCTTCAATACTAAGCAATATAAGTCAATTTTGCTTTAGAGTTGGCTATTGTAGTTTGAATAATAGACGAATTATGATTAGGCTTCGGACCGTCAGTGGGCGCACTAATAGCTAGGCTCCTGCTACTCAGTTTGTATTACGTCTTACCTTTTGTCATAATCTCAAATCAGCAATATCAGCACAGCAATCAGCAATCAAATCTCAAAGTTGCGATACGTTGGCTGGGAGTGCACCGCTTGGCCACGTCGGTGCGTGTTAACAAATAATCAACAAGTAATGGAAAATCAATAGTAGATAATAATTAAGCCCTGGCAGTCAGTCACCCTCCGGGACCTGGATTGAAGATGCTCAGCTTTCGAATGGTTTCTGTGCTGTCTTCTGAGCATGCCGAGACTCCAACGAGCCGTACGTCTGTCGACTCATCGGTTGGAGAGATGGTTGTGGTCCGACTAAGATACGGCTCTGACTAAGTAGTTCTCTGTTCTGTTATGGGCGCTAAATGACCTACCATGGTCGATGTGCCCTAAAACCCAAATCACTCACACTCACGTTGTTACCGTGTGCCTGCGGGTCGTGATGTATGGTTGTGGACCATCATGTGAGTCTGTTGCTACTGTTTGACTGGGTCGTCATATATGGGTATGGACCATCATGTGTGTATGTTGTTCCTATGTGACTGTGGGTCGTCATAAGTGGCTATAGACCACCATGTATGTTTGTTGTTGATGTGTGTATGTCGTCATATATGGCTATGTACCACCATGTGTGTCCGTTGTTCTGATGTGACTGGGCTGTCGTATATGGCCAATGGTAATGCTGGCCGATGCCCTTCGTCGGTTTAGCTCTCCGTATGTTCGCCAGGATTCTGCGCGCGCACGAGTCGCATCTGCTGAACATCGCCGCCAGCAGTGCCGAGTCGTCGCGAACCATCGGACAGCTGCTGGCCGACCTGCACGAGGTGGACCCGAGCTGACCCCAGTCGGGCCCCGAGGGCGCCGAGGCTGACCTCAGCTGACCGCCGGCCAGCCCGTCACACACCCAACTGTGATCGTCTCACCCAAGCGACTCATTCACTCACAAACTGCGAACCTTCATCTGTGCCGCGCGCGCTCGCTCGCTGGCGTGGGAGCCCGCGCCTCAGGCGTACGTTTTCATCGGTGGACGGTGGCGGTCCGACCAGCCACCTGGTGTGCATAGCGGAAAGTACAAAGTCTCGTTTTCGACGCTGGAGGCGTTGCGTGTCAGGCGAGCAAATTGTAGCTGTCGCGCCACGTCTTGTTTGCGTTGCTGCAGCGAATGCACCTGGGATTTTGTCGTTCTGCGATGTTCAGCGGCATAGATCCTGTGTAGGTGACAAACTTTTGTATTTACATGACTGCTGTTATTTATGTAAGAACGCCGAGAGTTAAGTTGCAGAGAGCAGGAGCAAACGTAGACGAAAGGTGACTAGTCAGCGTGTTGCCGCTCGTGGTGAGTCGACGTTTTTATCGAGGGGCCGGCAAACTGTTCTTCTCACGAGCGCCTTTATCGAATAATAAATTTTATTGCAGCTAGTTCTTGGTGTGACGACACGTGGTTTGTGAGTTGCTGTGACCAGCAGATGGTACTGGCGTGTTTATGTGTACGCCTTAAAACGGCGTCACCTTTATGGGAAGTAAAGCTTCCGTTCAAATTCACCTCTCAAGGAAAGAAGAACATGATGAGTCACGCCTGAATCGCTGCATTGTAGAGTACTTCGCGTCGATCGCTACAATTCATGGGTGGATTGTGGCGAGCGCCGAGCGGCGATTTGTGCAGCCTCCATAGTCCGGAGCACACCCGGCGGTGTATGTACCCACGCCCAAGAAGTGCCAACAGCATTGCCAACAGCTCTTAGTTGGAGAGCCGAAGAAACAGTCCAGTACATCCAGCAACGTGAATGTGTCTAAAGTTTGTGCGGTATGGTGCAACTTAAATTAATGCTGAAAATACGGAGTTGCTTCAAGCTAGGGCTTAGCCCGAATAAGTGCTCTCGGCCAGGCCGGGCCGTTACTCTTCTGAAACACCGGCACCTCTCGGGGCACCTGAAGTCCTGCTCTCTTCACTTAGAATTTGGTTGTCTACGTTCTGAAGCTGACTTCTTTGCGTATTTCCCTTGAAATACTCATCCTCTGCCCGAATGGTTTGTGGGTGTACTGCCTTGCCGCCCGCCGTGTCAAGTAGGCCGGCGTCCGGTCACGTGACCTGCTGGACAGGGCGGGCTCCGGACAGGGCGGTCGGCCGGCGCAGATGGCAGTCAATGTGAGATGAAACACTACAAGTTTGGGTGTGGCGTAGATCAGGCGGCGACGCTGGTGGAAATTGCACTGGCGTGGTTGAAATTCTGCACTTGGAGAGTACTATTTTCAATCTTTTGTCGTTAAGGAGCAAACTATTCTGGGTTTTATATTCCCCATTAAAATGCTTGTACCAATGGAGATGACATCATTGATGCCTTCCCATGCCTTTGTAAAACTTGCACTTCTTGTAGAACCAACGCAATTTTTGTTCGTATCTTAAGGAAGTTTGGGAAGCAAAATTGAGGTACGTGTGGTACATGTGCAGCTAGCTCCTGAAAGAATGCGCAGAGTCCTACCTGTACTGGAATGGAAACCATGACAAAAGAGCCCGCAGACCTCGACCAGTCCCCAGTGAACGGGTCCTTGCTGTGTGAATCCCTCAGACCGGTGGACGTTTCGATGATACGGCCCCGCCCCGTGCCGCCGTGACCTATGCCCCGTGTTCACCAGACATGGCAACAGACTCCGCAGGTGGTACGGGGCTGCGAAGAATACCGCAGCGTCGCTGAAAGTCTAAGCCTGTGCCGTGCGCAGTGATCGACGAGCGTCAGTCGGCGTAATGAGGTGTTGTGCCTAGCCGATTTTTAAGTGTTCGAATGAGACATCGCTCAAACTCGGTAAAACCAGCTGAGAGGCCACAATGCTCGATTAAAAAAAGGTAGTCGCGGTGTTATTTTTACTTTTGCTGACCTGTGCAATCGCTGAATACCTGTAATTAATACAAAAACAACTTCTCACCCGTATAGCATTGGACCGAGCACCGGGCACGAGTGGTCTAGGGGTAAGATGCTCGTCTCGCAATCGAAAGATTGTGGGTTCGAATCTCACCTGTCGCTACTCTTCGCCCGCGACCAATCGGCGTGAGAGATTGGCGACGCTATATGACTCAACGGTCGATGTGTCGTAAAACCAATAACCACTTTGACCGAGCACCGTGTGCTAAGATAAATGCAACCAGCGCCTTTTTAGTTGAGCGCTTAACAGTAAGACTATAATTCTGTTCGCGATTAAACTTCAACCTACGAAGGCAGTTATTCAGTGCGTTTGTGCTATGACTTATATAAAACAAACTTACTATGCATTAACAGGCGCTTTATAATAAGCACGGTCGGTGCGCCCTAAAGCCAAAAACTAACTAGCATATGTTAGCATTCTCATCGCAAACCATACAGCACGATAACAGTCATAGAGAGTGACCTGGAACCAGACTTCTCCGGATTGTGATCCTCCTCCCCCCTCCTCCCGAATGTAAAAATATCTAACACGGAAGAGGTCATGTCTGCAGTGAGCCGTCTGTCTTCCCCCGGCCATAGTGGAAGTTAAATGGGCACGATGTCATAATGAACACTGGCGGTGGGGTTAGTTTGATTTCCAAGTGTAAAAAAATGCGCAGTAAAAAAAATTCACATTTTCGGCTGGCAGAATAGCTGTTGAAGTCCGTAGTTGAGTGCCTGGCTCCTTGCCAACACCAGTTCGACGTCGCTTCCGTTTATCTATCAGCCGTGACAGATCACACACAACTCGACAATTCGAAGACACGCACACGCTATCGATCGGCCACGCTGCTCGCCGGCTCGGCGCTGATCGACTTCGGCTGCCGCGGGCCCCACGGTCATCAGGCGCCACCCCCGCCGGCCGGGCGTTTACGGTGGCGCCGTCATGCGGGGGCGAGCGGAGGCTGCGTCGGGTGACGGCGAGCCGGACTCGCACGCGCTGGGAGCACTCATCTTGCCCGCCGGCCCACCAGGCTCTTTATGTCCTCCTCGATTTGGATCGTCTCGTATTTCCTGCTGTACCTGAGGGGAGCCGGGATGCGTGAGTTCACTCTGGTATGGAAGTGCTAGCGGGAAGCTCGACACGGACACGCCGAACACTGAACTCTCATAATGCACGAAACCGTTTCGTTCCGCGGCGGCTGTCGGCGCAGGTCCTGCTGACCTATTAGCGGACAGTCGGAAGCCTTACTGCAGCGAGTTGGTGCCATGTTTCACGAACGGTTGCGAAATACGAAACATGGAAGAGATGTGGGCTTAGTGGATTTCATGGTCAAATGCTGGCTGTAACTCAGAAAATTCACACATCGTCGAGTGGAAATAATCGTCCTTATAATTAGTGATTGCCGCTCACTGTTTAATGGAATTTGCTTCCGGCACGATCGATACCAAGCAAGACAACTATCAACAATAAGCATTGCAATATCCAAACTTCAAACGTAAGAGCCTGATTTCTTGCTTTTTTGTCAGTATCCCGGCACCCAAGGCAATGCTCTGAAATTGGGAACGCAGTACAAAAATACTATTCTAAAACACAGACTATATACATAGGCGTAGGAACGTTTCAAAAGTGGGTGGGCCAGGGTCAACGGCAGGGGCGCATCCAGGGATTCGCAAAGTGCCATGGCTGAGCACTTTTGGATAGAGAACCCGATAATTTTAATAGTGAACACGCAACATTCACCGCCAAGGGGGATGGGGCAGGCCCCCTGGACGTGCCTTTGGCGAACAGCAACATGTGATACTGAAAAAGAATTATCATCGCAGTATAAGTACTTTGAAATTCACACTTCACTCTGAACTTGGAACTCTCTTCACGAGTGAAGAGATAGGTTGAGATAGGATAGGATAAGAGATAGGTATTCTTCTGTAATAATAGGTTTATCTTCCTGGTGCAAGTGAAACCATTAGTACCTATTACTATGGCAAAAGAAGTTCACTAGACAGGCTTAACCCAGATGGGCCCCTGTGGCTCTTATTAAGCTTTAACACTTTATGACTATGACTTTTCGTGATTGATTGAAGTTTCGGGATTGATGCGGGAATGGATGAAAAACAGAAAAGACGGGTGATCGCTGGTTGGAAATTCTTTGATCCGATGTGTGGCAGACCAAGATTGGCAGGCTGACAGAATTGTATGGTGTTCGTGTATGTTTTTTTAATAAACAAATATGTATGTTTTTTAACAAATGTGTATGGTTTTTAAGGCCCTGCTGCTTTTTGCCAGAGTCGGTACGCTTTGGAGGGCCAGGTGCATTTTCGTACTCCAGTTGTGCTCTTAGGATCCCCTTTGTTTATTTGGGGTTCCTCGCTCACATTTGTGGGACCCAAGTACGATATTGGGGGTTCCGGTATAATTTATCGGGGTCCCGTCGCGTCGCGGCTTTTCGGGCCCAGGCGCGTGGTTCCGGGGGGGAGTGTCTGACACCAATTTTCTGGGCTCGACGCAATTTTTGGTGACTTCTCATGAATTATGTAAAATCCGAGCCACGGCCTGATTTTTTCGGGCCCCCGGCCACATTTTTGGTGTCCCGCGGCGATTTGTCGAGCTCCGGTATGTTTTTCGGTGCCATATGCGATTTGTTAAGGTATCTGGTGGTATGTTTGAGCTAAGGAGCGATTTTCCGGGCTCGGACATTTAGTTTTCGGAATCTCTATTTTGAAGGGCTCCGGCTTGATCCTTGTCGGATTTCGATGCTATTTTGGGGTCACGCTGTGCTTAGCTGGGACCACCGACGCCAATTTTTGGAGCCCCGAGTGGAATTTTTGATGCCCCAACCAGGATTTATGGGACTACTGACAGGAATTTTGGGTCCAAAGCGCGATATTTGGGGGGGGGGCTTGGGGCTAGTTCGAGGAGCGCGTTGTACTTATCTGGGCCCTAGTGCGAATTTGGCGTTCCCGGCGCAAATTTTGGTGTTTGGTGCAAGTGTTTTGGTGCAAGTTGTATATATATTTATAACACCTAATTCTGGGGGGTCCGACGCGTACTTATGGGGCCCCGGAACTATTTTTGGGGACCCGACGCGATTCTTCGGTTCTTGGAAGTCCACCTCTTCAGGATTGAGGGGGGGAGCATTTGCCATTAATACGCCACTGTGGCTGCTCAACCATAATTTTTATTCAGCCGATGGCACCCTGAAGAGTAGAAAGGCCCTTTGGAGAACTTTCTTTCGGGGCCTGCTCTGAATTTTCCGTTGCTCCGGTCGACTCAATGGAGTCCTTTTGTGATTTTGGGGGTTGACTTGTATTTTTTGTAAGCCTCTTGCGCGATAATCTTGGGCCCCGGTACAATTCTTCGGTCTCCCGGTGCCTTTTTTCGGTGCTCCAAAGCCCTTCTTTTCCGGGGCCATATTGTTTTTTTTTGGTCTTTGACGCAATTTTTGTGGCCGTAGAGTCACATTCCGGGTATGACTTGATTTTTTTGGAAGCCAGCTGCGACTTGTGGGGCTCCGGTGGGACCTTTTGGGCCCCTAATGTGGTTTTCAAGAGCAGCGGCGCGACGTTTTTGGGTCTAAGTGCGATTTTTGGACTATGTCTTCATTTGTTGGGATGCCTGTTGCGAGTTTTAGTGGACTCGACACGCCTTTGGGGGCCGAACATGTTCTGGTTTCTTTTGGATCGACTGCTAGGAGCCCAGAGTGATTTTCCATGTCCAGACTGTTTTTTCGTTGCCCCGGCTTCATTTATTGGGTGTTCCCGATGATACTTTTGGGGCCCCGGTGCGACCTGTCAAGCCCCTAGCGCGGTTTCTAGGGGCCCGGGTGCGACGTTTTGGTACCTTAAGGCTCAGCGTGATTTTCAGTGGCCCCGGCCCAACGTTTTGAGTCACCGTTGTAATTTTCAAGAAGCACGGCACGACTTTTTCTCGGCCCCCAGCGTGATTTTCTGGGCCCAGGCGCGAACTTTTGACCCCCAGCGTGATTTTCAAGGACCACGGCACGACTTTTTCTGCTCCCAGCGTGGTTTTCAGAGGCCCCGGTCCAACTTTTTGTGCCCCAAGCGCGATTACCAGGGGCCCCGGCCCGACTTTTTGGGACCCAGCGTGCTTTTGAAGGCCCGGCCAGTCTTTTTCGGGCCCAGCGTCATTTTCGGAGGCCCCGGAAACTTTTTTTTGGCCACTAGCGTGATTTACAGGGGCCCGGTCCGACGTTTTAAGGCCTTATGATTTCATGGGGCCCTGGCGCGACTTATCGGGGTTCCGGCGCGACTTTATGGAGGCCCAACGGTATTTTCAGGGGCCCGATCCCAAATTTTGGAACCATCAGCGTCATTTTTAGGGCCCCGGGATGATTTTTGAGGCATTCAATGTGATTTTCAGTGGCCTTGGTGGGATTTTGGGAGGCCCCAGCCTCATTTTCATGGATCCCTGCTCGACTTTTTGGCGGCCCCAAAGTGATTTTTATGGGCCCCGGTGATGTTGGGGACACCAACATCAATTTTAGGGAGCCTGGCGCTGTTTTTCCGAACCCATGTGCGATTATTGGGGGCCCACAACCTCTCATGGGGAGGAGGACTGCTCCAATGCCCCCTCCCTTCGGTACGCCACTGCGCATGCCCCAATGATTGCATAGCTTAACCATGACGTCTATGGAGTACATCGCACAAAATCGACTTTCCTATGCCCATTTAACTGCTTGCACCGCAAGCGGTGTTCAGAAATATACACCCTGCAATTGGCCTAAATTTATATCATTATCTTCGGAGTTCTTAAATCTCAGCCTGGACGTACACATCACTGGACGATGAAAAGCCTTGATTGTAGTCTCCGTTGTAATTCGGTGTTTTGTACTATTAATCAGCATGTCTTCATTGAATACATTCTGGGATAAGTGCCTTTGCTAAGCAGAGATTATTACACATACCATGGCACCACCATCTTACCGAACCATTTCTGTTCAACGACATAATTTTAATTAAATGTTTAACGTGCTGTTAATGCCACTACGCAGTTACCCAGCTGAAGATCCACTCGGATCAGTTGCCATGCTCGTCATGTGCCTTCCCAGGTCACATGACAAGCATCGCTCGTTACTCGTCACATCATCACTCTTCATATCACTCCTCGTGTGACCTTGTCAGGTCGCACCACGAGCGCCCAATCTTCTTGGGGTTCTGAGATTCTGACAGGCGTTCTCGCACTTGAAGTTGATATAATAGGTTGTGGACTTCATTATTGTATCTATGCTACCATAATAAATGATGGAAATAAGTATTTTGCTATGTTGGATACCAGCACCGATAATACTCAGGCATCTCACTGAAAAGGTTGGATGTCTGTGTGCTGTGCCAAACTGAAAATCCATTGAAATGTGGAAATTTGTATGTCTGTCAAGACAGCCCACGGTCAGCCCACGGTCAGCCCACTGTCAGCCCACGCTCAGCCCACGCTCAGCCCATAATAGCAGCCCCTTCAAAAACGCTCAAAATATAACATATCATGCATCTTGACGGGCTGAACACAAGACATGAAATTTTACGTTCTATTTCATATTACAGTCACGCAATGTATTGTGGCAATAATTATATGCTTGAATAATCAAAATACATGTACATGTTGAAGTGTATGGCAGCTAGGAACAAGGCCATATATAATACATGGCTATGTAATATCAATGCAAGGAACTTGCACTTGCAAATTGTACGTCCTACCTTAATTGTGTTACGTTACTGCCTTCAGCCTTTACAATTTTCTACTGTAAGCAATATTAATGAAGTCGATGTTAAATATGTTAACAGTAAAAGAACCACAGTGAAAATCTAGTATGAATGTATGTTGGTACTATATTTTGGTCAATGAAGTGCTACCATGTGATATGTGCAACTTTTACTTAGTTATGGATTGTAGGAAGTTGTTCACATATTAAAATGTGTGCATGCTGCCTTTTAGTAACTTGAAATGTCTCAAAAGTCTGAGGGCCAGCTCTACCATTGTTGGCCCCCACTTTGAAAAGTGGATGGGCCATGGCCCCCCTGGCCCCCCTGTTCCTACGCCTATGACTATGTATATATAATATATATATATATATATATATATATATATATATATATATATATATATATATATATATGTATATATATAAACTATAGGCACAATATAACAAACTATTCTAAAAAAATATTAACCAGCATGTTTGCTGGGGTGAGATTATGGAATAAGGTCATGTGTTAAGGACAGCTTGTTACTGCGTGGGCCATGACCCCAGCATTCGATCTGGGAATTCCGGTTCCACGGTAAAATTTCAGTTGCGCGTCTACCGTTCGGCCAATGCGCCGACACGGCGGCCCCGTTACCGCGTCCTCAGTGGTAACATCGAAACATTTGCCGGCTGGCCATGTCAGTTGGGGCTTACATGCAAGCGCGTGCGGACAATTCGAACCATGTGTTGCCGGGATAGAGGGCACCGATGCAGACCGGCACCCAAACCAGCTGATGAGCTGATATTTGACGGCGCATTATGCTCGTAATCATGAGACGTGCGTGCGTGCGTGCGTGCGTGCGTGCGTGCGTGCGTGCGTGCGTGCGTGCGTGCGTGCGTGCGTGCGTGCGTGCGTGCGTGCGTGCGTGCGTGCGTGCGTGTGTGCACCACATTAAATCATCTAACGACTTTCGACTTTAGGCCTCCACTACTTTGAAAGGCCACGCATTATCACTTGCCATGATGAAAATACGGCCTCATTAGTTCACATCAACCACATCCGTTATCAGGACAAATGGACCGGAGCGCACGGCACGTATTGTCGCCACAGCCGCGCGCAACTTTTTCCCGCCCTTCGCGGGCACACTGACCTCCTGAAGGGCTTGCCGTCGGGCCTGATGAGGAACTTCTCAAAGTTCCAGCCGATGTCGCTGCGCTGCACCGGCGCCCACACGATCTGCTGGGGGTCGTCCATCAGCGAGGTCGGGTCGTCGGCCGGCACCGGCAGCTCCGACTTCAGGTACTGTCGATAGCGAGTCAGGTTCTAATACACGGTAGTATGGACAGACCTCGTGCGTCAGGTAAGGTCGGCCTTTGGGACAGTCACTACGGACACACCTCACGTGTCAGGTCTGTCCGCTTTGGGACAGTCACTACGGACAGACCTCACGTGTCAGGTCTGTCAGCCTTGGGACAGTCACTACGGACAGACCTCACGTGTCACGTCTGTCAGCCTTGGGACAGTCACTACGGACAGACCTCACGTGTCAGGTCTGTCAGCCTTGGGACAGTCACTACAGACAGACCTCACGTGTCAGGTCTGTCAGCCTTGGGACAGTCACTACGGACAGACCTCACGTGTCAGGTCTGTCAGCCTTGGGACAGTCACTACGGACAGACCTCACGTGTCAGGTCTGTCAGCCTTGGGACAGTCACTGCGGACAGCCCTCACGTGTCAGGTCTGTCAGCCTTGGGACAGTCACTACCGACAAACTACTTGCGTCAGGTAAGGCCGTCCTAGGGAAAATTGCTGCTACTGACATAGACTCTCGGTGAAGAACATGCTACAAAATTACCGTCAAGTACTCCAGAAATATACGCGAAATGAAGTACTTTCTTAGCTTAACCAACATTGCCCGTGAAGATTGAGAAATTTTCCGATCCCTGGATGGGCCGTGTCAGTGAGCTTCTCCTCAGTGTCAGTGAGCATGTCACTCGAATCCCTGCTCCTGTGGACGACCGGCGGTCGTCACCACTGTCTAGAACATCACGTAGAATAAAAATCAGCGGTTTAATTTCCCCTGGAGGTCACACGGTAACAAAATGACCTCTGGTACACCAAATGCACCTGCGTGGTCTGTTAATGTGCATTTGCTCCATTGTATCTCACAACAAACAACCGTTTGAGACATTAAAAGCAGCACATACGAGCGACTTTATGACGTCATTAGGACATTACCTAAGATGATCTTGAAGTCAATTTCCAACACAAGATACCCAATGTATTCATTTGAAGATGTTGAAGTTCTCAGCCTGCTGTTTCTATTGACTTGGTTGCTATCCCAGAAAACCGAAGGGGCCGGGAGGGGGAGGGGAGCCCCCCCAGTGACTCGCAGATGAAGGTGTGCTGCACAGAAGCGACACTCGTACCTTGAACACGGGGTGCGCCTTTGCTCCGTTCACCTCCACCTTGCTGAACATGTCACAGAGCGGCTCGAAGTTGTTGCCGGGCCGCACGTGCCGCAACACATTCCTGATCTCGCCATTCTCGGCCCACTCCTGCAGCAGCACCGTAGGCGGTCTTACACAACGACATATTGCATCGTGGTAGAAATATATCACGAAACTGATATGACAACCGACATCATATGAAAAACACCCATGCAAAATACAGTTGATGTCCATGTATAATTATATCTTTGCTTCATAATCCTGTGTTGATTATTGCACACGTTCTTCCATACCTATCTGTGAAGTGTGCAAGTGGGTGGCAGTCAGCATGTGGGTGGCAGTCCCTATGTGGGTGTCAGTCAGCATGTGGGTGGCAGTCACCATGTGGGTGGCAGTCAACAAGTGGGTGGCAGTCAACATGTGGGTGTCAGTCAGCATGTGGGTGGCAGTTAACATGGCGGCAGGGGGACGGTGGTATCACGTGACTCTCCGATATAGCAGCAAGCCCCCAGTCTATCCCAGATCCGGCGGGCGGGGCGTCACGTGACTCTCCGATACACCGACAGCCCCCTGCCTATCCCAGATCGGGCGGGCGGGGTGTCACGTGACTCTCCGATACACCGACAGCGCCCCTGCCTATCCAAGATCGGGCGGGCGGGGTGTCATCTGATTCTCCTATACAGCGGCAGCACCCGGCGTACACCATGGTAACAATAGTGAGGCGGACTATGCGGTGCGATCCCGACAGACCGGATGCCAAACACACAAGAAGCGATGTGTCGCGTTCAGCACCGGCGCATTTCAGGTCAGCACGATGAAAGGGAGCTTTGGGTCGCGTTCAGCATTGTCGCATTTGAGGTAAACACGATGAAAGGGAGCCGTGGCGATATTTTGAATGTGAGAGGAAGTCCAACACAATCGCACATCATCGGCACGTAATTTAGATTTCAGGATGACCGCCAAAAGAAGTTTGTATATGTGCAGAAAGGTTTCACAGCTGCGCTGACACTCGATACTGAAGAGTAGCAAGCTTCTTTTTTCTGCCACATGAAGGGTAGAACAATGTCCAAAAGGATCGTAATCCAAATCATATTCTAGGCATTATAATATTCCAATCGAGTTATCAGTCATTTCAATGCAAAACAATTTCCATCAAATCTACATTCTTCATGCAATCCAATCCCTTCTTAAAATATTTTCAAGATGTCCAAGTCTTGCTCAGGTGCTCGTAACAGTAGTTATTTCATAGCTGCTTTACTTTGGCGTCCCCACGGATTTTGGACAGGAGCAAGGGAGCCAGCTGTCTGGGGGGGGGGGGGGTGCCCAAGTCGATTATTTCCATGCAAAACCGCAGGTGTAACGTTAACTTAATTATTTTCTCACGAAGTTCGGAGATGCCAACTTTACCAACTTTGGCGACGCCCATGCTGCCTTAGCTCCAGGTGCTCACAAAAATACCCGCTGCTTGGTATATACATGCGCCTCTGATGATTAATACGAAAATATCCGAAAGTTGCTGATGCTCGCCTTTGGCATCGACGTCGGCAGGGGTGGCGGAACGCTGGGGCGCTGGGGCGCTGCGCCCACTCCCCTCCCCTCCCCTTGCCGAGATACGCTCCGCCCCCAATGGGCGTCGGCCACGACGTAAGTACGTCTGTAATTGGGAGCTACACATGAATGGCGCAGTTGCAGCTCAGATGGCACGGTTTTCCGACTCGTCACCACGGTCAAGGTCAGCCGTCATTTCAACACATTAAAACCTGTCCGGCATCATGCTGCACGCTGATTTCTGTCCAATGTGAAACCAGTTAGCCGCCCAGGAAATCCAAAGCCGCCTCCCAAGTTTTTTTTCTGCAGAACTTCCCATATAGGTATACGGGGATCTTTCAGCTCCCCAATGATGTTCACATTGGCCACCAGTCACACAGAAGCACACCAGATCAAATCGAGTTGAAACCACAGCCTCGGCCCAACACCAGCCCGCGCTGACCTTGTGTCCGAACTGGTTGCAGGGGAACGCCCCGCCCTGACCTGGTGTCCGAACTGGTTGCAGGGGAACGCCAGCACTGCCAACTTCTCGGGACCGAACCGGCTGATGAGCAGGTTCATCTGGGTGAAGTCCCGAGTGGTGGTGCCTCAGAGGCAGGCCGTGTTCTCGATCAGCACCGCCTTGCCCTTGTACTTGCTGAAGCTGACCGGCTGGCCTGCGGACAGACGGACGCGGTCAGGTCACGGTCAGGTCACGGTCGGCAATCATGCACAGGTCACGATCAGGCATGGCCAGGTTACTGTCAGATCACGTCTGATTACCGTCGGATCACGGCTGTGCGAGGTCACGACCAGGTCAGATTTATGCCACTGTTTGGTCACGAGCGGGGCACAGACAGGTCATAAGTCAGGTCATGGTCAGGCTGCCGTCCTGCAACGGTCAGGATACCGTAAGGTCATGGTCAGGTTGTTCACCAGGTGACGGTCGGGCCACGATGATGCCGTAAGGTCATGGTCAGATTGTTCACCAGGTCACGTTCGGGCCCTGATTAGGTCACGAGCGGGCTAGGGTCAGATGCGGCCGGACACAGTCAGATCTGGTCGTCACGATCTGGTCACGATCACGTCACGAACGGCACGATCTGGTCACAGTGGAGTTACGGCGGCAGTGGTGTTGGCGATGACAAGCTCAGGCAGCAAGGTCAGACAGGGTTATGCTGAAGTCAGTAGGTACGGGTCGTATCGAAGTTGTACTGGGACTCACGATTCATGGGAAACAGAGTGGGTCATTTCAAGACATCGGTGGGTTGTTTTAAGCTTGCGATAGGTCACATGAGACCAGAACGAGTAATCTGTGACGGTCAGCCTTTATCGATACTTCCCGCAACCGTTGCTGCACTGTTTTGTGGGCGCCACTTCAGTGAGCCAAGGTCTCCGAACAATCTACCTTGTCAGCGCCCACAGTCTCGGGCGGGCTATCCCAGTGCACCAGATCGATCGCCGGGATTTCCTCATTGGGCCCGGTCGCGTGCTTCATCATTGTCGTTGTCGGGCGTACGGAGAACAGGGGCGGTCACGCAAGGAGAGCCCGGTACGTCGCTATCTCAGCCAGATACCGCGCAGCGACGGACCGGCTATCAGAGCGAGCATGTGACCGCAGGCCGGCGTCTGTTGATCAGCGCCGCACCACAACGACCCGCGGTTACATAAGTTAGATGGCACTGCGGCAGTAACAGCTGATTACGTCTGACGTCACCATGGCTTGGTTACATAAGTCAGATGGCACGGCGATGGTAACAGGTGATAAGTTGATGACGTCTGACGTAACTATGGTCCGGTTACATAAGTCAGATGGTACAGCGACTAACAGCTGATGACGTCTGACGTCACCATTGCCTGGTTACATATGTCAGATGGTGCGGCGACGGGAACAGCTGATGACGTCTGACGTCACCACTGCCTGACGACGGCCAGACCGGCCTGGTTACATCAGCCAGATTGTGAGACGACGGTAACAGCTGATGACGTCTGACGTCACCACTGCCTGACGACGGCCAGACCGGCCTGGTTACATAAGCCAGACAGTGAGGCGACGGTAACAGCTGATGACGTCTGACGTCACCACTGCCTGGTTACATAAGCCAGATGGTGCCGCGACGGGAACAGCTGATGACGTCTGACGTCACCATGCCGTCACGTCGACTCACATCGACCTAGCTATTCGCTTGACATTACCACCGTCATCCCGACACTGTCATATCGCTGCATCGACCAAACTTCAGGTCAGATTGTTATTGTCATGTCGCTACATCGGCCGAATCATCATCCTGACATTGTCATATCGCTACAGGACCAAACCGTCCGCCTGACACTGTCATGTCGCTACATTCACCACACCGTCTGCCTGACATTGTCATTCATCTAATCGACCAAACCTGCGCAGAGTGACAACATAACACATCGATCAAACACGCGGAGGCGCCCGACGGACGTGTGACCTTGGTCGTGGCCGCAGGCGAGGACGGGGGAGGCGCCGAACTAGACAGGCCAGAGATCTCCTGGACATCCGCCGGGAGGCGCGGGTGGCGCCGGGAGGCACCGAACTAGACAGGCCAGAGATCTCCTGGACATCCGCCGGGAGGCGCTTCCTTTCTCAGGTGACGGCTCTGCCGTGTACAGAGAGCTCAGCAGACAGGTGCCTTCTGCCGTTCGGCGCGACACTCGTGATGACGTGCAGAGGCGCATCCAGGAGAGCGGACGAGTAGGCACGTGGCGGTGCATTTGGTCCACCGTAGGCGATGCCAAAGGCCATCGAAAGGCTCCCGACGCTACGCCTGACAAGCTGAATGATTATTTTGTTGGCGTTGGACCACGCATTGCTGGCGAGGTTGCTGATCAGGGTGCTTCCTCGAGCCTGGCCTGCCGTTGCCGCGAGTGGGTGCCTGTGCATTCTGCTTAGTGTCACTGTCCCTGTCCGGGCTACGTGCCATTGTGTTCGGCATGAGCAGCCCGTCCGTCTGCGATGGGGAGACAGCACCAGCGGGGTATGATCCGGCTGAGATTTCACGTCATTGGCAGTGTTCTTCTGCATTTGGTCTACTCTAGTCTCACCACTGCCGACGTCCCCATTTCCTGGCAGCACTCCTTAGTTTATCCCATCTTTAAATCCGTGATCCTACCAGCACATCCAACCATCGGTCCATCTCTATTGTCCCAGTCATTGCTAAAAATGTGGAGTGTGCAGTCCACCAGCAGCTCTACGACTACCCATCCAACAACCACCCCTCTCCTACCCAAACCTGACTACCCATCCAACAACCACCCCTCTCCTACCTAACACGGTTTCCGCCCCGTCTCTCAACGGAGACCGCGCTGACATACATATCTGACCAGATCCTATCAGCCAACGATCGTGGTGAGATGTCCCTCCTTTTCCTCCTCGACTTGAGCAAATGCTTTGATGTGATCGACCATTCAAAACTCTTGACCAAATTAAGCCAGCACGGTATCGACACTTCGTGGCTTTCGGCCTATCTCCAAAAACCATACCCAGAGCGTCAGCCTCACTGACAATCTGGGTCGCAGCATAAGATCTGTGCCGCTTCCTAACAACATCGGAGCTTTTCAAGGTTCATCTTTCGGCCCATTGCTCTACTGCATCTCTGCCAACGACCTCAGTCTATTCGCTGAGGGCGCAGTAGTCGTTCAGCATGCAGATGACACAAATTTTAGTCACCGGAAACAAAACTCGCATCCAAAGTTTCGTTGCCAAATTGGAACACGTCCTGGCCTCCCTGGACATTTGGTTCCGTGAAAACTGTCTAAAAGTAAATGCGGAGAAAACCCAGCTTATGGTCTTCGGCAGCCAACACAATTTACGCAATCTTCTCAACTTCACGGTAACGTTTCGCGATCAACATTTGCTCCCCTGTTCAGAAGTTTAAAAAAAAACCTACGACTCACTTTTGATCGCACCCTCAGCTGGGACTCGCATGTTTCTAACATAACCAGACGATGTTTTGGAACTTTGGCCGATCTGTTGCATCTCGAAGGCTACCTGCCACCATCTGTCATCTCGGTGCTCGTCAATGCCTTGGTCTGCTCTCAGATCCGGTACTGCATTGCAGTGTACGGTAATTGTGCCCAAAATAATACGTCTCGGATTAAAAAAAGATTAACTATGGAGCAAAAGTTATTTTCGGACAAACTAAATTTGACCATGTCGCGGATCTGTTAGAGAGCCTTGATTGGATGAGTGTGGATTGATTGATTATTTGGGTTTAAGGGCGCGCCGACTACAGGGTCATTTGGCGCCCAAGGATGAGCGCGGATAACTTTGTCTCATACCACACGCTGTGCCTGCTTCACAGGGTGCGTCGTCTGCAGGTACCGGCTTCATTAGCCGGTACTATTACCACAGTAGCCGAGCACCGTGACCGCCACAGGTCCCGTCCCGTGAGGTCCCGTCGGGACCGGGACCTGTACGTTCCCAGATCGTGAATAGAGATGGGCAGGCACAGTTTTTGCTCTCGAGGCCCTGCCCTGTATAACGAGCTGCCGCACGAACTGAAGCGACTGCCAGTTCCCCTGCTCAGTCGCCACCTTAGGCAGCATTTGTGCGTGGACTGGACCGACTGCTCATACTTACTGACTTCTGATCATACTTGCTGGGTTTTGATCGTACCTGCTGACTCTTTCCGTGCCGCTGGTACGAACATTTGTTATATACTTTCATGTGCGCCTGTGGCAGCCATTATTTACCGATGACCTTTGTTTTAAAACTCGACAATAGGCTGTACTAGCCACGAGTCTATTGTGGACGGCCGGCATATACGTCTTTGTCTTTGTCTTTGTCTTTGCCAACAACTCCTGACGGGCGGGTGGGGCCGAGCTGACGGCAAAGCCGTACAACCGGCACGTCTCTGCGGCCGAGGCAGTCCACACTGTCACCGTCTGCGGGATGTTCACATTGACATCACCCGGCTACCGCCAACCATCAAGGAGCACGTGAGCGCAGGGGCGAACAGGATGTTCACATTGACATCATCCGGTCACGACCAGCTATCAAGGAGCACGTGAGCGCAGGGGCGAACAGGATGTTCACATTGACATCACCCGGCTACCGCCAACCATCAAGGAGCACGTGAGCGCAGGGGCGAACAGGATGTTCACATTGACATCATCCGGTCACGACCAGCCATCAAGGAGCACGTGAGCGCAGGGACGAACAGAAGGGAGTGCATGGGGAATGTCCCCGCATGGAGATGCGATGCTCTTCTGCATGGAAAAGAGTGTACTTCCAAGACGCTGGAGTGCTCCCCACCTCTCTCACCCATAATTTTTTTCAGTTGAAGGCGCCGCTTTGAGTAGAAAGGGCGCTTCTCTGAGCAAAAAAAAACACCCCTACAGAACGCTCGATTGCACCATTCGTCATTCTCCACCTCGCCTTGAATTTTTTCCTCAAAATCAGTTGCTCCTCTCCGAGGAAATTGGCTCCTCCGGAGAAATGGCGCCCCTCCAGACAAATGCCCACCATAAAATGCCGCCCCCGCGTGAGCGTCAATTTTGCCTTTGCTGCTTCAGCGGCCGACCCCGGGCCGGAGGAGGTTCAGAGACCGGGCCGGGTACTCGAGCCATGTCCACTGACTGCCTCCGGCCCGGCCGGCCCCATCAGCAGGATCACGGCTGACGCGGACAGCCTTCTGCAGTGACGGGCGCCGCCCCGGCTCCCGCCATGATGTCGCGCCAATTTCGGGCACGCGGACAACGAGGCTGCAGTTCCGAAAACAGAACAATGACGTTGCTTCATTGTCATATTCTGTTGCATGACGCCCTTCGACAAGTTCAGAGCCACGCCTGGAGATTTGCCACTGGGGCCATGAACATGGTGAGCGGGACATCTTTGGGTCATGAGTCGAAATACTAGCATGTGTACGATGAACAGTGTTGTGAACAACGTAAAGTGTACGACGTTCATGTGGTGCTGTTCGCGTCATGTTTGTGTTCAACGCAACGTAACCCGAACGTAACGTTCGGGTCATGCAAACGTTCGTGTACAACGTGCAACGTAACGCTTGCGAAACCCAGGACAATGGACAATGGTTTTACCCCTGGGACGACTAGTTTAGCTTTGCATGCAGAGCTGGCGTTTTCGTGGATGTGGCGGACCGGTTTCCAATGGGCTTCGACTGTTCGAAAACATCGTGGGGAATTGTGGAGACCAAGAGAAGGACCCCACTTGGTTCGCGCAGCGCACCAAAAAGGGCAAACTAGCTAGAAACGAACAACGAATAAGTGCTTCAACCCTTGGCTCTGCTGCCATAATATCGCAAAGTGTACTTTACGAATCAGATGGCCTTCGCTCTAAACTCAGAGGACCGTCTTCAAGCTCAGATGCCCCTTTCCAAGCTGTAAGGATCATTCCGCATTTCAGAGAGGCCTCTTCAGCTCGAAGGGCCCTCTATACACTCATATGGCTCTTTCGCGGTCCAGAGGGCCCTCTTCTGGCTCAAAGGGCCCTCTCGGATCTCAGAGAACCCTCTCCAAACTCAGAGGACCCACTTCCACGTCAAAGGGCACCTTACCATCGCAGAGGGCTCTCGTGACACTCACGGCTTCCACACACAGATGACCATCTTCCGGCTCATGAGGCCATTTATGACTCAGAGGGCCCTCTCCCGGCTCAGAGTGCCCTCTCTCGACTCGGGGTGCCAGGGTCCTCCGAAATTTACGCTTTATGATTTTGCTCGACTTTTAAGCTCACCAACTACCGAGGAATCATTTCTGATGCGATACGGAACCTATTGAAGACGGAAATACATATGAATCGTGCGAGTTTTTACTTTATTCATCAACAATTGTGACGCATGAAAAATACTTGCTGAAATGCCAAGTTTTCTGGTTATGGAGGGTGAATGGAGGGGGGGGTCTAGGGCCCCTAACAGTCGAAACAGTCGTTGAAAACTTTGTGTTTTTGTTGTTTTGAGGGAAGTCAGGGGAATAGTGACGGAAATCCGGAATTGTATTCAGGGGAAGGGGCTTTTGTACCAGCATGGGTCCGTACGAGCTATCGACACTAATTCCCTACACTTTCCCGGGCAAAACCAGTCCTGGTTGCCCGATCATGGACTGTACGTGCACTCCGCTGGATTCAGAAGTACCATAGCTTGAAATTTATACTAATATGACATTGCATGGACATGGCCTTGACCTTGGCCACCATGACAACCGTGCTTTAATTCTCTTCCAGATGTTGGTGAACATAGCTCCAATGGCATCTGGAATTCCTTGATGGACAGCATGTATATGACGACGTTCTTAAGGCGTAAAACAAACCTTGTGTATTACGTGTGTAATAGCGGGTTTAGCTAAGCTTACGAAACCGAACATGTTTCGGGTCTGGAATCTACATCCCTTTCCATGGGAAGCAATCGATCTGACTTGGCCTACCGACTGGAGGAAGCGATGAGCGTACATGCTATTTCGCATCCTACCATATTTTCGAAGGTTTTTGGTTAGCTTAGATCCATTCACAGTATAAAATTGAATGGTACCTCAAATATTGGTCAAAGCCGAAAATATTGGTCATTTCACATGACATGGGCCACATATGCGATCTACCAGTGTTAGCAACACTTCTGTCTGGCCATAGGTTGAGCGCACATTCAAATGCCGCTCGAAGTTTTCCTGTACAACGATCAGTTCCAAAGATTATGGGGGGCCGGCTCTTCCCCCTACCCTGCCCTTCGTAAACGGCGTGCCTTCCATACGTGACGCAAGTGTCAGAACGACGAGGAGATCTACCCACACGGTCCATGCTAAATCTACGGGTACGCTACAAGGTTTACCAGAGTGCCTTACTAACACTCTGGGTGCCAAAGCATTGCCAAGGGTACAGTAATTATCCACCCACGCTCTTCCCTGTCGACGTTGGCGCCTCTGGAGTCCGGACTGACGTGCGGACAGTGACACCGGCACAGGGTCCGCCACGCAGCAGACGGTCGACACGACCTAACGTGTCGGCCACCGCCCGGCCACACTATGATTGGTCGTGCGTGTACGGTGCGCGGTGCACGGTGCATGTGACAACCGGCCGTCGGCGGCGCCCGCCGACGATGCGTCAACGTGAACGATTGTCGGCACGTCCGGACACGAGGCGCAAACTGTCGAGTCACGGCGGACGATTGTCGACACGTCCGGACACGAGGCGCAAACTGTCGAGTCACGGCGGACGATTGTCGACCTCCGGACACGAGGCCAAACTGTCGAGTCACGGCGGACGATTGTCGGCACGTCCGGACACGAGGCGCAAACTGTCGAGTCACGGCGGACGATTGTCGACACGTCCGGACACGAGCCAAACTGTCGAGTCACGGCGGACGATTGTCGACACGTCCGGACACGAGGCGCAAACTGTCGAGTCACGGCGGACGCACGTGTCTCGACAGTCACGTCACGACGGCCCTCGGCGACAGGCCACGCCGCCGGTGCCAGCTCTCTGACAGTCCGCTGCACAGGTGTTCCGGTGCGCCTGTTCAGCTGATGACGACGTGGCCGCTCCCGTGGAGGTGGACTCACGTGCGGGCCCGCAGGTCGCACCGCGGTCCCGGATAGGACAGGCCTGCGGGGCTGGACAGGGCACCGGGACCGGACATGGCGCCACGGTCCCAGATAGGACAGGCCTGCGGTCTGAGATAGGACAGCCTGGGCCGGGCATAGTGCCACAGTCTGAGATAGGACAGGCCTGCTGGGCTGGGCAGGGCACCGGGGTCGGACATGGTGCCTGGCTTACAGACATGGCCGACCTCGGTAACCGCTGACTCGATCTTCATGAAACCTTCACCAAACGGTCGGCCGTGTGCCAGAGGCTTGTGGTTTGCACTTTTGTGACCTTTTGAAAAAAAAAATTTTTTTTTTAATTTTATAATTTACTTTTTTTTCCGCCCTTCTGTTCCTTTTTTAAAACTTTTTCTAAAATTTTTCGACATTTTTTTAACTAATTTTTTTTTTTTTTTTTTTTTTTTTTTTTTTTTTTTTTTTTGTTTTTTGGTCATTAAAAACACCCAACCCCCCCCCCCCACGGCCCGCCGTTTTGTTTTGGGGTTTTTTTTGGGTGGGGTTGGGGGGTGGGGGGGGGGGGGTTTTTGGGGTTTGGTTTTTTTTTTTTGGGGTGTTTTTTGGTGGGTTTTTTTTTTTTTTTCTCTTCTTGGGCCCCAGCCGGGGAGGGGAGGGCGGGGGGGGGGGGGGGGGGGGGGGGGGGGGGGGGGGGGGGGGTTGGGGGGAGGGGGGAGGGGGGGGGGGGGGGGGGGGGGGGGGGGGGGGGGGGAAGGGCACGGGGGGGGGGAGGGGGGGGGGGTGGGGGGGGGGGGGGAGGGGGGACACGACGGCACGAAACCCGAGGGGGGGGGGGGGGGGGGGGGGGTGGTTGTTAGAAAAGGGTTTGTGATGAAAAAGGGTGGGGAGAAATTTTCAGAAAAGGTTCGTGTTGGGAAATATTCGCATGGCATATATACAGTTAGTCAAACAAAAGTTAAAAGTTCCTCATGATAAAAAATCACGTTCACGGCATGTCAACCAAAGGTTACGAAGCAAGGTTAATTTTTTTAAAAATAAATTAACAACAATATTACACCTGAGAAAGTTACGAAATGAGAAAAAGAGAGCTTGTCAGCGAAACCTTTTCATAATAGTAATGTCAAAATAGAGTGTTGCAAAACTGGGATTAGGCATTATAGTTGAATGGAGTGTTGCAAAACTTGGATTATGTATTGTGGTTGAATGGAGTGCTGTACAACTGGGATTAGGAATTGTGGCTGAATGGACTGTTGCAAAACTGAGATTAGGTATTGTAGTTGAATGTAGTGTCAAAAACTGGGATTATAGGAATTGTGGTTGAACTGGGTGTTGCAAAACTGGGATAAGGCATTGTAGTTGAATATAGTGTTGCAAAACTGGGATTAGCAATTGTAGTTAAATGGAGTGTTTTAAAACTGGGATAAGGTATTGTGGTTGAACGGGGTGTTTTAAACTCGGATTAGTTACTGTAGTTAAATGGAGTGTTGTAAAGCTGGGATTAACTATTGTAGTTGAATGGAGCCATACTCCACGGAGGCCAAGTCAGAAAGTCAAAACTGTGCTCGGGTAGGTCACGATAAACTTGTATTAGCTGTTGGCTTCCACTTGGTGTGGAATCCCATGACACTACGTACCAGCTGCAGTTATTGCATAATGTTCGCATGAACCAGGCTCGAAACGCCACAGGTTTATAAGGGTAAAACTTCACACACCAGGGTTCGAACATATACGGTTCGTTAGCACAGGGTTCGCAAACGATAAAGTTCGACGCATGAGACAGGGTGTGTAAACATCAGCCAAGATTGGAAAGAATATTGCATTCGAAGGAATCTTGCCTGATGAGAGAATAAGGTTCGCAAGCATAAGATTCATAGGATAATGTTCCGAAGCATACTGTTCGCAAGCATACGATTAGGGTTAATATTGCAGCCGTCTCAAGAAGCATGGCGCTTGTCGATTCCGAGCTAGGAACACCCGAGCAGGGAATTCCGAGCCAGAACACCCAGCCTGGCCTTGGTTGGGCCCTCCAGCTGACCCCGCCTGGGTAACAAGGCCTGGTCTTGACTCTGATCCGGGCGGCGTGGTGTGCCAAGCCCATCCGGTGGCAGAACCCAGGCAGCGACTATGTGCCGCCTCAGGGCATTGGAGGCCTGTCAGGCACCGGCACACCCGCATGTTGCGACGGTCGTAACCACCTCTCAGACAAACAAATCGCGCAGTCTCCTCCAGCCCAGTACGTCCATGTCAGAACAATATTGTGGTTGGTGACAGGAGCGGATCCAGGAATTATCATGGCACATTCGCCTTAGGGGGAAAATTTGTTCAGTGGTGGGAATGGGAGGGGTGGGATGGGTGGTGGTGTACTCGAGCCTTCCTGAATGGGCGCCTTTCCCAGCCGCAGGGGCGTCACCGTTCCATGTGGGGATGGTGTAAGCCCCCAGCCTGTAGGTGCCCCCTTCGGTTTGTGACACCAATAATACAGCAGCTGATCACACGAAAACTCGCGAGTGTCCCCCACCACGAACAGTGATCGCAGCCGCCCGGTCCGCACGGTGATTGCAGCTCGAAGTCGGCCGTCGGCCAGTATACTCACCATCGATATCGACCGCCTGCAGGCTGTAGAAGCTGCTGTGAGCTGCCATCGTCGACGACGTTCTCGGCACGGTGGTCGCGAGCAGAGTGCGTGCGGCGCTGACGACAGCCGCCGCGGGAAGCCACGCAAGCTGCGCAGGCAGCCGCCTGCGACCGTCGCGTCGGCAGCCGACGGCGCAGTCGTCTGCTGCCGGCGCATGCGCGGTCGAGCACGACTGCGAGCCCTTATATAACATAGACATACAGGGAATTACAACAAATAACAGCCGACATCACCTACAGGTGGCAGGCTGGCGAAACACAACAACACACGGAATTACAACATCATCTACACCGACGGCTCCAAATCACACACACACCAGACGGGCTCAGCGGCGGTGC
This sequence comes from Ashinkailepas kermadecensis, assembly GCA_034440615.1. Taxonomy (NCBI): domain Eukaryota; kingdom Metazoa; phylum Arthropoda; class Thecostraca; family Neolepadidae; genus Ashinkailepas; species Ashinkailepas kermadecensis. The sequence continues at coordinate 8,131 of JAOTOM010004047.1, read as the reverse complement.
TGTATACCAGACAAGCACCGCCCCGAGTCATCTTACGGGCCCGTCTGCCGGACACAGCATCCACCTACACATCAGAAATATACGCAATATATTCGGCCTATTGTACCATCTACAACACAAACATAGAACACAACATCATAGCCACAGACGCAAAATCAGCAATACAAAGCATAACACCCTACACCGTTTCCAAACACCCCTCATCCCCAAAATACTGCACATACATAACAAACTAAACATTCGACAACAACCACTCCTCCTTTGGATACCAAGCCACACAAACATACAAGGCAACGAACATGCAGACACCGAAGCAAACATAGCCACAACACTACAACAAACCACAAACTGCCCACTCTCACAATCCGACTACTACCCCACAATACACCAGGCAATCAACAAACACATTCAAGAAACATGGGACAGAACAGGAACACAACTCCACGATATACATTCAAAATACGAACATTGGCACACCATCAATCAGAACACTAGACTCAAAGAAAGGATACTGACAAGACTTCGCATCGGACACACAGCACTCACACACTCCTACCTCATTCTAAGCCAACCACGACCTCAATGCACAACATGTCGCCGAACACTTACAATCAAACACATTCTCATATACTGCACAAAGTACAACAACCAAAGACAACACATCACAAACTACTGCACCACAAACCACCTCCCACTAAACCTCACCACGCTTCTCAACGATGAACACCCAACATTACACGAACATATCTTCCACTTCCTTTCAACAACACGCATATTAGAATAACTGTGAAGGGGAAAAAAAGGAACAAAAAGAGACATGGAAGAAGAAGAAAAAAAACGAATATGTATACGCATATATACATATATCAAGGGAAAAAAATCCACGATCCCCTAAGTGCATATATGTTTCTTGCAATGTTCACCCCAAAACGGCGATGACCCCCCCCCAACCCCCCTCCCCCCTCTGCACCCCATACCCCAAGCAGCACAGTCCGGACTGCTTCTCTTCTCGTCATTCGTCACTACTGCGCCTTCTTCAGCATCTGAACAACCTACAGCCTCAACTTCAGGACAGCCCATCACACCTCTACCCAGCTCTACTCTGTCATCTTCAACTACCTAACTTCGGCACCTTACTTCAAGTCAACCTTACCTATCCTATTCCTTCTACCCCCGACCACGTTGTTCCATAAACCATAACCCACCACCACATTCATCTACACACTACCGGAAACAGCCGACATCACCACACGGTGGCAGGCTGGCAAAATTCACTCACTCACTCACTCACGACTTGGGGACGAGTGGTCTAGGGGTAAGGTGCTCGTCTCACAATCGAAAGGTTGTGGGTTCGAGTCTCACCTGTCGCTACTCTTCGCCCGCGACCACTCGGCGTGAGAGATTGGCGACGCTATATGACTCAACGTCGACGTGTCGTAAAACCAATAACCAACCAAGGGACGACTTGCGCACTATCTCCATTTATGCTTCCCGGATCGATCATTTCAAGTTTTACTTGAAATGATGGGTGATTTTACTTGAAATGGGCCCCACAAAGTAGATACTAAATTCTACACCACTGGTTTAATGAAGGTTCAGTTATTAGCCCTCTCCTTTTCATTCTCGATCTAAGTCTGTTATCACATGCAACGTTTCGGTAGAAATTGCATTTTACGCAGACCACATTTAACTATGGACTTAACACAAAACGCCAACTTACGCACTAGCAACACTACAACTCGCACTTTCAGAACTATACAACAAACTCTCATTACTGAATCTAATAAATTCTACACCATCTACACACTACCGGCAATGCGTGACGCATTGCTTGGAGGTGTCATGCGTCTGCGTCTATATATATGACTGATATACACGGAATTTCGAATTTACCCGCCGAAGCCAGTACTTACAACGCAAACCACGCTCCGGGATGGCTGGACCAATTTGCATACAACAGAACGTTTACCAATCCATGACGTACACGATTCAAAGCTTTTGAATACCTATGCCTGGAACTATGTCAGCAATCTTAAATCCCCAATTGTACGATTTATCTGTGGCAACCAAAAGCATGCTCAGGGCTGCAATAGGCGAGCGCGTGTCATAGCATCAAGGTTCGCGAAGCCCCCCAAGCTCAACATGGAGTTGGATTTTGTGAACGAAAACACGACCGACACATTATGTTAGCGCCCTGTGTGGACTATCTGACGGGCACAATTTGGGTGCGATCGGGTCAATATGTTGATATGCTGTACGTGAGGAACACGGGGGTGATGAGACAACGTGGGTTCGCCAGAACCGGCAGTCGTCCACTGGCTAAACACGTGAAGCGGTATTTTTTTTCTCGACGGAATATGGTCAATTTTAGTGCTCCGAATCAGTTCCGTTCGACCCTGCAAAACCCGCAAACCAAACGACTGATCGACACGAAACTGGCCCTCCTGGTGCTACCGCTTCATAGAACCTAAGCCACATGCTAGAAGAAGGTGCAAGCGGCCTTGGTGGCAGCATCCAAAACCCCAAAATTAAGAACATGGTATCCAATTGGCGGGATATCTCTTACCAAATCAGTTGGGGTCAAGGTCCTAATTTTCAGGACACATGTTCGGAGTGAATAGGGAAATTACAAATTAACATTATATAGCATAGTGGGGTCTCCAAAGTCCAATCATGAAGGTATCAGTGGCCATCACGTAGCTCACGTTCCTCAATATATCAGGGAGTTGTACCAGCCGCGATAATCAATGAGATCACGGGAATCAGGTAGTACTTGCCGTTGCCTTCCAATATTATCATCATGGATCATGTACGCCTGGATTGGAAACCAACAGATGTTTGCGTGTCAGCCCACCTAGCGGAGGGTAGCGCACGGCCGGTTTTAGGCCGTGCGCCTATGGGAGTTCAGGGTACGCATTTCATATTGACATTTTTTCCAATTGATTCAGCCATCCCGGGAGGATTGCATCAGCCTTTCATGATACATAATTGATCAAGGAACCTTACCGTTCTTTCCTTATTGATTTATTGCGCTCCGTTCAGAAGTTGTCGTGGTGCGAAGTGAAGACATTTGTGAGGGGAGCCCACCTCGCCCCAAAGGTCGGCCGACCGATGTTGATATCTTGATGATCTTTATCTTGAATCTTTATCTCATCTTTCTCTATCTTTATCTTGATCTTGAAATGATTGGACGGGGCAAAGTACATGAAGACAATGGTCAGACCAACATAAATTGCAGTGCACATTCCATTGGTTCCCATGTTAGAAGTTGAAATAATTGCGGGGTGGGTTAAGCAAACATTGAAGTTCCACCTCAAAGGCATATAAAACAACACCCCTGAGTCGAACGACTGGCAAGCGGTAGCGAATCGGCGAGAGCGAAAATGATGCCAATTAATAGGATTGATGACCCCAATCATTCAATAGGGCTGGACTCTGAAATTTGTCCTTTGTTATATATACTACTTGTGGTATATGCTACCGTGGTAGTATATTTTGATTTCCCGAATTATTATTAGTGATGCCAATTAATAGCATTGATGATCCCATTCATTAAATAGGGCTGGACTCTGAAGTTTGTCCGTTGTTATATTACTACTTGTGGTATAAGCTACCGTGGTAGTATATTTTGAATTACCCCAATTATGATTAGTGATGCCAATTAATAGCATTGATGATCCCAACCATTCAATAGGGCTGGACTCTGAAGTGCAACCAGTTTGTCCTTTGGTATATATACTACTTGTGGTATATACTACCGTGGTAATATATCTTGAATTATCCCAATTATGATAAGTGATGCCAATTAATAAGGAAGTTTTCTGCCTGCAGATCTCTTGCCAGTCATCAAAGGGGCTGGACTCTGAAGTAGTTGTATATATATTGTGGTAGTTATATATTGGGGACTTGTCATACTTTCCTATAGCCGTAGTTGATTATAGATATATATATTGTCTTCGCGAAACATTGCGAAGTCTTTCCAGCTTGGATATGATGTTGGCTATGGCCGAGCCGGTCATGGCCAGCAGGGTGGTGCCTCGGCCGTCCGCCCGCCCGCCCGACGGCATGGACTACTTCAAACCAGTGTTGCTGCGATTGCCAAATTTTACAGCGTACCAGGATCACACTTTATATTTCATTTTCTTTCGTTGCTGCTCCACCATAGGGGTATGGGCACTCAGGTAGTCGAAAATTAACTAAAGGACAGACAAAACAGTGTTCACAGCAACCGTTTATTCAAAAAACATTCGCAAACAGACACCGCTGGAACATATTTCTGGGCATCCCACAAGTTCCATAGGCCCCTACAATGCCCAACTTTCGTCCGATGTGGTACGGAACGAAATGTGGACGTAGCACTTCTAACATCGAGGCGAGGAGGACCACGATGTAGTTGGCCCCGTCGAAGCGGATGTCCTGCAGGACGTTTATCCGGTATGGAACGAAACGAAGCGTCTAATGCAAAGGGGGACCTGGAACTTCTGACACTCGAAGAACCCCGAATTGTTGGCTGACAGGTGGTTGCACCCCGTCCGTCGAAGCGGATGTCCTGTTGGACCCGGACAACGGCCGACGAGGAACTTGGGCGTCTGGAAGGCGTAGCAACGGTTTGAATGAAGTCCAGCTGGGTCTCTCCGGGGTGGTGGCGGCGGTGGATCAGCCAGGCGTTCTGCATGGCAGCTCCGAGGATCCAGTTGTAGATGGTCCACCAGAACTTCCGATGTTTCTTGAACTTGATGTTTCTTCTCCTTCCGCGACCTCGTTCGTGGGCTTCGAGCCGTACACCGTTGACGCCACAGTAACGTTGATCCCAATGTTGACCTCTACCGCGACGGAAATCTTCATCGCCGTCACAGACTTGAGAGGACACCCTCGGAGTCGGTTCTGGCGGATGGTCCCGGTGGAGCCAGCCAATGCCCTCCTCTTTGAGCGCCTTCATCAGGGGGAAGCCAGTGAAGACGTGAAGCGAATCCCGCGGCATCTTGTCGACGAGGATCTTGACAGTCCCACCCGTCGAAGGCCAGACGGGTTCCCATCCGGCACGAATCCGGGCTTCCCTCGCAGGAACTGCTTGCAGCGATGACGACCGTAATAGGGGATCATGCTCTCGTCCACGTCAAGGTCTGTGTCGGATACCCCTATCACTCCCACTCCACCCTTCCGGACCAACACCCATACCAACCCCTCCCCACCTATCTCCCCCCCAACACACACACACCGACCCCGCCCCCGACCTCGCCGCCCTACAAGAGCATTCCACTTATTGCTTCACAAAGAACAATAACATGTTGAAAGTATTATATTTTCAGGAATTAAATCCTGTGATGATAAAATTTTCGGAGTTATATCTTTGCAGAGCAGATCAACATCATTTGTGTTAATAAATATGATAAATTCACAGAAATACATACACGCATCAGTTTGTGGACAAGAAGTTATTCTGATGATTTCTGATGTATTGGAAAATGACAAATTTTCATGATAGAAGCAGGCAAAGTTAAAGTACTTATATCTCAATAAGTGATCAGTTCACTAACAAGACAGCAAATTCACTCAAATAGCATTCAAAACACCAGGTGGCCCACTCTTTTTGCAAGTTTAAAATCGATGACAGTGCTTTCTTGAATCATGTTTGAAGTGCATGAAGGAAATGTATTGCTGACACTTGTAAGGAACTGATATGTGTAACGTTTAATTAACATTTATAATGTATTGCAGCATAACTACTGCGATCTGAATTCCATGGTATCCCTGTTGCCTTATAATTCATCCTTGCTGATCCATGTAGCAGACGTTTTACTTTCCTCAAACTGTCTGGAGAACTGGGGAGTTTAAATCACATGTGAGTGAAACAGATGAACTATTCCTGGATTCCTATGTTGCATCATTGCATGGCATAGTGACATACCGAATGGGGAGGGGGGAATTGTGGGCAGTTGCCTCCCCCCTTCTGACAGGTTGTGGGCCCCCAAGAATACGCCGAGCTCAGGAGAGAAAAAAATGCGCCATGCTCCCTAAAAATCCCACTCGGTCCACCAAAAATCGCACCGGGGCTCAGAAAAATCACATTGGGGGCCCCCAAAAGTAGCGCAGGGGCCCCTGACAATGACGCTGGGGCCTGAAAAGTTTTCACCTGGGCCCCTGTAAATCACGCTGGGGCCGCAAAAAGTCGTGCCGGGATTCAAGAAAATCATGACGGTGGCCACTAACGGTCGGGCGGGGCCTCCTGAAAATCAAGCTGAGACTGGGGGTACTAAGAATTCTCACCCGGGCCCCTGCAAATCACGCTAGAGGCATGACAGGTCCTACCGGGGCTCTAAAAGTCTCGTTGAGATCACCCAACAAATGAAGCCGGGGAAATTAAACACAGTCCGGACACGGAAAATCAATCTGGGATCTCAACAATGGCTCCAAAAGCCCACAAGCCTTGTTGGGCCCACAAAAACATGTCGTAGCCACTAAAGCTCGCGCAAGGGATCCCAACAAGTGACTACGGGGCCCCCAAAATCGCACTAAGACCAAAACATTTTCACGCCGCTTCTCTTCAAAAGTTCACTGGGGCCAAAACGTCGCGCCGGAGCCCCACAAGTTGCAGCTGGCTTCCCAACAACCAATATATACCCGGAATGTCACCCTGCGGACACAAAAATTGCGTCAAGGATTCACAAAATAAGAAGTCGTCTGACGCCGGAAAAGAAACCTGTTGGGGCACCAAAAAAAAAACGCACCGAGAGCCCGAAGAATCGTACCGGGGTCCAAAAATATCCTGCAGGGGGCTTACACAAAAATAGACTTCACCACAAAAACCACGAGGGGACTCTATCGAATCGACCAGAGCACCGGAAAATTCAGAATGGGTCCCGAAAGAAAATAATCCGAAAGGCCTTTCTACTATCGATCGTGCAATCTGCGGAAAAAACACGTGGAGCCGCAGTGGCGTACTAAAGGAAAAAATGACCCTCCCTAATGTTAGGCACCAAGGAAATACTTTCACCCATCGTCATTACAGTTCAGGACTGCTGTGCTCTGATGCTTCATCAGGGCCGGTGTGTTTAGCCTGCATCTGATCGCTCTGAAGTATTTTTATTTAAGCCGGTGTGTGTTGGTGTGTGAAGTGAGGAGGAGGGTAACGGTGACGGTGGCGGTGACGATAGATCCGAGCCCACTATATGGCACTGCAGTCGCATGCTATTACTCAGAGTTGCTATGTTGACATGTACTGTGCACTGCTCTTTAATTGTGACTTACCCGTTATTGGACGATTTTCCCAGTTGGTGAGGATGCTGAATAAACATAAGCATACACATCGTCGAATAAAAAATCAGAATTTCTGAGATCTGAAAATATAGTGGGCGAAATCCGATGAGTTTTTGGTTGGGGGGGTCTAGTGCGTTAGCATCGGCCCCCAATGTTTTTAAAAATCGACACCCCTGCTGTGAAGCTATAGTTGGCAACTCCAGCCGCATTCCACAGCAATGGCGGCTGGACGCCGTTGGAAGAAAATGGACGATGAGTCTAGCATCTATACTCATGGTAGTCGCAACTCGATACAACTTCGAGACCTGCATTATTCCTCACGGTGCCTCGATATAATTATGCATGAATGTTGAGACATTTACTTGGTCCATGGCATAACATAGGTTGTCAGTGCCCCAAAACTGCACTCATTCAAAACATTGAGTCCGATAATTGTCCTCTCGTGAGCAACCTGACGAACACGTTCGCAAACAGTTTTTTCAGTACAAAGCGCCCCATGCGTTCCGCCGTCCATGCAGAGACACGTTCCTTGATCACTAGAGTACTCACCTTCAATTCATAATTATCGGCATGCAGTGATTGGCTTTGAATATATATTTTTTTAACAAGATGGTATCTATAGATACCATCATGTTGGCTCTCCCTTGGGAGAGCAAGCAGTTTTAGTGAGCTCACCAAGATGGCGCGCTCCTCCCCTGCTCAAATCTAAGGGGGCACAGCGCCACAGAGCCCCATGCATTCCGCCGGCTTGACTGCAGCCCCTGTCGCTATCTTCACAGTTGTGTCACTGTTCCTGGCTGACACATGGCGTCATGAGGCTGAACAGTACCGCTCTGCTGCAGGGGTGGTGGTTATGTCGCCTGACTGCAGCCCC